>CM027118.1:11976276-12558520 GCA_015476505.1 Urochloa ruziziensis
ACAATCACGCCGGGACGCCGCTCGGCCGTCGATCGGACGGCCGGCGGGCGTCGGGCGGTGCCATGGGCCGAAAACGGCCCAAGAGGGGAGCGGCGCTGGGCCGCCTCGGCAGCCCAGGCATCAGCTGCCGGCCGCGGGCCGGTTTTTGATGATGGGCCAAAAGTGAAGGCCGTGAATAGTGTTGTTTTTCATTTATTCAAATGTTTTTCAGGGGTATTTTTTATGTATTTTGATAGTTTTTATATATTTTGAATTTCTATGCATTTTGAACCAACGAGATAAATGTTTAGAAGTACAAAATTAAAAGTTTATGCCCCTGAACAGTAAATTTTTATGAATTTTATTCATGTTTCCGCTGCAAAGTTTAATATGTTGTTCTTTTAAATTTAATTTGAACCAACTGGATGATTAAATTTGAAAGAATGTTTAAAGTTTAATTTTGAACAGATTATGATATGATTATTTTCTGACCAACGTTGTTAATAATTGTATCATAATTAAAAGGATATATGCTTTTATTTCTATTTTTGCCCAACTGTGATGTAGATTTAAATTGCATAAACAGTTGTATGTATTATTTTAACCAACGTTGGATTAATGCATGCAATTGTTATTTATTTTTCTCACCTTTAATTGTGAATTTCAGGAGGTTCCAACTTAATGGCTAGTCTCAAGGAGATTCCGGTTCTCATGGGAGAGAACTATGCAGAGTGGAGGAAAAAGATTGATTTCGCCTTCATCTGCAATGACCTTGAGTGGATGACCACCACACCACAGCCAGAAGAGCCACCGAAACCGGTGAGAGCTGAAAATGAGTCTGATGCAGACCGGGAGAAAAGGGAGAGGGATTATGCCCCTCTTGAGATAGGCTTACACCCTCTCAAACAGACAGTGGCTCAATGCCAATAAAAAGTGCATGGCATTGATAAAGAACACAATTGAGCCAGTTTTCTTGGGCTCGATTGAAGAGTGTGTCTCCACTGCGGAGTACCTTGAGAAGATAAAGAGTCAATTCACTGGCTCTTCAAAGACTTATGGCACACAGTTGCTAAAGAAGTTGGTCAATGAAAAGTATAATGGAGGGGCATAAGAGATCACATCCTCAGGATGAGTAACATGAATGCCAAGCTAAGGCCACTTGAGCTGGACTTCTCTCCGAAGCACATGATTCATTTGGTTTTTGCTTCTCTCCCAAAAGAGTTTGACAACTTTGTGATCAACTACGACATGCACCCGGAGCAGTGGGACATGGAAAAGACCATTGCTTAGTGTGTGGAGGAGGAGGAGAGGATGAAGAACTTAGCTGGTGGCTCTCTCAACTTTATGAGGGAGAAAACGAAAAAGAACTTCTATGCTGGATCTTCCTCCAAGGCAAATGGCAAAGCTCCTATGCATCAGAATCAGCAGAGGGCTCCTCAGCCGAACAACAATGTGTGTCATCACTGTCACAAGGAGGGACACTACAAGCATAACTGCCCCGACTGGCTAAAGTCTGTGATGGCTGCTAAAGGTGAGAATGTAAATGTAATTTCATTTGTAAATAAATCCTTGTATACACAGTTTTATAAATCTACTTGGTGGATTGATTCAGGTGCAACTGTTCATGTTGCAAATTCTTTACAGGGATTCCGTTTGACAAGGACTACGCTAAGAAGCGCAAGATGCGTTGAGGTCGCGAATGGAGTGCAAGCAAAGGTGGAAGCTGTCGGCGACGTCTACATCGACTTAGTTGATAGTTTTACACTTTTGCTTAAAGACGTACTTTATGTTCCTTCGCTTCAAAGAAACTTGATTAGTATTTCGCATTTGGAAAATGATGGTTTTAATTGTCATTTTGGCGATGGCAAATGTGCCATTTGGTTGAATAATGATTGTGTTGGTGTTGCATACCTTCGTGATGAGCTTTATTTGTTATCCATACGTGATAAAGTGCATTATGTGTGTAACGTGAATGTTGATGTATCTTGTCAGACAAAGCGACAAAGAAAAGAAAGAGAACTCAAGCTGAATCGTTGAAATTATGGCACTGTCGTTTAGGCCATATTTCGAGGGGAGAATAGACAGACTAGTAAAGAATGAAATTCTACCTCCGCTAGAGTTCTCAGACTTAGAATAATGCGTAGATTGCATTAAAGGAAAATTTGTAAAACAAATTAAAAAAGGAGCCAAACGAAGCGCAGGAAATTTAGAGATAATCCACACTGATATTTGTGGACCGTTTCCTGTGAAAAGTGTGGATGGTTACGACTCGTTTATAACATTCACTGACGATTACTCCCGGTTTGGCTACATTTATCCAATTAAAGAAAGATCGAAAGCGTTGGATAAATTTAAAATATTCAAAGCGGAAGTCGAGAACCAACTAGAGAAAAGAATTAAAATAGTAAGAAGCAACCATGGAGGGGAGTACTACGGTCGTCATACCCCATATGGCCAAGTGCCTAGACCTTTTGCAAGGTTCTTACAGGAAAATGGAATAAGAGCCCAATATTCTACACCGGGCGAGCCTCAGCAAAATGGAGTAGCTGAAAGATGTAACCGTACCTTAATGGATATGGTGCGGAGTATGACGAGTTACTCCACCTTACCAATGGGATTATGGATGGAGGCGTTAAAAACCGCCATTCATATTTTAAATAGAGTGCCTAGTAAGTCGGTGCCTAAAACACCGTATGAACTATGGACAAGGAGAATACCTTCCCTGAATCACCTGAGGGTATGGGGGAGCCCTGCTGAAGCTAAAGTATTTAACCCAAAAATTGGGAAGATCCAAAGACAGTGAGCTGCCATTTCATTGGCTATCCTGAAAAGTCAAAAGGTTTTCGTTTCTACTGTCCTAACGGATATACAAAGTTTGTAGAAACGAGACACGCTGTTTTTCTAGAGGATGACATGATGAGGGGGAGCATGGTTTCTCGAAAGATTGATCTTGAAGAGAAGCGGGTATATGTACCTACTCCAATGGTTCAAGAACCTTACTTCGACTTACCTGTTGTAGCTGCACCGACAGCACCTGCGTTTGTGATTCCACCGATAGCTCCTGCAGTTGAGGTGCCAGCGCCTGCTGTGATTCCTCCCATGGCAACCGTGAGTGAAAATCTGGAACCTGTCCTTCAGGAACCGATAGAAACTACTGTTGCTCATGGGGTAGAGCCACCGCAGCCACCACCCATAGAAAATGTGCCAGAAATAGTGATACAAAATGTACCAGAAATAGTGATACAGGATATGCTAGAAATAGTAGTACAAAACGTGCCAGAGATTCAAGCACAAAATGTACCACAGCAAGAGGGCCTGAGAAGGTCTCAAAGAGCCAGGAGACTTGCAATCTCCGAGGACATCTATGAACTAAAAATTTTAATAGAAGTTCATATGGAGGGTGATCCCACGACATATGAAGAAGCCATGAGTAGTCCTCGCTCATCGGAATGGCAAAAGGACATGGAAGAAGAGATGAGGTCAATGAGTTCCAACAATGTTTGGGAACTAGAGAAAATTCCTAAAGGAGCCAAAACAGTAGGCTGTAAATGGGTCTACAAAACAAAATATGACTCCAGAGGGAACATAGAAAAGTACAAAGCAAGACTTGTGGCAAAAGGTTTCATGCAAAGAGAAGGGATAGGTTACAAAGAGACTTTTTCTCCGGACTCTTGTAAAGATTCCTTCAGAATTGTGATGGCTTTAGTGGCACATTATAACCTGGAATTACATCAGATGGATATAAAGACGGCATTCCTCAATGGAGAATTAGAAGAAAGAGTTTACATGAAACAACCTAAGGGTTTTATCAAGGAAGACAAAGAAGATATGGGGTGCCGTCTAAAGAAATCCATTTACGGATTAAAGCAAGCCTCTAGACAGTGGTATTTAAAGTTTGACAGCGTCATAAAGAAATTTGGGTTTATAGTGAATGTAGAGGACAACTGCGTTTACGCGAAATTTAAGAAAGGGAAATTTATTTTCCTAATCTTGTACGTGGATGGCATTTTGCTTGCTAGCAGTTCTTGCGGATTCCGATACATCCGTCGGACCAGGATAAGACAACATTTACCTGTCCTTATGGTACATTTGCTTACCGACGGTTGCCATTTGGTCTCTGTAATGCCCTAGGGACTTTTCGGCGATGTGTCATATCTATCTTTTGCTTGCATTGTATTATTTGGTCTACGTACCGGAACTGATGTCAGTCTGCTACTGGAAACAAAGAAATTTTTGTCCACAAATTTTGATATGAAAGATCTTGGTGAAGCATCATATGCTTTAGGCATAGAAATTCACCGAGATAGAAGGAATGGGGTATTAGGATTATCGCAAAAGGCATATTTAGAAAGAGTTCTAAAGAAATTCAATATGCATGCGAGCAAAGCCACACCTGCACCTATAGTTAACTATAGTTAAGGGCGATAATATGGGAGGTTTCAGTGTCCCAGAAACCAATACGAGCTCGATCAAATGAAAGCGGTTCCATATGCTTCGGCTGTTGCAAGCCTACAGTATGCGCAAGTATGCACTCGCCCTGACTTATCTTTTGTCACCGGGGTACTTGGTAGATACCAAGATAATCCAGGCATGGAGCACTGGAAAATGGTAAAGAAAGCTTTGCGTTACGCGCAAGGCACAACAGGTCTCATGCTTACATATACAAGATCTGACTCCTTAGAGATAAAGGGGTATGCAGATGCAGATTATGCGGGAGATATAGATGACAGAAAATCCACCACGGGTTATGTGTTCACTCTCGCAGGAGGAGCTGTCTCATGGAGAAGCTCCAAACAAAGTATCACTGCATCATCTACGATGTATGCAGAATTTATAGCGTGCAATGAGGCCTTGGGGCAGGCATTGTGGTTTAAGAAATTTGTACCCGGTCTAAGAGTGGTCGATAGTATTCAGAAACCACTAAAGATGTACTGCGACAATCAGGCAGCAGTATTCTATGCTCACAACAACAAGTCTAGTAATGCTTCCAAACCAATCGAGGTAGAGTATTATGTTGTGAAAGATAGAATCCAGGATCGCACCATAAGTCTTGAGCATATAGGGACAAAGAATATGCTTGCGGATCCGCTAACGAAAGGCTTACCACCCAATGTGTTCAAGGAACACTTAGCCGGCATGGGGTTAAGGGAAAGCCTATGATTTCTGGATTAAAAATGGCCCGAAAAGAAAAAAGTTTTGTTGTTTCAAAAGCAGAGGGATGAGTTGTGGCTGATTGATTCTATCGGTAATTACCGTGACGATGAAGCATGCTTTGCGCGTCCACCTGTGATGAGACAAAGTACTTTGAAAAGAGTCCTTTCATTGTACAAAAGTTAAGAGTGAGATCAAGGGGAGAATGTTAGGATTGATCTCCCTCCAGTGGGCCCAACGGCCCACTGGGCCTAGGTCTAGCGCCCTGATCGGGGGCGCACCAACCCTAATGGTTGGCGGGCCCCTGTTGCACTGCGCCATATAAAAGAGGTGGGGGCCGGGCGGCTCTAGGCACGAGGTTCACCTGAGCCGCCACCCCCCACCAACACACACCCACCGATCCGGGGGCGCAGGAATAACGGGAAGCACCGTCACCCCAACGCCCCGACGACCACCGGCGTGAGGCACCGGCACTGCGCATCGCTGCCCTAGGGCAAACTTCACCACGCGAACGAGATGGTCGCCTCCAGTTCCTCCGTCGCCGCCGCCGCACCCCGCGGCGAAGGTATGGATCCATTTCCCCTACCTCTCTCTACCCCTAGCGGTAGAGCCGTGCATGTGCATCTCTTGAACTCTCTGTCTATGATTAAAGTCCCGGCTATTTGTGCATCTAGTGATCCTAGGGGTCTAACATCAATCTCTCACACAAATTACGGCCATCCAACTTCAAGCACAATACAACCCGCTCAATATCTTCATCCTCCAAACTGACTTGATCGTCATCCCAAGGACTCCCAGCAACACCCCAGCAGGAGAGCAACGCCAATACGCCGCCGTCGCTCGAACCAACAAGTCTGTTTTTAGTTTTCACCTGGAGCTTCCTTGGAGATTGAAGTTCTCACGGCAATGCCTTCAAGAAGGAAAGTGATGACCATGGCACCGTCGTCACCGGCAGAAGTTGAAGACCGTGCATGACTTTTGCCTGAGAACCTGCACAATCTGACGACCCCCACCGCTGGCATCTGCCACCACAGTCGAAATCACTGGTCATCCCAAGTCAGCACCAGACACTCAGGCACCGGCGTCGATGAGATTCCCAGCGACGCGCCTCCATCGCAAGCAGACAACACTGATCGCACGAACGGCCGCCGCCGCCGCCATAGCCTACGAGAGGCAATCTAGTCGGCTCTGAGCCTCGCCATCGCCACAGCCAGCGGTAGGCATTCCCGGTCGCATTCGAACCACGCCACCACAGGATGGTGGAGCCGGGCTGGGCGGATCCAGATCCGTCGCCACCACCAAGGCATGCCGAAGGAAGAAGCCCGGGTGAGCCGGCCCCCACCGTCCTCCTCACGCTCGCATGAACTCCGGCGACGGATCAAGAAAAATGAGAACAGAAAGACTACACCTGTTTGGTCAATTTCTTTGTGATTCTCAAATTCATAAATAAAAACTTGGCCATCCTAATTATTGTGTATCGTCATGATCACGGTTGTCTTTCCTACCTGCACTAGTTTAAGCAAATCTTTCTTAATTTCGTAATTTCTTCACTTGAGTATAGTGCAATGATCCATGGAACATAGAGCCTTTCAACCTTTCTCTACACTATATCTTCACGTGCATTGTCAATTTTATTTCTCTAGAAGATCCAGGCGCAGCCATTTTTTAAAAAACTCATTTAAATTAATATATAAATAATAACACATCATGAACTAAATTTCTAAGATATAACATTTTTAGTCACCCTAAATCCAGTGGAACGGCACGTAGAGTCATGCCAAACGGAATGAGGTGACTAAAATGTCACGATGACGTGACTACAAATCGAAGAGGACGCATGTGTGGTAGTTGTACATGTGAATCATGTGAGATGCTAAAGAGGTGGGCTAAACGTACTGATATACCCCTACTGGAGAAATGTCAGACTCGGAGCAATACATAAAATCCTTCACATTGAAAACCAAAACGTCTGTCGTTTCAAAAAAAGAAAACCAAAACGTCTTTTTTTTTTGCGAATCATCACGCAGACGTTCACAAACACGCACGCACACTCCTCCCTACAAACACATGCACGCATCCCTACCCCTATGAGCACATCTGGAAGACTGAGCCGGCAAAATCCTCGAGATTGACGAAGTCATCACAGACGCCTCGCTGTCGACGGTCACGTCACCTATTAGTGCCAAGTCGAGAACTTAAACTCTGATGCATAGGTTCCACCACAAGAACCCCCTATCCACCACAAGAACCCTTATATCAATTGAGCTAAGCTCAATTCACAAAACGTCTCCTTTTCAATCATCGACGAATAGAAAAATAACGGAGATTGGAAATAAATTGATTCACCGTGTGAAAGCACGCGGTTAATATGAGGCGATTAATAAGAAAGGCTACGCTGAAAGGACCTGGGCAACCAACCCCCACATCCGCTGTCCTCATCCCAGGTTAGCTGCCTGTCTTGAATCATGTTTAGGCAAGTATGATGTTGTCCTCATCTGATGTTGTCCTCATCTATTTTGCATGCCATATTAATTTAACAGTTTAGTCTACCCTGCAGCGTTAAAATACAGTAGGGGGCGTGACTCATCAATTCAACTACTCCCAATCATGCAGGAAAGGTTGCTGCTAGTTTTCTTCTTTTTTTTTTGCGAATCGCACAATCATGCACGCACACTCACTCATACAAACACACGTACGTAACTCTATCCCTATGAGAAGCAGACGTGGCGCTACTAGCTGCTGTTATTAGTTGTGTATGATGCTTGATTCACGTGTATTGAGTAATTATAGACTTATGGTTTTGGTCATAAAATAATTAAATGGAAATGACCTTTTTGAAAGAGATAATTAGTCTAAACTAATTAACTAGAAAATTGGAGTGCCATATTGCATCATTCTTTGAAAATCGGTACACAAAATTCAGATCGTTTTGTGTGTTGTTGTTTGTTGTGTCATGACATATATATGTTGACATGTTGTTTCTTCTGTTTCTTTTCAAAATTTTATAGTCTCTATATTCTAGCTATGCAAAAGCTAGGATGTGTTCAAGTGTGTATTATCACTTGACGTAATTGTTAAAGATTGATAAAACTTCCATACAACAATGAAAGAAAGAAAATATATTGCATCATTCTTTTTTCAAAAGTACAATGTAGCTAATATGCATGCATAATCTTGTTATTTGAATTATATGTTTGAGAAGCTTCTATATATCAATTATACAGGAAAAGGAGGGAAACCTCTGGTAACTCTAAGATAATCAGACCTTGTAATTGGAGTACTTCATTATTATAAGTTAATTGATGCTAGAGAACTCGATCATTGCAGTGACTCAACCTTGCGTGCCAAAGTAATTAATTAGAATCCAGAACAAAGTTGTTCACGAGTAAAGTCAACATGCTCGCCGGTTAATGATCGATATCCTATCAGTCGTGTATTTTATTTGTACTCTTTATTTTCCACAACTAAAGTAAGCTAGATTATTAATGGACAAAACATCATTTCTTGTCAACCTGCAGCATATATTATGTAATGTCAATAATAGTTCTGTGGCACTATTTATATATATAGTCGATGAATATGTAAGCGTGAGCAATCCATTAATTGTAGAGATGACGAGATCGAAGTAGATGTGACGCTGGAAATGTGGCCGACACATGATTTTGGTTGCAGCTATGGATGCAACTCCTTGCAACGCGTCATAAACCATAAGCAACAGAGCTCCATTTCTGGTCTATCACTAGCTCTCTTTGTTAACAGTAGTTGTACTGTGTAGTAAAGCTGTTCCCTTCTCGTTGTTTATCACTAGTGGTTGTTCGTGTTACTTTTTGTTCCTATATATAGGTACTCTTGCAAGCAATGCCTGCCGCTGTTGGTTTGCACATTAGAATCAGTAAAAAAATACATAACCTATTCCTAAAAATAATAAGTAGAGGACGTTACTTTATTTTACGCACTTGCATCTCCTCTATCTGTCTATATAGTGTACTAATATAATTAATACCTCAATGTCCATCACCATGACAGCCGTTTTTCTAACCATTGAATAATGTCTACTTCAAGCCATATGTGTTTAGTTCAGTTTCTATTCCAATACATAACTGTTTCTCATACGTACGAACAATGAATGTGCAACACATCTGGAGAGAAATACTTGTCGTCACACATGCAATCTTGTAGCTACAGATGTTAGTACAAAGACGAGGGTTAACATTATTTGTATGATCCCCCATATACCAAATCTGCATATATTAGCTAGGATCGTTTATATCACTCTTGAGTGCATACGGCAATCTCAGGTCTAAAGACAAGACGTATAAGGTGTGTAAAGAGAGAGCTATGCAACAAGATCTAACGTTGGGTCGGTCCAACCTCATGTCATACATGAGCCCACATCATTAGTTTGATGTCCCATGTCCATGACTTTTGAAATATAGTCATCAACTAATACATGTGCTAGTCATTAACTCTGACAACTTTAGAATAACCATACAAGTAAAAGAGTTTCACAAACAATTCACATAATTGTTAATCAATGCAAGTTGTCTTTCATGAATATTAATTAATAAAACAAATGTCATGGATACAACAAAATATGATAATATCAATGATTACCTTAGGGCATATTTCTAACAGTGATAACTAAAGATCCACAACTGGAAATCAAGCGGGTGAAGACGAAATTGGTTTTTCAGGTCATCAACGGGTCCTGATATGATCGCAAATATATGATAAGGAATTACACAATTTGCACGATCTAAGTGGCTGTCACTTGCAGTCTCAGCTCAGTCCTTTTAAGCCTCTAGGCCATATGCCAAATATTATCTAGTTTAGCCCTTTAGGTCATGGACTCGTGGTCTAGGTTATCTGAAACAAATAAAAAAAGCTTAAACACACTACAAGAAAAATGACCTTTGGTCCCTTGTCATTTAGTACCGGGTGTCTAAAACCCGGTATTAAAATGGTCACCGACCCATTTAGTACCAGTTTGTAACATTGGAAGCCTCGGAGACCAAAATGGCGTGCAACTTTAGTCCCGGTCTGTAACACTAGCCGGTACTAAAACGCGTCATTTAGTACCGGTTTGTGTTACAAACCGGGACTAAATGGGTCTCCATTGGTTACTTTAAAAGGAATGCATCTTCCACTCAATCACAAGTGATGCATAGGTGGGATGATAAGGAAGCTATGCACGAGGCCAAAGGTCGTGGGTTCGAATCCTCGCGGCCGCGTTCGCGCATTTACGCGTGAAAAATTGCGCGTATGTGGGCCTCCCGGCACTTTAAAATATTTTTTCCTTTTTTTCGGGGCGTAAAGTCGTTTAGTACCATACTAAACTGCGTCGTTTAGTACCGGTTGTGAAACCGATACTAAACTTTCGAGACACAACCGGTACTGAAAGTCGTTTCTGTAGACATTTGCGCATGCGTGGATCAAGTTGGTCCTCAAGTGGGCGCGCAATGACCTATAGGGGGTATACTTTGAGCTTCTTCCTGATCGATGACATTTCATGCCAAAGAGCTTAAACAATTTGCAATAATCTTGACGATATCCTTCACGGGAAAGAATTTGCGACACAGCTTCGCTTCTAACTGGTTGTCTTTCACCTCGTTTGTGGAAAATTCAAAGCCAGCTCACGCTGCTAGCTAGCTACTTGATGGTTTATTTGAAGGGGAGTTGCTAGTAGTGTTCAGTGCTCTGTCGGATGCCTTGACGCAGAGTGGTTCTGAAGGACTCCACTGCAGCAGATGCTGAATAGAAGATAAATTTAACTTGCACACGCATGCCATTCTTTGGTAAACGTATATGGAACGTGTCATCAGATTTTCAGTAAAGAGGATCGATCGGGACACAAGTCATACCGCACTCGAGAGAGGAGAGAGGGACGCATATATCAAACGAAAGCGTTGTTGTCAAGCACATGTTTCAGACTTGGATGGGCAAAAAGAAAAATACTCAAAGATAGCCTAGGTGATCCTCCGCGTCCTAATCTGGCCAACTCAACGCTTGTGTTCGTAGCCCAATTGGGCCTCTTTTGACTCCAACCAGATGATCTCCGATCTTGACACCGTACCATTGACAGCGCCCCAGCAAAGCGAGACACAATCATTCACGGTATCGTCCTTGTGATGTGATGCTCGTACGGTTTGCCTTTCAGAATAGTGAGTTCTCCTTTTACAATAGTGAATTAGTGACTATGATTAGATATCGTCCTTGTTTGTTAAAAGATAAGTCATCTTTCCTCACTCCTGTTCATCATTAATCCATATTGTTGATTAATGTTGATGTATGCAACGCGCATAGCAGCTCGGTAATAATAATAAGCCTCTGTTTTTTTAGAATTACACAGTACGACGCAGATGCTTACAACACGCACGCACACTCATCCCCTATGAACACATGTACCCTACTCCTACCCCTATGGGCACCTCAAAGGACTTTCGAAGGACTGAGCACCCGGCATATCTGGAGATTCCCGAAGTCACCATTGGCGCCTCGTTGTCGATGGGAACGCCACTTACCACTTAACGCATAACGCTGGTAAATCTTGAAAAATCCTAGGAAAATGTGTGCGAGTACCAGGATTTGAACCCTTACCATTGGACTAATCTAACTTTGTGAGGTTGTAGCCAACCTGGATTCTTATGATTTAAATACATATATATCATGTTATCCCGTACAGTCAGAACGAAGTCTTACACGGTTCATGTGATGATTGGACACAATTAGGCTCCATTTTGCATTTGTTTCTCTCTCGATTCTCGTGTCTCTTCTCACAATGCATGCATTTCAATGCATAAACATTCTTCATTCTTCACTCTCTCTCCTAGAACTTAACTAAACAAGCCCAATAATATGCAAGTTATAGCTGCTGACTCATGTTCCCAAACCCATGCATGTATTCATGAATTTGACGAAGAATATGGTATTCACTCACCATACCACGCCATCCCATACCAAATCCATTCCTTATATTGAGCAACTGAGTCTTTTCATAACACCTAATTAATGGAACGAATTTTGTCACCACGGCTAGTAGTGCATCTTCCCTGCCTAATACCATAGCTGTGGATGCCCCCCGTTCGTGCGTCAGTAGTGCGCGCTCACTAGACGCACGCTAGCTACGTGCATGAACGGGTATTCCCTTATCCACCCATTCTCTAGCCATCTCCCCTGTGGACGCGGGACAACAAGCAGCCCACTTCCGGCACAAAGCATGCACCGTCCATGCATGTAATCCCAGCAGACCCAGAGTGCCCAGCTAGCTCATTACCGTAGCCATCTATAGCTGGCTAGTCGCGCGCTGACGTACGCCTTACGCCGCGGGGTCTGGCCGGCTGCGGCTTGTGGACTTGTGGTGCCACGCCCGGCCGGCCGGCTCCCCATAGGGCATAGGCCATCACGCCCCTCCCGCCGCGCGCACCCCGCCCGCCCGGCCTCTTCCATCCCTCTCTTGTGGACCAGCAGCGCAAGAGAGCAACACCCGCGGGGGGCCACACGGCCCGCGCGGAGCAGAGCCGGAAACAGCGCGAGCGCAACGTGCGCGCGCGCGCCCGCCACCGCCGGGTACGTGAGACTTACATGTCGGCACGACCGCGACGCCAGTCGATCGATCGGGTCGGTGACGCGACCCGCCGCGCCCCCGCGCCGCTGGCACGGCCAGTGGCCACTCGCCGCTCGCGGCCCGCGCGCGTGGAGCGTGGGGCGCAGGCGCGGAGCGCCAGCAACCGAACGCGCGCGGCCGGCTTTGCACCCGGCGATCCCCTTTTTCTCCTAGCTAGCTCTCGCGCCCGAGAGATTTTTATGGTCGGGCCGCGCCACGTTTCGATCCATCGGCGGTAGTAGCAGCTGCGGTGTGTTTACCGTACGTCGCACGTCCTACAGCGCCGAAACGTGACATGACTAGGATTCTAGCAACGGTAGTGTGTGTGGTTGTCACTTCCACGTGGAGTGCTACTACAATAGGCTGTCATCAAATGGTGCTCGCCGACACGAAGAGATCTCAGGGTTCATTTTCCCAGCTCCACAATTGTGTGACGTACAGAGACACCGTGCTTTGCGCGGCCCTTTTTCTTTTCCCCCTGTCAATGATGGTAGGTTTATATTGCACATGGGAAAAACGCAGCCGGAGAAAGATTGACAGGCACACACCGAACGCTATGATGAGTCCATTCCTCCCTTTTATTTTTCTCTAAAATATAGTTTTCTCCTTTTTCTGAGTGGTTGTTTTCAGTCCATTTACGAAGACCCTGTGGTGTGTACTCTGTCTCTGTACATCTTTTTTCCTCTCTCTCTCTCACTCTGGTTTTGAGCCCAAGCAAGATGGGTATTTGCTCAGTAAGGAAGTATCGTTATTAGGCTCTTTTGAGCCCAGACAGGCCCGTACTAAGTATACAGGCACAGCAGGTAGAAGGCATCTCGGCCTCTTTTAGTTTTAGCCTGCCTAGAGATTCAGGGAAGCCCACCTGAAACGATCCGGCAGCGCTCGAATCTTGTGATTTGTAATCGCCAAACTCGGAATGCCATCCCGATGGCACGGTCCCGCTCCCCGCCCCATGCGACCGACGACGATGGCAATGTCTAGCCTGATGACGAGGGAGATATCAGGAACTCAGAGAACAGCATGTCTGACTCCTGACCAGCCGATAGCCGGAGCATGCTGTCGTTCTGCGTCACTCGCCTCCAGGCGGCGCTCGGTGGCGGCGGCGACCGACAGGCAGCCGAACCAGCTCTTTAGCGGCGTGGCACAATCACGGCAGGATGGGGATTTGAAGCTCCGGGTGCCGCGGCGGCCGGCGGCCGGCAGGCGGCGCTGGACTGGTAGGGGAGGAAGACAACCCGAACCAGGGTGTTTTTAAAAATATTCGGATCGCGATTCATAACCGCGATCCGAATTAGAGGGCAATTTGCAATTTCTAGGGGGCGTTTTGTAAATATTCAGGGGTATTTTTGTGAACACTTCGGATCGCGATCCCATCCTCCCGCCGCAGCTCGCCGGAGCGCTGCCCAACGCCGGTCGCGCCTTGGGCACCTCTTTTTCCTCCTCCTCCCGATCTCGCATCGGTCCCACCTATAGCGTGCATAGGGGGTCGTCGGGGCCCAAATAACTCACGAGAAACGCCTCCTCTGCTTCATCCCGGCGGCGGCTAGCCGGAGCGGCATGTGCTACGGCGGCACTTCACCTCGTTTCAGTCTCTCCAACGGTGGTGGTAGCGGAGTTGAAGCATACGAAGAAGAGCGTCATGCCTTAGCTTGCCGGAATCTGCCAACTATTTGGTCGGTTTCTGACATGGAAGAGGACGGCCTCGCCGTAGGCGAAGGCGGCGCGTCGACCGGGCTTGGTCCGCGGCAGCGTGGGGTCGTCGGAAGCGACATCCTCGAAGTGAACTCGCCGGCGACGTGGTTCACCAGTTGCTGATGGCCGCCTGATGCAGAGTTGCAGTTTTCGGGTTTGAGGCACTTGCAGAGAGAGGGTTACCAATCGTCAGAAATGGAAATTATGGGGAGCAGCTAGTTGGCCTACAGTTCAGAAGCTCTCGAGCAACAGCAAAAAAAATCTTTGTATGATTAACAGTGGAGCAACAATTTTAAAAGTGGTTAAGAAAGGGAATAACTGGATGATAACATCGATGAATTGTATGATTCATAGTTCCCAGTAGAACTTCATGGTGCTCATTGGCTGCTGCCTGCTGCTTATCAACCGCAATCAAAACATTGCAAGTTGTCAGGAGGTAACACATGCTTATCCTCGGAATATGCAACTGCAACCAGAACTCCATGGTGCTCTGAAGATGCAACTTTAAAGGATAGGAAAGGGAACAACTGGATAATAATATCGATCAATGGTAAGATTAACCGTTCCTAGCAGAACTTCATGGTGCTCATGGCTGTTTGCTGCTTGTCAAATGTCAACTGCGTTCAGAACAGAATATTGCAAATTTTCAGAGAAGGTATGCCCATTTCCACACATGCTCATTCTCTGAAGATGCAATGCAGCTCATCCATGCTTGTGATCTCTCTTCTTTGCCAAATCAGAATTGAACCCGGCATTTTGGCCGGATTCGTCTTCAGCATCAGTACACACTACACAAGAACAACAGAAACAGATCGAATTTATCTCGAGATACTACAACTCCAACTTTCCAATTGACGTGTGTTGCTTACCACATAGCACCCTGCAGATACTGAACATCGCAGTGCTCCAGAGGAACAATCTATGTCTAGACACGATTGGTTCTGGTTGTTTACCTCGTCGGACCTGGCGTACGCCGACAACGATGACCGGACAAGTCAGTTCCTGGAACTCAGCTGACATACCAGCCGGTAACTGGAGCACGCTGCCGTTCTGCGTCACTAGCCTCCAGGAGGCGCTTGGTGGAGGCGGCCGGCGGCCGGAGGAAGAAGAGGTGCCTAAGGCGCGGCCGGCGTCAGCGGCGCTCCGTGCGGCACAACCAGGTCTTCACAGGATGCGGATTTGATAATCGGAATGCCGCGGCGGGTGGGGACGGCGGAGGCGGGCGGCGTTGGACAGATGGGGGACGAAGACAACCCAAACCAGAAACCAGGGACATTTTTGCAAATAATCGGATCGCGATTAATAATCACGATCCAAATTAGGGGGCAATTTGCAATTTATGAGGGGCGTTTTGTAAATATTTAGGGGTACTTTTGTAAAAACTCTGGATCGCATATCCAATCCTCCCGCCGTCGGCTCGCCGGAGCTCCGCCGGACGCCGGCCACGCCTTGGAGCGCCTCTTCCTCCTCCCCCCTATCTCTCATAGGCCCTTTCATAGGGCTCTTCAGGGCCCAAGTGGCGGTCGGTGTTTGCACAGACGAGAAATGCCGCATCTGTTTGACGCCGGCGGCGACTAGCCGGACTGGCATGTGCTACGGTGGCACCTCACTTCGTTTCAGTCTCTACATTGGTGGCCGCAGCCGGGGGTTGAAGCAGACGAAGAAGAGCGTCATGCCTTCCTCGCCCCTCGCCATCGCCCCGCGCCAACGATTCAAGCACGGTTGCTGTCAATCCAAGCCTGAACTCTAAACCAACTGAAGATTGAAGAAGACAGGACAGGCAAGATGCTAAGTTGCCGACCGGGAAGAAGCAGGTGGAGTGGCGGACGGACTTGTGCGGGGCAGCGTGGTGTCGGAGGCGGGGTGCAGTTGCTATACCCACTGCAACTTAAGCAGTGGCCGAATGCGATGGGAGGCACTGTGCTGTACTGTTCAAAATAGTAACCGGAATTGTTTATTTGCAACTGTAGCAATATTGTTCTTCAAATTACTGTATCGATTCCATTGTAACTGCGATTCTGGATCGTCCACGGGGAGATCGAACGGCTATGCTCGCTGCCACTGCTTAAGTTGCAGTGGCTATAGCCACTGCATTTGAGCTGAGTCCCTCGAAAGCGCCTGCGTGAACTCGCCGGTAGCGTAGCCTATCGATCGGACACCTATCGCAAGAGTGCAGAGTTTCGGACGAAGAAACAGGGTACTTGCAGGGCAGGGGTCATGCCCCCGTAACCGGGAGACCGGGACGCTGCGACCGCGATCCCAAGTGCGCTCCGCTCGCACTCCCACGTCTGGTAGGCTCAACCAGCTAGCACTAGCAGGTCGGCTGGCCGAGCAGGCTTTCCAAGTTACATGCCCTGCTTAGATTTCTCAAAACTATCTTCTTTTCACAAAAAGTTACGTATCAGTTCATTTCTATATCTATGCATTCTATCTCTATGCACGCTTCCATAGAAAAATATTTTTCCGTACTTTTTACCCCTTTTCACAATCTAACACACAGCCATAGTTTTTTTTAAAAAAAAACTTTCAACAAGTTAACATTACAAATGCGTTTCATGGTGGTAAAGCTCATCTTAGATGCATATAGGAGCATTCGTGTGTATGAAGCACACTAGAAAAAAGGCAGGCAAAAGGGAAGAGTTCGACGTGATCGTGTTGCGTTTCTCTTCATCGTCTCAGGCTGGGTGGTGGGTGCCTGCCTGACCCAATGCAATGAACGTGATTCTAAACCAGCCGCCAGCCTGAGGTCTGAGCTTAGTCGCGGCCAGACATCACCAATCAGGTTCATAACAGAAATGATAAGATAAGGCCCGGCCCGGCTCGGTTCAAGTTCAAGGAAAGGAAGGTAGACACGCATGCTTCCGGGAGCTCTGGTCCGAAATCAATCCCCTGTGCGTACGAAGATATGAGAAGAATATAGGCATGGTTCTGACTCGATCTGGTCTGACGTAATTTGGATACGGGTCGCAGGAAGACGAGAGACTGAGAGAGAGACATGTCTTTTTTCAAAATCGGAACCAAAGGGGGGAAAGTCCAATGCCAAGGACCAAAGGTTTTCGAGGCTGACAAGAAAGGTATCAACCGATAGATGTAGGGAAATTTGTGTGTAGGACACTGTGAAAACATGGTTTTGTATGGAACACACCATGAAAGTTAATTTTGTTTCCAACACATTGCAAAAATGGAACTTGGTGTGCAACACACCACATTAAGTTAAAAGCCCATTTTCAGCTGAGAAAGGGAATAAAAGACCATTCCACCCATGGGACCACCTGTCATATTTTTCTCCCTCTCTTCTCTCTGCATCTTCGTTCTCCTCTGCCGATCTCTGTTTTCCTCTCTCCGCCGCACATCTCCTCCACGCGCGTGCTGCTGCATCCGGGGCTCTGCTCCACCTCCATACAGTCCACGGCGCTTGGGCTCGCAGGCCTCGCCAGTCTTCACCGCCTGCGCCTATTTAATTACTTGAGCCAACAAAGGTGAGAGCAAATGCCAACAAAGGTGAGAGCAAATTACGAGACTGGAGATGATCTTCACGTTCATGATGGATTGATGGAAGGCAGTGACGCCGCAACCTGGTATTTTTTGGTCGAGCAGGTGCTGACTCATGCCGTAGCAGAGCTCGAGCGCCGAGAGCATCCCGCGGAGCTCGAGGATCTCTAGAGCTGAAGCTGAAGTCCGCATACCCTTGAGCTACTACGAGCAGGACGGGTCTCAGTTCGCGCCGCCTCGACCATATGCGCCTTAAGCGTTCGGGCGAGCTCGGCATGGGGGCGCCACCTCACCGCAGCGGAGGGGTGGTGTGAACGAGGCGCCGTCAAGGGCTGATGAGCACCATGGCCGCGTGAGGAACGCCGGCGCCCGACAGGAGCGCAGCAGCACACACTGCACGTTCAAGGGAGATGCACGGCGTAGAGAGAACAGAGAGGGGCCGTGGAGAGAGCAGAGGGAAGAGATCGACAGGTGGACCCAAGGGCAAAATAGTCCTCTTACACTTCATCTTAGCATAGTAGGATTATTTTACTCTATGTAGTGTGTTGCAGACCAAATTTCTCTTTCACGATGTGTTAGAAACAAAATTGGTTTTCAGGATGTGTTCTAGACAAAATCACGCTTTGACGATGTGTCACGGACAAATTTCCCATAGATGTATGTGAGACGTAGGCTTTTCCCTTTTCGAACTCTCCAATTTCTAGTGGTCGAAGAAAAAAAAAAGAAAATGGGGGAGCGAAAGAGCTCAGGATTCAGGTGGGCAAGTTACCAGCGTTACAGTGAGATGACAGGGTTCCGGTCTACTACTTCTATAAGATTGCGATACACGGAAGAATGCAGAGTATAGTCCTAAAAAAGAACGGATCAGAGAGTCACTGTTTTTTTTTTTCAGCGCCTTTCTATGTTAGGATAGTTCATTCCCAGGCCGAGAAATGGTCGGCCCGGTGGCCTTGACGAAAACCCGCAGGGCCACGCACATCACGCCGATCACGCAAGCCGTGTCCACCCCAAACGGGCCGCCGGTGCGGCGTGCTCTTCGTTTTCGGCTCGACAGGAGCACTTGCGCCTTGTTTTGGAGCGCTGTGTTTCCGGGCGGCGTTGTGCGCGTCGCTTGGAAAACTCAAGCCTGAACTCAACGGCAGCCACACCACAAGATGATGGGGCGCAGATTTTTGGAGGGCTAGAGGAGCGCGCGCTGGATTGGATCCCAGCCAGTCGTCACAAATGACAGGAACCCACTTGGATTGGGATGGATCCCACTGCCACTCAACAGCAGCTGCCACCACCACCATTCAAGCTCACTACGCTCACGGGGGCAGCAAAAAACGCGAAAGCGATGGGGCCTTTTTTCCATGGAATACAACGTTACTGGTTCCCAGCAAGTATCAGCGCCTTATCATGCCAAAGAAGGCGCCTCGCTATCGTGTGATCAGGCTCATGTCGCTCTCAGGACAGCTGAAACATCAGAGAAAGTGAGCCACGGTAGCCCTTGTACATAAGTATATGCAGAAAACCAGGAAGCCTTCAGGTAACTAAGCTCTTTTTTCACTCTTTACTGTAATATACCCCTTGTCCAAAGAATTGCATGTTTGTTACATCGGAGGGGGCCTTCCATCATTGGAGAGAATTACATTTACCCCCGTTTACATGATAATACTTTGCCAACTTACATTCTTGATGAATCGACATATCAATGGACTCAGGCACACCAATCAGAGGTCCCCGGAGGCTGGTCACGTCTTCAGGCACAGCCCCCTGAGAAAAATGAAGAATTCGCTAGTTGCTATGGTTTATGTCATTTTCTTGTCAGTTTGGTAGTAGAGTACATCTCCGGTATCGCTAACATAGTGATCTTGCTTTAAGCTTTCAGATAACACCCCAAATAGATGCAATGGGAGAGGACCAGACTTCTTTGGTTCTTTGTAGTACTTGCCAAGCACTGGTTTTGCTGCCTCGGTCTGTAGGGAAACCAAAAATAACATGATTAATGGTCTAGCCAAAGAAACTTGAAAAGAGAGGCAAGAATAAGGGGGCAGACTCTTACCGCCTCAATGAGATGGTAATGCGGGATTTGAGGGAAAAGGTGATGGATGACATGAGTTCCAATGTCATGATGGATATTGTTGATCAATCCATAGTCCCGATCGAGCGTCGTCAGTCCTCCACGCAGATAACTCCATTCCTAATGGAGCAAAAGACAATGTGGTATCAATAAACAATCTACCGTCGATGGGAAAAAAACAAGATAGAGTAACTATAACTAAACAGCACTTGAGAACCTGAAAGCAAGTGAAAAGTATATAATACGCTGAACTACCAATATATTCCGGTAGACGACAAAAAATAGAAAGTTACATCATTTCCCCTTAAAAGGACAAAAGAAGAATCTGACATTTTTGTTCTATACTTCCATAGCATCTCCAATTAGATCTTACTCCAGAAAGTGACCAATGAAAAGCTAGACGGCTAGACCTTTGATTTATAACATCCAGCACTAGGGTTTCTCTGATTTAAGGTTTGACGGTCATGTTGGCCATTTGCACACCACATCTTGAATATCAGATTATCACACATGTATATACCAGCAATAACAGATAGTCAAAGTGGTGTCATGGACAAACAGCCAGTTGTATCCAAGACAAATCAGAAGGAGAGGAAGTCAATTGCACATCTAATATTTGTGTCTGGGTATGTCCTTACGCATCTTACTCTTTTAGAAAGGGTGTATTATGATTATGCAATTTACCAACATATGTCGGTTGTATTGATCATTGCTGCATATGTATTCTTCGATAAATGAGAAGTCGTGTCATCATTAACATGCAAGATATTATTTTAAAAAAAAAGGGCGTACCCAGTGCCATAAGGCTCCCGCACTATGCGGGGTCTAGGGGCAGGTTGTTTAGCGCACAGCCTTTCCCTGAGGCTGGGGCTTGAACCCTGGACCTTCCGGTCACAGGCGGTGAAGCTCTACCACTACACCAAAGGTCGCCCTTTTAACATGCAAGATATTATTCTAAACAAGTAAATATAATCTTCTTCGATTAATAATGCCCTAACTTAATTGAGGCAAATATTTAAAAGCTTATAACAATACCAACCAAAAATGGACGATACCCTAGTTTTTGAAGATTACAACCATCTTTAAAAACTAACAAATTGGAAGCTTTGTTAATATTCACCTTTCCACGGTACCAAGGAAGCTTGTCTTCATGCCCATGATGGTGCAAGTATGTGACCATATCCAGCCAAGCAACAAATACCTAAACACACCAGCGGCAACCATATAAATTCTCTGGCACCACGCACACCTCACCCATTCAGATTAGCATTTAGCAGGATGTGAGCCTTACAAAGTATGGGACTGCGTAGAGCTTTAGCATCTGAATAGGACCCATCACAAAGGTGAGACCAGCCAAAACACCAACCATGGCCAGCCAGGATGCGGTTGATGTTATGATGTCCTTCTTTTCATTAGGTTGGAACAATTCACTGCTTGGGTTGAAGTGTGATCCTGTCTTCCCAGGACTCCTTTTAAACTGTATACAGCACCATTAACCCGTGGGACAACACATTTAGAACCACTGCCATGTTACAAAACAAAAACGTCCAATTCATATGTCATCGATAGGCACGCTCTTAGACTCACCAAGTATAACGGGAATGCGAGCAAGGGGAATGGCATGGTGAACCGTAGCTTCCGAGTCATGAAGTCCAGGCTGTTGTACAGCCTCTCTGGTAGCTGGAAGTTATCACAATTCGAGAAACCATCAAGCACAATTCATCGGCATGCACCATCAGCATAACTCATCATAAACCCACACAAAGAGAAAGCAACAGGAAACCTACCGGGTGCCAGGACTCGTCCTTCTCGACGTGGCCATGGTTCTGATGGTGCGTCCTGTGGCTAATCCTCCTGCAATTCCATTCAAAGACAGCAGCACCTTTGTTAGCAATTTAGCATCAATGATAATTCACGTCAGAAAGTATCAGGCATAAGAAACATGGGTAGTGAACCATCATACCATCCGTGGTATGGGACAAGGATGGAGGAATGGAGTATGTGACCGACCACACTGTTCAGCTTGGGGTTGTTTGAGAAGCTCCCATGTCCACTGCAAAACACCAGGCATGCGGCAGAAGTCAAAGAGCTGCGTTTACGCTAAAACTCTCGTGTTGTCGAATAAAATCTAATCCAATCCAATCCTTGAAATGGCGTGGTAGTGGTGGTCGGAGGCGTACCAGTCGTGGCCGAGGACGAAGAGCGCCCAGAACATGGTTCCCTGCGCGGCCCAGTAGAGCGGCCAGACGAGCCAGCTGTCGAGGCGCGCGGCGGCGGCGGCGAGCCCCAGGACGACGAGGACGTCGCGGAGCACGTAGCTCATGGAACGCCAGGGATCCTTAACCCAGCAGTGCTTGGGGATGGCGGCGCGGATCTCCGCCAGCCCGAACGGCGGCGGCGCCCCGGGGTCGAACACCCCGCCCGCGGCCTCCTCCTTCTCCTCCCCCGCCGCGGAGGGTCCCCCCTTCCTGTCCTCCTCCTCTACGGTCGAGGTGAGGCGCGTGGGCGCGGAGACGCGGAGCGCCCAGTCGCGGTGGATGGCCGCGGCCGCGGGCCCGCGCAGCGCCGCGGCGGAGAGCGACGCGGGCGCCGACGGCGCCGCAATGGCGCCCCGGCCGGCCCGCAGTCGGAGCGGCGCCAGGCCGTGGCACTCGGCGGAGAGCACGAGCCGGGCCATTGCCGGCGGCGGGAGCGGGATTAGGAGCCGCACGCCGCGGGGACGGGAGGGAGGAGGGATACGGGTGGAGGCGGCCTGGAGTGGATGGAAACGGGTGTCTCTCCTCCCTCGTAGTAGTAGGAGTCCAGTCCACCACCGTCGCCGCCGCTGGCTGGCACCCGCTGGATCTTCTGCGTTGGCGTCGGGTGGGATTGGGTTCCCCACTCGGGTTGTGGTGGACGACGGGGCTTGAAGTTGCCAGGGGCTACGACCGAGCCAGGTTTTTTATACCGGCGCGCGCCCGGGAGCCCGTGTAACGCGCCGTGCGCGTGGTGGCGAGCCGGACCCGGGCGGCCGGGCGGCGGATGGATGGGTGGGTGGATGGACGGATCATGGTCATGGTTGTGTGCGCGTCGCGATGGGAGGCGTGGGCGGCCGGGACGCGGTGCGGTGGACTTGGACCGGGACTGGCACGCTGTGTGGGTCGGACACGAACCCGAGTACCTGGCTAGAGCCGAGCTGGGCTCAAAGGCGCACGTGTGAATCGTTTGCGGGTCGGGACGGAGCCAGCAGGGGGGCTTCCATTGCCGGCGGCTTCGGGGCCCTGCCTTCTTTTTAATTCGTGTTGACTCGCTTTAGTCCCGCGACGGGAGGAATAACTACGCTCTCTCGGTCTAAAAAGGTTTGTGTGTCGTGTAAAAGTCGCGCGCTCGTGTGGAAATCACACAACGCCGACGAGCCGACGACGATGCGTATTTCGTTCCGCCACTGGAGAGAGTTTAAGTATGATAGGTAACGTAAGCATGCTTTGCCTCGTTACTTCGTAGCGGACCGAGGCAGTGGCAGTCAAAGAGGAGAGTTGTAAGGACTTACGTAGGACGGTGGGGTGGAGTCAAAGCCAAATCTAACGAACGGGTCGGTTGTTTCCTCTAGGCCTAAATAGATCCACCAACTAACTTCTAGCTAAATTTAGCTGAGATGTATCCAAATGCCTCAGCTAAAAACTAGGTATACTTCTTCTAGCTAATGGGAAAGGTCATTTTTCTTTATCTGATTGAGACTAGCTAAACCCAGCTAAAACTGTTTAAAGACAGAAATGTCCTTAATGGTTTAACGAAATTACACCCACTACCACCACAATCTCTATCTCCTCTTACACTCAGGAGGGTATTATATTTAATAAACTAGCATTTAGCTAGGGGATCCAAACATCCCCAGCTAAAGTTTAGCTAGCTAAAAAGTCATTAAATTTTAGCTAGTAAATTTAGTTGAGGGCCTAACTAGTCTGCTGTCTCTGTGCGAGGTAGAATTGTAGAAAGACTTCTTAATCAGTATAGGACTTTCTTTGATCCATGGCTATGATCCTGTCACTTAATATTTTAAAAAAAAATTGCTGCTATTGTTTAGTCCTAGAGCGAGTCCATAGTACCTCGCTGACATCGAAAGAGAATGCACGATCGGTTCAACACACGCCTCCCTTGCGGAGACAAAGTCAATGGTCATCCCCCGACTCACTCTGAGGCGACCTACTAGCAAGCGCTCTGTTTAGACGTTTCGTGAATTTTTTTTTGAGTACGTTCCTTCACATGCATGGCATATTAAATGTAGTCGAAAAAAATAACCCATTATATGGATGGAGTGTGCTTCGCGAGACGAATCTAATGAGCCTAGTTAGGTCATGATTAGACAATAATTTGCTACAGTAAATATGTGCTAACGACGGATTAATTAGACTCATTAGGTTCGTCTTGCAATGAACTGACAGAATCTGTAATTAGTTTTGTAATTAGTCTATATTTAATACTTCAAATGTGTGTCCGACATACTGTAAATTTTTTTCGCGAAACATCTAAACGCGGTCAAGAAAAAAAGGAACACTATTTCCATCCTGTTCTTTGGTTTAATTTAAGAGCACGAGACTCGCGAAGTCTCGTCGTATAATGAGAGCAAGTCAAACAACTCCAAACGTACTACATGTGGAACTATAAAATGCGTCCGACCCAGCCAGTGTGACGTGTTACGAAGGCCCACATTTCCCAAATCAAAACTAGAAGCTCCCCATTTTTAGTTGACCCTACATTCCGTATTACCTGTAGTACCCGCCTGCACTGCTGCACGAATCCAGCTGTATGGCTTGTGTGTACAAATTATAATGCACGTGAAGCTCGTACATCAAGTTATACGACCTTGCATTGTGTGGATTAGCCCAATCCTTGTGAAGGCATACTTTTGTTGTTTCAGAGTGACACGTTAACACGATATAGAAATGAAAGTATTGTTAAAACTCCTCCAATTTATTATTCAGTTTGTTAAAACTCCTCCTATGTGATTTCATCCACTACTTTATTTGATCCCCTCTTTACTTATTGCTTACCACATCATCAACAAATCTTAGATGACATGCGACGATTAATAATAAACGAGAATAAAATTTCAGTTGGCGGATGTGAATGAAGCTCGAGTACACCGGTGCATGCAGTGGGGCCCGCTGGAGCCGTGGAGCAGGCGCGCCCACGTCACCGGGCGTGCGTGCCTGGCGCCGTTGATGAACCAATGGACGGTGTCACGTCGAGATATTTTGGTGTCTGGTGGTCGTCGGCGCAGCAGGCTGACACGGCAGGGCCCGCGGGGGAAGGGAATCTTGGGCGCATCGGGGAGCCCTTTTCGTGCGACGTGGACCTGGTGGGCTCGGACCCGGCCGGATCTTCTGTGCGACGTGGGGCCGTGGGAGGAAGTAAGACGCGGCCGCCGGCCGGCCGGAGCAGGATCGAAAATAATTCTGACCGGTAGGGTCCGATTCATTCATTAGGCTCGTCTTTGAAAAAAACTGGTAACTAAAAGTACATAGGCCATGTTTAGTTCCCACCCGAAATATTTTCATCCATCACATCAAAGGAGAATCTTTGATTCATTAAGTATTAAATGTAAACGAAAAAGATGAAAAGTTATATGGATAGACTGTAAATCGCGAGACGAATCTAATGAGTCTACTTAATTCATGATTTGGAACAGTGGTGCTACAGTATCATCCGCTAATTATGGATTAATTACCCTCTAATTACCATCGTTAGATTCATCTCGAGATTTCCAACCTATCCATATAACTTTCCACATTTTTCGTCTACATTTACTACTTCTAAATTGATAAAATCAAAATCCAAAATCTTTTCACGAAATGTTTTCGCGAACTAAACACGGGCATAGTATGCGTGTTTGAATTTAAGGATATTCAGGTTGACAAGTATTATATTATCAATATTCCAGCCAATTCCGGCTCGTTATATTTTCTATGGGCATGCCTTTTCTATGTATTTCCCCTTTTGAATCTCCAAGCCGTAGCATTACGCCGAGCACCGCGGGCCGTCGACAAAAGATGCACGGTCACCGCTGGTCCCCTCCCTTCCCACCTCCGGCATCTCGTCGGAGGCCGGAGGGAGCGGGGATCCATCTCTTTCAATAGATTCTGGTAGATCGAGTCTAGGTTAGGGTTAGGGTTCTCCATGCCGCGTTTCGTGGTATGGGAGATCTGTTTCCTCCTTCTTCTCGCTGGCAACAGCGACGAGATAGGGTGGCTTGAGTCTCTCCATGGCGGCACCGACGAAGGAGGTGACGGCATCTACGGCGTCGACAACTTTCTTGAGGCGAGGACATGGAGAATTAGGTTTCCGGATGGCGACATCGAGGCGGGGATGGTGCCGTCGTCATGGAATAATTTTCTCCGGCCACTTCTCCGTTTTGTCGTGGTTAGATCCAACCACGATGAAAGGCTTGTGAGACTAGGTCTGTCTCCCGAGCTGATGTCAATGAGTCTCGGATCGGATAGATTGGGATCAGTCTCTCTTCTTCATCGGTGGCAGAAAGAGGAAGAGGAAAGACACAAGAAGGAAGAAAAAGATTGTGCTCGTTCCAGTCTACAGGAATGTTGGTCGTCGTTCTTTAGGCGCTTGTTCTCAGCCTGCTTGCTGAGCGTATGCCTGTGCGGCCTTCTATTTGATTGTTTACATAGGTTTGTGATCGAGTTTTGGAGCTGCTTAGTGCGTGAGTACGTTAAGAGTGTTATGTGTAACTTAACGATGTACTCATCTTTGGTATAATATAATTCTTCCTTGGTCTAAAAAAACACAAGAAACAAATACGCACGGTCACCATTTTGGCGTCGACTTCCTGCGCGGTCGAGGTGCTAGCTGCTGCGGTGGGAGTCGCCTGACCGCGACTTCATGATACATGTGAGACCTGGCCTGAGCTCGCCGCTAGCAGCCAGGGGGAAGGGACGATGCACCGCCGGGCTAGTAGCCGCACCGCACCGCACGACGGGCGAGTACGACGCACGCGCGCGCCCTTGTCGTAGCCCGGCGGGGCTAGTGGCCGCACCGCGCCGCGGAACCGAGCAGCGAGCCGGGCGTCCCCGTCGTGGACAGTGGGAGACGACGTCGCGGTCGCGGCGGGCTTGGATCGCGTGGTCGGTGCGGGGACACGGCGTCCCCTGGCCCCTGCCCGTCTGGCCCCCAACGCCCGGCCGGCCCCGGGCTGCAGAGTGCTATCCCCATGAGGTTTGTGGCAGCCACCTGATTGGTGGACGCGGTGGAAACGCCGGATTTCTTTCGGATTAGGGGCATGTCGCATGTGCATGGGGCTAGCGGGCGCCGGGGCGTTCGCCGTTTCCCCTGTTTGCATGGGACAGGCAGCGAAAATATGTGCGCGGCGCCGTGTGTGCCAAGCTCTTCCTAAGCTTCTATTTTCTGTTTTTTTTTTCCTTTTCAGAATATATAGGAATTGTATCTTCTTTACTAGGCGTAGCGACCACCCTTTTACCGTAGCTTCGTCGCGTCTGCTTGCAGTACTGAAAATTGCAGTGGTTGGAGAGTACGGGTTGCAAGTTGCAACGCGAAATCCGTCTTGTTTATTTGTTCTATTTCGTTTTTGTTTGTCAATCAATCCATACAGCTACCACGTCATGATGACCGATCGAAGGGGTAGAAAAATACTGGTACGTACGTGACCTGAGGCTAAGCACTGGTGCAGGGCAATTAGGCTGGGAAAACTGTCGTTTCTGGCGAGGTTTTATGTGAATGATCTTTTGCACTTAGTTTAATTTAGTGAACAATTAGAGGGCGCGTTCAAACTAATGGCTCCATATGCATGCACGTACACTATAAATTCAATCTCTCCGTCCATCTTGGTCGTAGGCTCCGCAGCACCTCCTTCCTACCTTAATCTGTATCATTGATATTTTGTGGGCGGAGAAGGCGGATTAGTTGTGGTGGTTAGCATCACCGTCACCATATGGCCGGTGCTGCGCCATGCTTTGCTTTGTTTGGTTGGTCATGCCTTTGTCCCCGTTTCCCCTCAGATGGCGACCTGCACCGGAGCCCATTTACATCAACTAATCAAAGTGCTTTAACACATGGTCTAAACAAGAGATCTCGCTCGCGGATCGGAGCCGCGTTTGTGGCCGGCAGCAGCACACGAGGTCCTCGTGGTCGACATCCGGCAAGAATTGTTTTTGGTCCCCCTCCCCTCCATTAAGGGCGTTACCTTCGATCAGCAGCAAGCTGCGAGCGGTAGGGGCGCTACTAGCTAGCTAACCAACCCACAAAGCAAACGGATATGCGTTGCCTGCCTGCCTAATTCACATTGCGCAGTGGTGTTCTTATTGTATTAATCAGTGCTAATAATGGTCTACATTACATGTTCCATTCGATCTTAATCTGGTACACATGGCACCCAGGTAATTTTTTTAAGACCAGGCTAGTCCCTCCTTCTCATTTTAAGAAAATATTTAGGTGATGTTCTGGTCTTTTTCAGTATATGTAATGTAATCCAGCCTATCCGCATGCCGGTTGGTGATTACTCTCTTTGTCTCTAGATAAGTGCGTTTATTTAGGGACCGAGGGAGTACACTGGACCAGAGTAGTCTCTGCAATGAGAATTGTCGTTTGCCTTTGCCTCTGCTCGTGTTTGTGTTTGTTTGTAAGAGAATCCATTCGTTTTTTTTAGAGGGAGGGAATCCATTCGTTAGCTGAAACCAGCTGGGCTGCGAGACGGAACATGGGCTGCCAAGGAAGAGAAGGGAACGGCCCAGAGAGGCTCAACGCACATTCTCCGCACCGACGACAGATGGCGATCCGTGTCCCGGAGAGTTGGAGACGCGTCGAGGCGTCGCCTCTTGTTGCCGCTGCCGTGTCCTCTCCCAGCGCCACCACCCGTTCTCTTCTCTACCGGTAGTGTCCTCGTAGTCCTCTGCGGTTTAATGATGTCGCCGGTTGCCCGTAGCATCGGAAAGCTCCGATCCGACGGGCAACAGAGAGCGAGGCCGGGGTAGCCAGCCGTAGCCGTCATCGTCCTTCGGATCGGAGCCACATTGAACGCTGAATTTATACAGCAGGTCACGTCCGCTTGACGTCAAATCTCGGAGGAAAAAAAACACATGCTACCGCTGGCAGGGCCGACGCGAGCTAATTGAACGCCAGCGTCGCTTTGCTTTCGTTCGGCTAGCTGCTAGCTGCCCTCTTTGAATGCAGAGCGCAACGGATGCTTTGGTGGCGAGTGACAGACAGATCGTGACCGAGCGGAGGAAATAAAATCAATCACGATGCTGGCCGGTGCTATGAATAAGACAGATTTTGATTTGTGCACGGTGAGATTCGACAACGGGGCTGTGCGTGTGTTACAGCCGTACGTGCAGATGATCCGTGGCGTTCTGCTGGCGCTCTTCATCATGAGAGGTTACCTACTCCCTCACGTACGCAGACCGTCACGGACACAGCTATGTAAGGTTACGTTACCGGTGACGCTGAGTAGCTGGCGTGGGACCCGGCCGGAGTTTGCCGCTCTGGCGGCTCACTGCACACACGCTGTGTCGAGGCAGAGGCAGCTATTACTTCCACCATTTGTTCTCCATGTTCTTCCTGATCTGCGTGGCGAGGGTGGCGAAGTTCTCGGCCTCGCTCTCCAGCTCCGCGGATTGCTCGGTGATTCTCTGGCGACGGCAGGGAGGATAGATGATGACGATGAGTCACCTCGTGCTACTTCCAAAATGAACGGGAAGGGAAACGTGAACTGGGTCCGTTAAATTTACCGCGAGTTCTTTCGCAAAAAAAAAAAAAAAAAAAAAATTACCGCGAGTTTCTCCTGCCGCTCCATGAGCTTTCGTTTCGCGTGAGCCGCGGCGGCAGCGGCGTCCTGCAATAATGTACGACGACGGTGGTCCGGTAGATCATCACGAAGCGAGAAAATGGAGATGTCGGTGAATCCGTAGAAAGAAAATTACCCCTTTGAATTTGTACTTGGTGAGGATCTCTTGGGTGCTTTTCTTCCTTGGCGTCTCAACATCGCTTGATCCTTCGAACAGTTGCTCTCTCTCCACGTCTAGCGACAGTACAAGACAACAGTGAGAGGACGTACTGCGTAACATACCCTTCAACTGCATGCTGGAAACCATTATTGCCGTACCTGTCTTCTTGTTCACAACAGACGGCGTGGACGGTGGCGCTGGTTTTGACGACGGTGATTCGTCGTCGACCTTGATGTCATCTGCAGTGAATTAATTGCCTGGCTCAGTGTGCATGCACCAGGGACACACAGAAATACAGAGAACGGAGAGAGAGGCAGAACCGATTGCCAATTCTTGTGCTGGCGTTGGTCCCTTGTTTCCCATTGACAGCTCAATAATTAAGACCGCGCCCTGGGCTGTTAATTAACTTGGTTTTAATTTGCCCTGTGTATCTCTTTCGATTATGTGTTTCCTCTCTAATCCTCTCTCATGGCATCGCCAATAACTCAAGCTGCTAGATTCATTCGTACCAAAATTCCAGCAATAAGCACTAGAAACCGTCCACTAATAGGGAGAAGAATGCAAATTCAAATCGATTTATTACCTGCAACCGACGACGGACACGGAGCAATGCGAGAAAGACAGCCTTGTTCGAATTTGCAAAATGCCACATAACGAAGGTCAGTTTGAGTTCTTAACGCTGGGTAGCAAGCAAAGGGATGAAAGAGATTGGGTCAGTCTTTTGCTGGTAACCACATTTAGACACCTCGAAACGTGGCGTGCCACAACCACAAGGGGTCGGTGCTCTTATTTTTGGGCAGGGCAGCACAATTCCAGCCCCATGTTCTTCACGTTTGAAATAAAAAGAAGTCAGGAGTCAAAAATAGAAATTGCACGCTAAAACGGGAATGAAAGCCGCAAAGTTAGTTTCGACTGTTAGTTGTATCGAGGTATAAAAAGAAGGGGAAACAAATTTCAGTACAAATATCGTCAATCATTAAAAAAAAGTCTGGTAAATAATGCACTGTACTGAGTTCTGAACGTTGCGCATATTCAAGGTTAGAAATATTTAAACGCCGTTTTGTACGCATGAATTTTATGCTGGCATAGGTGCATCGGTGTCTGATATGATAAGGCCAGCGACCGCCCTGTTTGTGATGCCTCACCTTCGCTACAACGAGACAGGGATCTTTGCATTATCAGCCACCATGAAAATGTCCATACACTTTCCGCATCATGCAAGATCTTCGCGACCACAAGTCACTGAAATATCTGGTCCCTGGGTTGTGCCGGGTGCCAGTACAAATGTGAAGCTGCAGTCTTTATTCAGAGTACATGCCAAGAATAGATGGACTGTGCAGTTCGGGGTTACAAATTAGCTTCAGTTTACAAGACTCGAATGACTGGAAGTATAACCTGTTGTTAGCTAACTGTTTACCGGACTGGCAGGCCAACCTGCCTCATTATTTAACCTAATCTTACAAACAACATTCTAATTCTTTTTTACCTTTAATTTCTAACGCAAAAGGGCGATGAGATAGGGGAGGGTAAAAAGACCAGGAATTAGATTAGACCACACAAACGGGGCCTAGAGCAAAACTGTTTTCCATTGGCTTTCACCAAGACTATTACTCCCACTGTCAAGCCCGCGCAGACAATGGACGAGATAAAGTGTTGTGCATTCCGTCCAACTGCAGATAAGATGACAATGAATATAATATTTGAAGTTTGTGCAACTTAGTTTTTCAAAGAGAGCATGAGCACAGTTCAAGTAAGAAGCATGACACTACTGAAAACATCTAAGCTCTTAAGACAAGCAAATCAGGCAGACCTTGACTGAGAGTGAAAGTTGTCACGGTAATGCCACCAACTATGATTGCTGAAGCCACAGGAAGATACTGCAGTTCGTTTTACAACAATTGCAAAAGGTGAGAACAAGAGTAGAGTTTTTTTTAACCATACAAGGGTGGCAATTCCCATTGGCGAAATAAAAAGGCCCACAATTAAAGCAGGCTAAATATTAGTTAATTACCGAAGCAGATTCAAATCCACCAGCCTGAAAAGGAGAAGAGCTGCCTTGACTGACTGTATAATAACCGCTAATAAGGTCTAGAGCATCCTGAAGACAAAAAATGAAGCATTAAACGAGGCACAACATATGCACAAATTTGTTGAACAAAAAAAGTGAGGCAAGACTACAGCAGGAGAACATTGGCATGAATAATCTAGCATAATTACAAGAAAAGATAAATTATTAATAGAAATGGCTGTGAAATTGTATCCAAGTCAATACATACTGTAGAACATCTTTAGACATGGACAAGGGAAATGATGACATGCAATCATGCTCTGCTGTGTGAAGTTTACTTACGCTCCAACTACTGGAGACCGGAGAGTAACAGAAGGGCACACAATACTGCTGCTTACCTGTCGCACTCCGTCATGAAAATTATTCAAATAATATCGCGAAAGGGCACTCATGCCATCTTTAATTAGTCCAGGTAATGTCTGCCTTCCATATCTGTGTTACATTGGCAGTTGCCATGAAAGTTAGCTAGGTTATACAGACAGCACAGTGCCATAGATTCATGAATTATTGAGGCAGCTAATGCTAGAAATGACCTCACTAATCCCCTTTCAAAGCATAAGAACCAGCGTACTCCAGGCTTAGCTCATCACCGTGCTCAACCCATACTGCCAGGCATGATCGTAAGATATGTAAAAGAACAATCTAATTATTGGCAATAAACATTTCATAATAGAAGTTAGCTTACATTTTTTGAATACATCATTATTGTTATCAGAGATAGAAATGCTTTCAGATGATGATAATGCCCCCATCCGCTGCAACTGTGAATCCAACGATTTTCTTGCAAGGAAACTCTGTAAAACAAAGGAATTAGCAACAATCATATGAAATGACAAAAAACCATAGTTCACTAGTAGTACATTTTAAAAACACATCTTTTAGTCTTGCTATTCTGTTCTACTAACCATTAGCATTACTTCCTACTGCATGCTCTGCTACACCACTACCCTATTTGCTAGGACACTGTTTGTCATGTGGAGATGCTCATCAGGCAGTACTAGTTTCCTTAGGCCATAGTGGCAAAATACTAAGGTCTAACTAACATACGCCTGAAAGAAATAATTATGGATGGGTGATCCAACATCAGAAGATTGTCAGGATAGAAGTGCAGAACTATTAGTGGAACTTAGTTCATTTTTCAAAGAGCCTGCTGTACAGGGGGTCTGGAGGAGGATAAACTGTGGATACAAGATGAGAATGGGACCTAACAATCAGACAGTTTGTAAGTCGAGATTATGTGGCTCACCAAGAGACGAGCTTTAGAAAATTTAATGCAGTAAATGGAGTTGATTTGTATAAAATCTATGGATGTGTGAAGTGCTATCAAGATATACCTAATTAAATTTCTTTTTTGAAATTAATGCCACTACTTGTCTAATTAAAACAAAAATAAGATGGAGCAGACCTGTGTTACATTTGTACGGTCCAGACAGTCAATACAATTGGACCTAACTACACCGCTTTGCTCCAACAAAATCTCGCCTTTTGAGTTCATAAGAAAATATCTGCTCAGCTGGCCCAGAAAAGAATCAATAGCAAATTACTTGCCACAGTTAAACCTCAGAACAAAATTTTAAAATGGTACGTTGAGGAACAGAAGGTAAGTGTGAAATGTTGGATATTTAAATATTACCCTTGTTTCTGAATAGCTTCCTCAATTTGATTGTAGAGAACTTGCAAGTTATCAAAGTTCCCTCCACGACAGACATGATGGAAATCGAAATGCACATACCTGTAAGATGGAAGGGAGACGTCCAGCATATATCTTATAAACTTTATGTAAACGCTAATCCTTGGGAAAAGTTAATTAATTCATCATTTGTCATATCCGAAGCCAATAGAATGTAACACCCCCGATGGAGAGTGAGGCATCCAGTACTCCAGTGCTTTGAGTACCATGTGGGTCCACTAAATATGGGACCCAGGTGGAAGGCAAGACCATCAATAAGCTGCCTGACCAGGACGAGAGACAGGGCCAGAATTGAGCTGAAATTGAATCGCCTCTGCTGTTTGTCTTCTCCAATTGGCTCCTCTCATGTTACAGAAATTTCTCGAAGCCGCCAGCGGTGAGAACCTAGAACATCAAGAAGATGACGAGCACTCACCGATAGAACCCTGCGTCTGCCGCCAAGGAATTACCATATCATGCGAAGAGCCCATCAGAGATGACGAACAGTAGATGGAATTCAATTTCAGTTAAGTTCTGCCTGTCTCTCATCCTCTCGTCCAGTCTGGACAGCTTATAGATCGTCTTGCCTTCCACCTGGGTCCCAAGTTGGTGGACCCACTAATCAGTCATAGCACTGGACACCTTGCTCTCCATCACAGGTGTTATACAGAACTAAGCATTTCCAAGAAGCATTAATAACCTGACTCCATGAATTCTGCCCATTTCAGCAGCAAATGCGTTGCTTAAATCTCCTTCATCACCTCGCTGGAAAGTAACAACAAATTAGATAAACTGTTGCTTCTCATCAATGACCAAAAATAATAATTGCCCTATGGAGTACATGCTTCCATATATCTTAAATTAAATGGGACTTGGGTCTGGTCTACTTTTTTGAAAACACACACACACACACACATTGAAATGTGCTTTTCCAGGAAGACAAGATCCAGCTCTTTTGTTTCAGTGTTCATTTTACTAATTACCTGAAATCAAGCAAAAGTTCTTCCTCTTGAACAAACTGCAAGTTGACACCAGTAAACATAACACAACGTTTTTGTTTTGTAAAATCCATAATACCCATTTGCTCAATCAAACAAAAGCGTGTTGCATCTGCATGTACACAAGACTTACTTTATCAGTCAAGTCAATAACAACTGTCTCGCCATATCGTTGCAAAAGATCGTAGAAGTGCCGTTGAACAACCTTTGGCTGTATGTAGTAGTTTGAGAGAAGTTCTCAGCGTATATTCACTTATTCAGTATGCAGCCAATATGTAAATGGTCCAAATTCTTACAGTTTCTTCATGTTCAATAATGCTGAGCCGTGGTTTGTAGCTCAAATCCACTATTTGCTCCCAGAGAAGTGGGATAGAGCCTCGAACCTAGCAAAGTAACAAGGGGATATGCAAGCTTGTAAAGCATTGAAAATGGGACATGGTATAACTATAATTAAATGTTTATCCATCATATATGTGCTACACACAATGCACAGTATCAGAGAAGGAGACTAATTATCGGATAGTTACGGACCAATAGCCAATTTGATACTCAGTCAAACTAAAATGAATAGTGGACAAACACAGAAATTTCTACAGGTCCTATATAATTTGATCATAAACTGAAAAAAGATATCCCACACTAAATTGAGGGAAGAGAAAAGATCTTTTTAAGGGTCATAACAATTAGAAAACATTGTGACCAAACTTCATTCTTGATCAATTTAAATACCTATGATTATTTAGATGACACATGACAGGGTCTGGTGTCATTTTTCATCTTGGGTTAGACTTTATTAGTTAGCATGTATTGAATCCAAATGGCAGCATGATCCTATGACTATGACATAGCGCTGGTTAGAAAAAGAAATCAGTAGTGAAACTACTTATAGGCTGCATTGTGAGTGCTCATCATCATCTAACAATAAGAAGTTTCATTCATCATATCATGAAGCCACCTGTGTAAATGAGGATGTGTGACCTTCATACTCTACCAACTGTTCTGTTTCTACAAAATTTGCAGTGGCGCCTTCAAGATTTGCGCCCCTTCTCCACATTCTTGTTCCTGCAATGAGTGCATTCTTCAAGTTATTCATGTTTCATGAAATGTTAGCAAAAAGGAACTAAGAGAAAGTGCAACCTAAACGCCTGTTGCATCGCCTTGAGAACAATGTTATCCTGACAGGTCTATCCTTCAGGGTAAATTGTGCTGACTGAAAACGTAAAAGTAGTTAAGGACAAATCAACTTCCTAGTCATGTTTATCCCCCAATGGAGGAAAACAATGGGAACATCATGTTACACCATACCAATGTGATGCATGTAAAGCAAGTATACACACACCACCAAGCAATAAAGATACAAAAAAAATAGCATGTCATGACTTTTTTTTTGAATTTTTTGGATATTTCCTTGTATCAATGGGATGATGAACTCATCAAGCTGAAAAAAAAAACATCCAGAAAAAATTAGAATGTAAGCAAGGAGACAAATCCGCAAAATACACATTTCAGTCCCTTCATAGATGTTTACCTTAGCTTCAATAAGTTCCTCTAGCAAATTTTTGTTCCAAACAAAACGTGGATCAGCCTGAGTAAAGTGAAAAGTCATGGGCACAATAATATCTTATCTGGAAAATGAATAAGCTGAGGGAAAAATATAATGGGCATGATTTTAAGACAATAAGGAAATGTTTTGTTATGGAAATTTTTGTAGCATTTCTCCAAATATCATGCTCACTACTCACTTCAAAATGCTTTGGCACATCAAACTTCAAACAATAAGAATAGCACAACTTGCACTCACATTTATAAAGATACTTGATCAAGTTACAAGTGTGTTCCTTTTAGTTGCAAATGCATTCTAGTCACACCTGCTAGTTGGATACCGCTTCTATTTAAAAAGTGCATACCTAACTGTCAACCAAAACTAACTATGCCACAAAGATTTGAATGCCGTGGGACATACGAATTATGAAACGATAAATCATCACGAACCTGCTTCCATAGTGGTTTATGTATCCTCCCTGCAGCCAACTTGGATGCCCTCTGCAAGCTACACAATAGTAGTGTTTATCTCTACTGAAGTTGGCTTCAAAAGAAGAGAGGACTGCATCATTAAAAAAACTCGACCTGCGGGGGGTAAGACAGCCCCCGGGCTTTTTGCTAAGAGAGAAGACCTTCTCACGCAGGCCGAGAAAACCCCCGAACCTCTGCCCCACCCTTACACAGGGGCCCGTAGCCCTTGTGAGACAACCACTGGGCTGACGGCTTCTGCAACTACCCCCAGGTAGGAGAGCCCAAGCCAACCACAGATACGACCTGGGCCAGGCCTTGACCTGTGCTTTGGTTATGACGACAGACGAGGGGATTTTTTTAACCTCAGCCTGAAATTCGCTCCCACGGGGAGTCGAACCCAAGACCTGAGGAGTGCTACTGAGGCCATCTAACCAAGTCAGCTAGAGGCCCTTTCGCAGGACTGCATCATTACATGCTTTCCATCTTGTCAGATGCCAATCCGGTGTAACAAAAGATGCACCAAAGAGTCATTCAATAGATGATACATTACTACACCTACAACCTAGTAAAATGTGACCTACATCCAGAACCTACTACCATTTGACAGTACAATGAAACTAACAAGCAATCAGTTAGATTTATCCTCAATTAATATGCACTGCTAAGTTTCTGATATTTAAGTCAAAGCAGAGAACAAAATTATCGTGACAATGTATCCTAATAACTTATATGATAGAGCATGCCAAGTGAAAAATTATCATAGGCAAGCGCACAAACACTGCATAACAGTTCTCTGGATTTTTGTAATATGAAAGGTGATATGTCTCTCAGTAGCTTTATTGATGTACATGCATGACGAAGTACTTACTTTAGAGTCAAATCCCTGTCATATGAATAGTACAGTCCACAAGTAGTTTCTGCAATTCTAAGGAGCGACATGAAGTACGCCTCGTCCCTTTTCTGCAGGCAGATAGTACAGAAAACTTAAATACAGTGACCAAGTACCAGAGAAATACAACCAGTTTTTAGTTGTGACCAAACAATGTGGGCGAAATTGCAGGCTAAGTGATAGTTTTTCCATACTTCCTGTGAAGTTAAGTGCTTTATAGCCTCATTGCAGCATAAGAATTTCATTGAGTTCACATGGTATACAGGGGAGCCCTGATAAGAGCCAGCATCTTTTCGTGAAGTGATGACAAGTACATAGCTTCCTGACAAAAACAAAGATGTGCAGAGTGAGAGTTTTACACCATATAATTAAGTTCCACTTGACAGGAAAATTAGCAGTGCTAAAGTGGAAAATATAAACAAGACACAAGATACAAGTTTCTGAGGTTCTGAGCAGCGCCAAAGGACATCAATAGTTAATGAGCAGGGTTATTTTATTGCACAACCCTGTCATACCATACTGTACAGCACAAAGTAAAGTTACTGCAGATAAATTATCTTTATTTTCAGTTAATCTTTTGTTTGCCCTTGCCTTGTTTGTCACTCCTTATTTCTAGATTTTTCTTCTATTATGGCACTCTGTTGCGCAAGTTAGAAAACCACATCCAGATAAACCATAAATGGATGTAACAGTGAATGCAGCAACGATAGCATATCAGTTCATATACTATGGTAAATTTCTAGTTTAGAACATGCTACCAGTTTATTGCTAAAAATGAAATCCTAGGTTCATGAGAACTATGATTTTTAATGGAACTTTCCTTGATGTTCCAACTTTATGCGCCACAACTACTTCTGTCACCTTAGTAATGGCAGGATGAGATTCTGTGTTAACCACCAACACCAGTACACACTATATAGTGTAATAATCCTGTGGTGAAATGGGGGGGGGGGGGGGGGGGGGAATCCAGGGTGTAACCAAGCACTCCATTTTGCCTTCAGGTATTTTAGGTTGCATAACAGTGGAATGTATTTTTTATGTTTTTTCTTTTCTGTTAGATGTAGAGATTTCATATTCAGTTGATCGATAGATGCATTGATATTGCTCTGTGCAGCAGGTGCTAAATTGACTAAATCACATTATGCAGCAGCACATAACAGAGCTGTTAATAGCTCATACTCATACAGTAACCAAATTATAATTCGGGACACATTGGGACATAATGTATTACCAAAAACGGAAATCCGCGTGCAAAGCATCAAACAGAGTGGCATTTCATGCAATTTTTTACTAGGAATACAGTTCTACTTGTACCTTATGACTGACTACCTCTAACCATAAAAACATGCTCAGGTTAATAAGTTTACATTGCACAATAATCGCCTCATGGCTAAATGTGTCCGGACAGCCATTCCATGGTGTTGGTTCCTTGGAGCATAAGTAGGATCACATGGCAGTTGAATTGCTCCAGAAACGATATTAATTACAGCAAAGGACAGTACTATGCCGGGGGAAGGCACAGCAAAACAACAGTATGATCCGAGGTGGTTCGTGAAATTAAGTGACTCACCCGCGAGCAACCTGATGATGCCGGCCACCCCGTATATCCTCGACACCTTGCAGTCGCTCCCCGCCGCGGCTTCCTCTGCTCGAAACAAATGCAGAGGTGGTGATTAGAACCACCAGCACTGGCGCCGATTGGCGAGCCCAACATCAAAACAATCAGACATCCGGAAGCGCGCCGCGACGCTTCGCGTGACGACACGGCCGGTGAGGTGCTGTGCAGGGTTTAGGGATTGACCTGGGGAGAGAGGGCTGATGGAGCCCCCGGAGCGGGAGACGGCGAAGGCGGCGCCACCGTCGAGCGAGCGGATCACGTAGCGGTCGCGGAACTCCCGCAGCTCGAGCTCGCGGCTGCAGGCGCCTGGACGGAGGGGCTCCTCGGACAGCAAAGGCGCTTCGTCGGCGTCGGCGTCGGTCCTCGCCATCGGCGCCGAGCCGCGTCCCGCGTGGTGCTGGGCCTGGTCTCGGTCTGGATTGGTTGCTTGGATCCGAACCGCGGGGGGAGCGAGCGGGACGGGTGAGGGAACTGCCGGAACAGGCCGTGTAACGTGTTGCTGATCTGGTATCACATGTGGGCCAGCTCTCGATTTACTCGGTGGGGCCATGAGTAGTTGAGTGAAAGGGCCCCGCGGGGTGCGCACGAACTACCAGTTGTTTCGTCGCCGGACGGCAGCCGTGCATCGTGCCGCATCATCCTCTCCTTTTAATCAAACTAGGTGATTCCCCGCGCGTTGCTGCGGGATTTGAAAAAAATTTCAATAAACTTTGAATCACTCTGGTTGTTAGTTTCTTATAAAAATAGTGCACTTGTAGATATTACTCCGAGAGCCATATGAGGTATCTTTTGATGAAAATCAATCCATTATATCTATTCTTAAAATTGCAAATGTGGGGCACGAAGATAATGTAAGGGCCTACCTGAAATGGAGGAAATGAAAACAAAGGAATGGGTTAAAATGCTGGAAAGGAATATGAATGATGAAGTAAAACAGAGAATTGAAAAAAATACAGAAAAAGTAAAGGAAGAAGTATTTGGAACGGAGGAATTCAGGATACACATGATCACAAAAACATAAAAATTCTTCAAAATTGATCGCACTTTTTTATACTTCAGTTACCGGTCAATTAACAGATGCAATCACGATGGAGGCATTCTGTCTCATACTCTCATCTAACTATGTCTTGCATGTGGGACCCAAGGTCCATGATCTCAGTCTATCCAGCCATGAGTTCCCAACGTCCTTATCCACTCGTATGGGTCTCATCTTCATCCCTTCCTTTCTCTGGTCCATCGCCCATTGCCTTCACTTTCTTTCTCAAGGTCCGTAGCTTGAGCGGCAGTGGAGTGAATCGAGCCAGCGGTGATTGAGAAGAGGTGGGCAGCCGGGTTGCCTCATTTGCCTCATCGCGAGAAGCCGCTATTGAAGGGATGTCCAAAGCACGATGAGCTCGGGAGGCCATGAAGGAAGTTGCTAGTCTGCTCTGGATGTTGTTCTGGATCAGAGAATCACAGGATGGAAGACCAAAATCAAACTCAGAAGCACCAGAAACGAACAACTGACGCACCTGGATGACGTTCTGGACGGCAAGGGAGGCTGGTGGCGAATGAGGCGGTCCCCTGGACGGCGAGGGCGGCAAGCGCCTTCTGCCAGTCGCTTCATATGTAGGGGAGAGACAATCTCTTGATCTTCCATGGAGTAAAGAAGAGGGGAGGCGAGGGGACCCAGAGCACAATCCAGGCAGTCACTTCATCGATAGTCTCTTGATCTACCATGTAAGTAAAGAAGGGGGAGGTTCAGCGACAGTCTCTTCATCTGCCATGGAGTAACCGGGTGGGTGGGTGAGGGAGGTAACGGAAGATTGGAAGGCCAAGCCGAGAAGAACGGGGTTTCTGATGACGTGGGTAACTAAATCACAGAGAAATCTGCTAGTGGGGATCTCCTATATAGGTATAGTAGATTTTTGTAAGTGTTGGCCTATGGAGTCCATTTGTTTTATGAGATTTATTTCTTTTCAAATGCTTAGAATTTAGCTATCTCTCAATCACTTAAAAAATTAACCTCCTTCTTTTTCATCCTTTCTTCTTCTCTAACTCCGGCGAGATTCCGGCGAGCTCCGGCGAGGGTTAGGGTCCCGGGGTTACGGGGGATGCTCACTGCCGGCCATAGAAGGAGGGCCAGCGGCGGACAGGGCAGCCCGACGGTGGTGGTGGTCGGCGGGGCAGCGGTGGGAGCAACCGGATTGGTGGACCGGGGGGGACGGTGCACGACCGTGGCGCTGGAGCTCCGGGGCGCGTAAGTGCCGGCGGGCCCTACCCACCGCGCCCGAGGTCTGGGCAGCGGCGGGGTGGGAGGCGGTCTGGCGGCGCTGGTGGCGATGTGTCGGGATTGGAATGAGGAGGTACCGAAGATGGAAGAAAGAGAGCGAAGAGAGAGGGTTGATCTTGATGGTTGATTTTGGATTCAATGGGTTTGCAAGGTGATTGAAGAAAAGTAAATTTCAATCATTTGAGGTAGGGAGACACTTCCTTGTTTTATACATAGATTTTTTCTAAGGTGTTTTTTATTTTTAATTAAATTTATAGAAAAAACATCAACACTTCACTATCGATTAGTTTTTCGATAAATCCACCATGAAATATTTTTATAGTGTATTTATTTTGGTTTTTTTGAAAACGACATATTTTTCATATGGTGCATTTATTTAGTATTGTAGATATTATTATACTTTTATAAAATTAATTTGACAAAAAAATAAAAGTAAAACTACTAATTTGAAACATGGAAATACGTCCAATCAATTTCTTTAAAAATAAAGTGGTAAGTTATGTGTTTCTTGCTTTTACCTTCTTCACTCACTTTGTCCCGAAAACCAACTTAGACGGTTAGACCAATAAACAACCATGCTTCCATGTTCTACGTAAACACTTTTCATTTATATGAACATATACTGGAATCAACAAAAGTCGTAGTGGATCCTCACATGGGCCATTTTAGTTCCCATCTAAAAAGTTTTCACCCATCACATCAAAGAGAAATTTATATGTATAGAGTATTAAATATAGACTACAGTACTACACTACCAATCTAAGATGGAATATGTCTGTACAATGGGTATGTTTTTTTGAACCAATGGCACGTGACGTGTGGGTTTCATTGATATAGCCGAAAAATAGAAGATTACGTCTCTGGATGCCATAATCAGGCAAACACAAAAAGAAACTAAATAAATAACTAAAAGATGCCGACAGGTCGGACTGGGGCATCACCGTTCGCCGAGCATCCACACAACATAGAAAATTTCCACACAACACCAGCTTTCCTCATGAGGTTGGATTAGAGCAACAGACCACTGAATGAGTCCACATCACCATCGCTCGAGTATCAGAACGCACCACCATCACCTATTAACCATTAACCATATGAGTTTGGATCACGGATCATTATTATACTGTAGTCATTTTCGATCTTTTTACTTGACAACGGTTTATATAAGATAACAATAGACTTAAGCTGTGAAAATGGTATTCAGTAGGAGAGAATGTACTACTGTTTAAGAAGCCCATCAGTGGTAGGCGTTGCAGAGGCAATTCAAAGCAGCTGGAGATGGGCACGAAGAGTACTAAGCATGGTTGATTTAGATATTCAGTTAAACATGTTTTTGACTGTATGTAACGGGATGAGTTTTTGGTGATGGGTTTAAACTAACTTTTGCTTCACAGCATTCCTCCTCTCCCTTCATCAGACATCCATTGTGCTTTGTCATGAATAAGATTAAAGTTTTAATTGACATAGATTCTACCAGATGATATTGAGATGCCTGTTCTTTGTATTTGAATAATAAATGATGATGATTATGTAGAAGACTCAAAATTCCTCAATAGTGGGTGAGAACCATCGAGTTCTAACTTGCAACAACCCTTGCAAAACAGCCAACGTGGTTTTATTGTTTTCATGAAAATTATGAGGCTACCAATCACAATATAATGACTGGATTATATATCACCGATGTAGTGTAAGATTCATATATGCCATTATCTGAATTGAACCTAATTTATATATGATCAACTGAATATGGTACTTGTGTAGAGGCGAAATGTCCTAAGCCTGAACTTGTGGTACTTACCTTGGCTAGTTGGTCTTATGGTTATATCGTGAGAAGTATGCTTATATCAGGTATAATACGTCCCAACTCAATACTGTTAGCTTAGTTGCAGAGCATAAAAATCACAGTCATCAAAAGTTGAATTTATGTATGAGGGTTGCAACCTTCGAAAAGGATAGTAGCCTGAATTTCCTTGCTTCCAGTTTTCCTCTTTCGTAAGCAAGCTCTCCTTGTTAGCTGCAGATGTGACCACTTCCATTCTTGTTTCTGCAGAATCTTGCGTAGTCCTAAGAGCAACTCCAAGAGACTCTCTGAAATCCTTTTTTATTGCTAATTTTACAGATTTTGATTAAAAATGTACCTTCCAACGGCCTCTCTATTTGGTTATTCAAACATAGTCACTCTATATTCCGGATTTGTCGCTAGCAAAATATAAAAAAGAGAATAGCTCTCTAGAGTGCATGCAAGATATAGAGAAGCTGTTGGAAAACATGAAGATATAGAAAACGATTTTTATGCAAATGACTCTTTAATGATGATTTAAAGAGTGATTTTTAGAGAGACTCTTGGAGATGCTCTAAACATAGTTGTTTAGAGCATCTTTAAGTCTAAAACTCACTCTCTAAATCATCATTTAGAGAGTCATTTGCATAAAAATCGTTTTATCTTTCTGTTTTCCAACAGCTTTTCTATATCTTGCATGCACTCTAAAGAGCTATTCTCTTTTCTATATTTAACTAGCGAGAAATCCGGAATATAGAGACTATGTTTAAATAACCAAATAGAGAAGCTATTGAAAGATACATTTTTAATCAAAATCTCTAAAACTAGTAATTAGTAAGGATCTAGAGAGTCCTTTGAAGTTGCTTTTAGTCAGTAACTAGACAGCTGCATAGTCAAATCATCGAGCACATGGGGTGCATCGTCCATGAATAAGGCATTGTTGAGCAGCAGAAGGTGGAATCGGAGCCGGAGCAACCACCATGGTCTGTGCTAGACTGCGGCAGAGCCCCAGCTCGAACAATTCCAAATCAACGTTGCAGTTGCAGTATCGTCCCAGGGCGGGAGATCCCTTCTGTTTTTTTCTTCCGCGTCTACTCCTCCATGGCTCCATGATTCGTTCCTTGAGCGCCAAAATGGGGGCCATGGAAGCAGGAAAGAAATACGGGCGGACGACTAAGCGGGAGCGGTGCGACAGACCAAGTTAAGCGTGGAGTCAGAGGCCAGACCAGACGGAGCTAGCAGTCCGGCGAGCAGCGTGGCAAGCGGTTGTCGCATGCGGAGCGGCGGAGGGAAGCGCGGCAGTTGCGGCTCCGGCTAAGGATGAAAACGATCGGAACGGTCGGAAACGAAACCATTATCGGAAACGAAAGTCAGTTAGTCAAAAATTTATCATATTTTTAAATTAACTATTATGTAAGAAATGCAATGTAATCGCTGATAGCGATTAAAAATATCAAATTTTGTGTTTTAGTAGAATTGAAAACAGTCAGACATGAAACCATTTTTTTTCAGAAACGAAGCTTGGTCGGTCAGAAATTTCCATAACCATTTTCACCTGCCTCGAGCACCTCGGCGATAGTTCAAGCGAGTGAAGGGCTCACGCTCGGAAAAGTTCACCGAGGACCGACGGAGAAGCGAAAGGGCACACAGCCGGACTGGCTAGCCCGAGTAGCGCTAGGCCTCCTTGTGGAGGTCGTGGGTTCAATCCCCTCTGGGGACGAATTCTTGAAAAAAACTCTCTCGTCCGTCCCACGTCAAAGCGTATGAAAATAGAACCGGCCGGTCTCACAGGCAACGGTTCCCTGTGTAAGGGTGGGACGGGGGTTCGGAGGTTTTCTCGACCTGTGTGAGAAGATCTTCTTCTTAATACAATGCCTCGGGGTGGGTCTTCACCCCGCAGGTCGAGTTTTTTTTGACCGACAGAGAATGCTCTGGACCTCAGGCGACACACGGGAATCGGACGTACGTACTCCGTATGCGAATCACCGATGACGTTCTGACAAGCCACACCATGCTGGTGTCCAAAATAACCTTCCTAACCTGAGAAACGGTCAAACGGCCACGCGAATCTCCATGGTTCTGTCAACTCTCATGCTGCTGGAAAGGGACGGACTAGAGGAATAATAAAATCTAGTACGTGCAATCTTTTTGTTGCAGAATGTAAAATCTGCCTATCATCTGGTCCGCTGACGTTCCCATCCAATGAACAAAATGCACTACTCATCCTGAACGAGGAAATTTATCTGCAACCCTGCAGGTGGAACACAGGAAGAACAAGAATCTTTTCGCTTCACGCGAAAGCCGCCAACGATGAAGCAAGCAGTGAGCGGTGCAGCACTAGTGCCGTACACAGCACCAGTCCTGCATTCCCAAATATCATCATCACTCAAACAACAACAATTTTTTTAAAAACAGCAAGAACAAAATGCTGCAAAATTTACCCTTACCCATCTCTTCTCTGAAACTAAAGGAAAATAACACAAAATTATCTGAAAGGAAAGGAAAATAACACAAATTTAGGCGGATCAAAGCTAAATCAGCAGACTTAACGCACACGTTAATCAGTCCATAATGAACGCGTAACAAACGGCACCGTCTGCCTGGCCGCCTCTGCCGCTATTGCCCCCTCCGCCTCCTCTGGCTTCTCCTCGGCTCCTCCTCCTCGTCCTCGTATCGCGGGGCTACCAGTCCAACACCGCCGCCTTCGTCAACTCCCACCAAACCTTACCCCCCACCAGCCGCCGCGGCGCCGGCCCGCAATGGCGCGCCGGCCGGCTAAGAAGCGGCGGCGCGAGCCGTCGCCCCCTGCCGCCGTCGCGACGAGCGGCGGGAGGAAGCTCCTCACCGGCGAGCACGTCGAGGTGAGCGCAATCCGCACCTTCGTCATGGATGAGGCCCGCCGCATTGCGGTTGGCAGGGTGATGGTTCGCGGGGGACGGGCTGGGGCCTGGGTGCTTGGGTTTACGGTTTCTTGGGTTTTGCAATGATTGATGTTGGTCTGCTCACGATCGGGGTCGTGATCAGGCATCGGTCATTGTCGTGGCGCGCGAGGGTTGGTCGCGGCCGTGGATGATCGCTAATACATCCAAATGTTTAGTGGTTAGAAATAGCATATTCTTGTTAACTTAATATATGGTGAAGCGGGTGCTTAATTACATGTGTCTAATCGAACCACATAGTTTTCTATTGGGTGGTTGCCTGGTTGGGGCGATCTTATCTTATTCATGAGCAAATACTACCAAAAAAAATTGTACCTTTTTGCTCAGTTGCAACAGCAATACCACAATGAGCCCTGCTTTATGCACGTGCAAATAGTTCAGAATCTTGGCGTCTTGTTTCTGTCTCCAATGAGTTCGATAGCATTATTAACCTCTAAGCGAAGTATCAAATTATCTGTTGTTCTTGAGCTATTTGCCGCTGACAACAGTTGCATATACATCTTGTTCATTAATGCCTGCCAGTTGGGCAGTGTTGCAGAATTTGGTAGGAATCAATACCCAAAATAGGAAGTGACCCATCACCTTGATGATTGTTGCATGTGTATGCATGGATTGAATTTGACCTGCCGATGAACTTCTATTTTTTTTACAGTCCCTTTTAACACACCACTGGTGTTTCCTTTAACCCACTGATGATTGATGGATATAGAAGACCCTGTTTTTCTTTTGTGCTGTTACTGCCACTATGTTTGCCCTTATACTGTGGACGGAAGCAACTGACTGTAATTCAGTGATATTTTTCTCTTCTATAGGTGCTCAGCTGTGATCCAGGGCTATGTGGTTCGTGGCATGAAGCTGTTGTTATTGGTATTTTGGACAATGCCCGCACTGTAAAATATATGGATTTTGTTGACGAAAATGGATTGCCTCTTGTTGAGGATGTTCAAGTGTCAGATGCCATTGATGGCAAGTCAAGACTGTCTGGGGAACTCAGTCGTGGAACTGTAAGGCCAATGTGTCCACATCAACCATTGCAGGTATCGGATGCAAGCTATGGGCTCTGTGTTGATGCATTAGTGGAAGGATCCTACTGGGAAGGTGTTATTGTTGATCATGCTCAAGGCTCCATGGAAAGGAAAGTCCTTTTTCCTGATGAGGGTGATGAATGCATTGTAGGGGTTGATCACCTACGACTTACTCAAGAATGGGATGAAGTTACAGGGAAATGGAAACCACGCGGAACCTGGTTGTTTCTCCAGATGCTTTTGTCACATGAAGAGAGAGATGGCTTACCTGTATCAGTCAGGCAGATATGGTTTGACTTGAGATCTAAACCTTCTTTTAGGACTGGTGCCAAAATGTGGATGCACGGAACAGAGGCTTTTTGGGAGAGACCACTTGCTGACCTCATTGCTGAATTGTGGTCTATATGTGGCAGGCCTACCCTAGGTGGACAATTGGAAACCTATTCTACATTGGTAGAAGGTTCAAACTCAGCAGCCTTTCAAAAGGAGAGAGTTGAGACCTCTGTATTGGATAAGCTGGATCCCGTTCCAGCTGTTCTCTTCCAAACCTTGTCAGAATACATCTCATGTTATCGCAACAACAGAAGGAAAAGTGCTCTTCTCAAAAAGGATTTGGCAAAGCAGCACCTTAAATCTTTAGGATGGACCACGCTGGATGACAGACGTAGGAACAAGTTTTACATCTCACCTGATGGTAAGCGGTTCCCATCTTTTCTAGGAGCATGTGAGGCATGTTTAGCGTCAAAAGAAGCAAATGATGGCCAACACTATCATACAAATAATCTGCTTTTAGATAGTGCTAGTGTTGTGCACAAGAATGCACATTACACCCCAACAACCAGCATGGATCTCATCTTGAGGGAGAACAAGTCCAATGATAAATTGATCAAAACTTCATCAAGACCTTGGGAGCCGGTTCAACTGGATGCACAATTTTCCCCACAGATAGTTTCACTTCTTGCTAATTACCAAGATGGCACTACTGTTCTACAGAGGCGTATGAACAGAACTCAGACTTTAATGTTGAAGAAACATCTGCTGGCATTGGGTTGGAGTATTAAGTTCAAAATTGATGAAATAATGATAGAAAATGGCCATCACAAAAATATTACGAGATACAGGTATGTGTCACCTGATGGGAAAACTTATGCTTCTGTCATTCAGGTAATATGCAGCTTGATAGTTGGAAGTGTTAAACAAGATGATGGAAACCGAGTGGACAATATAACTGACGGGCAAAATCATAGGACAGCACCAAAAGAAGATATTCATGCAACAGTGTCGGCAGACCTAGGAAGGCTCGGTAAACGTAAACGAGGGGATAAATTTGGTGCCCTTCGAGAATACATAGACTATATGGAAGCTGATAAGAAAAATCCAGAACAAGGAAACTGTTGAGATCAAATGCCAAGAATTTCCTCAAATCTGCTGGGTGGAATTTTTGGCTAAAGCAGAAGTCTACAAACAAACTTGAGTTTAGGTATAGCCCTCCACATGGCAAGTCCTACAACTCTCTAGTGGCAGCATGTAAAGGATACCTAGAAAAAGAATATCAAGAGAACAATGATACAAGCTTTGAAATTGCCAACCATGATTCTACTGATGGTTCCGTGCATCCATCCAAATTTATAGCACTCAATGGTCGGCTAAGGGCTTCAAGTAGAAAACAGGATATGCCAGTTTTGGACAGATGTAGTAACATGTTTACCTTGTCTACGAGTCATGGAAAATCTAGGAAAAGAAAATCATCTTCACTTCCTTCAACCTGCGCACCAGTTCTATGTTTAAGACATGGACGGGCCCTCCCAAGTCAGCATCGTGCAAAAACTGTTTTGTCTTTGTTAATAGAGAAAAATATTCTGTTACCAAGAGATAAGGTTACATATAAGCAAATAATTGATGGACCTGGGATAAAAGAAGGTTTTATTGGTAGAGATGGAATAAAGTGCATGTGTTGCAACGAAATATTCACTCTGGAGAATTTCGAGGTTCATGCTGGGAGCAGTACTCCATTACCTTCTGCTCATATGTTTTTAAAGGATGGAAGATCACTATCACAGTGTTTAGTTGAATTCATGGGCATAAACAAGCCCAGAGATTCATTGCATGTACGCTTGAAGGGGAGAAATTCTGATCTGGAAAGTGATTCAATATGCTCCGTGTGCCATGATGGTGGGGAAATATTGTTATGTGACAATTGTCCATCATCTTATCATCATGATTGTATTGGTTTAGAGGTACTCCTTTATTCCTGTCCGAGTGAACCTAGTTACTTTGCCTCGACTTTCTATCTTCTGCTGCCCCCATTGTTGCAAGCTTCCAGTAAGTTTTTTCCTTTTGAAAAGAACAAGCTTCCAGTAAGTAGACTGGCAACATGACAGTGTTACTGTTAGCCATACACTTAGTTTTCCGTTTGTTTTAGTTACATGAACATTAGTACTTTGATTAATATTTTCTCACTCAAGTGCCAGCCTATATGATTGGTAGTGAGAACTTGCAATAAATTCTCCTCTCTTTTGAGCATGAGGAGCATGTGGTTTAAGCATCATAGTTATCAGATACCATCATTTTGTTTTCTCAGCTCTTATTTCTCCATAAGTTCTCTTTTCTATTTGCCCTTTGCTTGTTTGAAGAACAATATTTCAGTATCGAAGAACAATATTTCAGTGGCATTCTGCTTTTGTAGGCCATTCCAGAAGGAAGCTGGTACTGCCCATCCTGCAGATGCAGTATCTGTAACTTGAGTGATTATGATCCTGATACCAGCCAATTCACAGAGAAGACAATAGTGTACTGTGATCAGTGTGAACGGGAATGTATGATTATTTTGACATTTATGAATACAATGTTCCAGATTTTCCTTTTAGACTGCTGATTTTGCCCACTTTCTTTTGGTAGATCATGTTGGTTGCACTAGAAATAATGGCCATCAGCTTATCTGCCGACCAGAAGGGTGTTGGCTTTGCAGCAGTGAATGCTCAAAGGTATAACTTGATAAGGAATGCTACTTTTTACCCTGGATAACTTTATAATAGAACTTGAACATGTTTCATTCTCATTCTGCTTTCTTTTAGACAGTAAATGATTCATTCTACTGTGCAGATATTTCAACGTTTGCAAGAGCTCATTGGGAAATCAGTTCCAACTCCAGTTAAAGGCTTATCTTGTACTATCTTGAGATATTATAGAGAAAAAGGCAGTGACCATGGTCACTGTGACGATGCAATAATGGCAGAACATTATGGCAAGTTGTGCATTGCGCTTGATGTTCTTCATGAATGCTTTGTTACTATTATTGAGCCTCGCACACAGAGTGATATTTCTGAGGATATTGTCTTCAATAGAGAGTAAGAAGTGCTACTGGACCATTTTCGTGCATCTGTTTTTATTTCACTTTCCATTATTCCTGTACTGATTACTCTTCATAGATAGACTTGTCACTATTCTGGAATAGTAGCTTTATTTGTACATTCGCAAAGAGTTGAAATTGTAGCATTTTATTTCAGATTAAATAGTTTACTGAATTTCCTGAACGGAGCTGCGCTAACTGTAGTTGTGCAACACTAGTCAGCAAAATTGTTGACTTATTTTTCTTTCCCCTTTTCACCTCCCACAGGCTGGTAATCTTTTTAAAATGCCAGCACGGTTATAGATCTATAGTCTGTTCATATTATACATTTATGTATGTTTTGTTGATGTTTCTAGGTCATTATCTATTGGTATAGTGTACACTGCTCTGAGTAACTTTTGTCTATCCTTAACAGATCGGAACTCAGACGACTAAATTTTAGGGGTTTCTACACAATACTTCTCCATAAAGGTGGAGAACTAGTATCTGTGGGCACTTTTAGGTATATACCTCTGTGGTTCTACGTAGCAATTTAGCCTTTTGTTAGGCATTTTTGTCCATGTCTAATTGTTTTCTTTCTTGATTAGGATATGTGGCCAGAAATTTGCTGAGCTGCCTCTGATTGGTACAAGAGTTCCATATCGTCGACAAGGAATGTGCCGACTTCTAATGAATGAATTGGAAAAGGTTTGTACTTCCTCCGTTCCAAATTATAGGTCGTTTTGGCTTTTCTAAGTTCATAAACTTTATTATGAATCTAGACATAGCGTTTATCTAGGTGGATAACAAAGATTATGAACCTAGAAAAGCCAAAACGACTTATAATTTGGAACGGAGGTAGTACTTATTAAATATATTTTAAAACCTTCCGCTATGGTATTTTTGTTTAAATATTGTAGCAGAAGCTTGTTTCAAAAAAATGTAACAAAGCATTTTCATTTGATTCATGAATAATCCTACCATTTCCAGTATGGGTGCTGATTTTCACTCTCTTTTTTACTTACCACTTTGCCAGTTGCTTTTGGACTTGGGGTGGAAAGGCTTCTGTTACCAGCAGTTCCCGAACTTTTGAAAACATGGACCGGCTCATTTGGTTTCACAGTGATGTCAGATTCTGATAGGATTGAGTTGGCAAATAATAGCATTCTCAGTTTCCAGGGAACCACCATGTGTCAGAAGGTTTTGAGTGTTGCATGCAAAAATCTGCAAGATCAAAATGTTCCATCAATGTCCAACTCTGAGTTGGCAGAGAAAAATGCTCTTACTTACGACAGAAGAACTATATGCGACAAGGCTTTAGATATTGCTTCCAGTCATTCAGAAGTGTTGAATGGAACAACGATGTCTCTTAATTTTGACAGAACAACTGTATGTGCCAAGGCTGTAGATATTGCGTCCACTTGTCCAGAAGTGTTGAATGGAACAACAATGCCCGCCTCTGATATAGAATTGGCTGAAAACTCCAGTCTCTGTTCTCCTAGAAGCAGTTTATGCCAGAAAGTTACCAACACATGCAGTCATCCAGAAGGATTGAATGGTCTCTCTCCCACTCTCTTTCTATTGATTGAGCCTTACTTGCTGGTTGTCTGAGCACAATTTTTGAATATTAGTTTCTGTAATATTTAAGCTGAAAAGTAGTTCAAAAAGAAGTATTCATTTCTTTAAAAAAAAGTGGAACAAATTTTCTGCACTTGATGATTAATCCTTCCTCTGCATTTTGATGTGTTTGACTGCTTGCACATATTCATGTGAAACAACAATGATTTTATAAGGAGAAAAAACTATGATTTGATGAACTAGCAAATGATTAAAATGTGTTTATGGTTTGCATGTTTTTTAATGTAACTCTTACTGGTAATTTTTAGGATTTGACTATCAAGCGGAAGACATTAGCATCATTGGTGAGACAATGGGAAGTGATTGTCAAGAAGGCACTTCAGTAGCGATAGAAGACTTGGAGCAACTGGAGCCAGAGCTGGTGCATGAAATTCAGTATAACAGCAGTGAAGAGGGCATTTGTTCCATTAATGCTCTGAATAGTACGTCAGACCCTCAAGTTCATTTGGCAGTGGGGCCAGATCTGGCACTGGAAATTCAGAATAACAGTGCAGAAGAGGGTATATGTTCCATTAATGCTCCGACTAGTACGCCAGACCCTCCAGTTGGTTTGACAGTGGAGCTGGACCTGGTACTGAAGATTCAGAATAACAGCAGTGAAAAGGGTATTTGTTCCATTGATGCTTCGACTGGTGAGCAAGTTGGTTTAAGTGTGGACATGCATCAGAAGCCGTATGGGAGGTATGGTTTCTTCTATTAAGGCCAGATAGGGTCGGCTTATAAAAAAAATTCCATTTGTGCTTGTTTGACTGAACTCAAAGAGGTTGCATTGTAGAATTTGCATGCTTTGTTACATCTCTCTAACTTTTTAAACAACCTTTTATCAGGGCCATTTTAGAACAAATGCTACGTGTAACTGATCCTGACAAATAACCAGCCAATAATGATTGTATTTATGAGAAAACCAAAACAATACTGCAGTATAAGCTGCCAGACATTCCATTCTCCTAGTCGGCGATCTGCAATCTGGTTTACTAATATTCACTCAGTGAGAGGGCATCTTATTTATAAAAACTAACTATTTCTCTGGTAATTTTGATTAAAAGCAATTCTTTGCTACAATCTCGTGAATTTGCATATTTTTTCCCCTTTACTGGGTACTGATTGTGCTCTATTTCTAGTGGCGGTGCAGATCAGTGCAGCGAGAACTGCACTTCGACTGAGGAGCCGAAGCCAGTAACGGTACATATATGCTCTGAATAACTTCCTGGTTATTTTTTGGTAGCTGCTTGTGTTGCTAATGGTGGCTCCCTATATTTTTCAGCCAAACACAGTTCCAAGATTGAAATACAAGTTCTCAGGAAAATGCTACGAGCGAGTCAAAAACGGCGGTCGCCCTAGGAATGTTTGGCTCAGTCTCCACTAAGTAAATAAGGGTGGATCCACTGGAGCTGTGGATGTAGGAGGATGAATTTTGTAGAATAAACTCAGCCGTCATCGACTTGGCGTTGTCTGTGCGCCAGTCAAAACTAACATAACCAGGCTACGGAAGTGATTGTGTAGTATACTAGTATGTTTCTTGTCACTGTAAATTAAGGAGTATCGAACCTAATCGGGCTATAATGAAAAGGAGAATATGTTGGATCAATTTCTGTGCATGATTTTACCCTTCATCTTCGGTATTATCAGTTCTCTGTTGTCGATCTGTTTCAGATATACTGCATGCACTTCCTTCTTTTTTTTGAACGGACATGCATTTCCTTCTGATTCGCTAGAGTTTAAAAGTCAGCCAGAGCTTGGGTATTGCTGATTCAGCACACATGATCGAGCAGGCTTTTCAGCCAGTCAAGGAAAGGGTGTTAGCCGTGTAAACATGACTGGCGGTCTGTTTCTGGTGAGGGTAAGGATCCATCCCGTGATCAATCAGATGCAGCCGTGCAGGTGCAGGTCCTGTTTCTTATAGGATAATGCCATAGCCGCGTGGATTTCTTCAGTTCTTCAACCAAAGTCCGGCAGTCACTGGTTTTTTCAGTTTCCATTTCCTTTCCTTTCCCCAGTTCCCCGGCCCTACCCAGCCACCTGGGCTTATGAACTGTGGTGAAGTGTCTTGGGCTTCCAGGAGCCCTTGCGCGCCAGGTCGCTGTGCACTGGGAGTCTGGGATGGAGGAGGAGACTGGACTATTGGAGAACCAACTCGAGCACTCAACGTCTCAATTTTTGTGGTAGTTTTTTTGCTTCGAGAAAAAAAAAGGGTACTAGCTGGCTTGTTGCCCTTGTTCCATTGAACCCGTAATGGGTAATAGACTAATAGGGGCCCCAGATTACCTCGGTGCGCCACCAACTTCTCGAATAAATTCGAAAGAGCGTCGGAGGCTTGGAGCCCCCTCCGAAACAGATTTTCCTGGACTTGGAATCATGGATTTTATAAAGTTGTAGTTTAAAGAGAGAAGTTGAGAGCCTATCCTTTTCCCTGCCTCAAGAAAAGCACAAAAGTCCTAATCGCCTTTGTGAAACTTACTCCTAATATGTTCTGTCTTCCTCGTGAAGGCATTGGCGCATTCGCATACCCTCATCAACAGTATACTCCGTAGCAAGCATCGAAATCGAGTCCCCTCTTCACAAATTCTCCATTTACAGTTGCCCAGGAAGAATCACTGCGGCTACTCACTCACTCACTCGTTGTCATGACAGCTGGCAGCTGCACAAGGGACAATCTCCGATCCGGCGGTCCGACATCCAACATGTATCCGATCAACCTCTATCCAGCCTGCCATTTTGTTTTTTCCCTTCAGCAGGCGCCAGATTGGCAGCCGGCGTATACTTTTTGGGAGCTCACTGACATGCACTCTGATTTTGCACCGTCATACTCGTACCTGAAGCTGCGTGCAGACACAATGATTCCATTTCCCTGAACGCACGAATTCCAAGGCTGAAAATCTATCCGTGTACCTGCTGCCTGCGGCGGCGGCGTACAGCAAAGGGCAAATCGGCAAAGGCAACGAATCCATGGATTCCATACCAGTCGTGCAAGCTCACGTAGTCACGTGAGCTCCAGCCGATCGAGCTAGCAGCTCTTGACGACTTGACCTCACCTGCACGCTGCAGACCTCCTCCTCGCCATCCTAGCTCGTGATGGCGCCAACCGCCAAGAGCCTGACGGCGCTCTTGGCATAGTCCATGCCTCTGTTTTTATTTCTTCCCATGCGGTTGATTAGTTAGTTGTTTTTCTCTGTCCAGCCGACCGGTCTCCTCTTTTTGTGAAGACCTGTTTAGTGCTCTCTTTGTACTCGCGGGCATCCTTCTTTTTAAAAATAAAATATAGCGGGCAGCTCTCCTCCCGATTCGTCGTTTCGAAAAAGAAAACGCAGCTAGATTGCTTGCAGCGGGCAGCGGCGGCGCGCGGCTTAACCGCTTGATCCAATCCATCGATTGATCGAGCAGTGTAGTAGTATAAAGGGAACGAACCATCAGAAAAGGCGCCTTTGCTTCCGCTTTCTCCCTCTTCTCTGTCGCCATGATGCTGCCGTTCATGCGAGAGGAGTAGTGGCGTCCTCGCCGCCGTCGCGTTCTCTTCCTCCGTACTCCTCCTCCTCCTGCTGGACGCGTTCGCGGTGCCGGCAGCCGCGTCGCGCCACCGGCTCGACGCCGCGCCCGGCGCGGCGAGCTGCGACGTCTTCAGCGGCAGCTGGGTCCTCGGCGACGCCTCGGCGGCGTACACCGGGTACAACTGCCCGCTCATCGACGCCGAGTTCAACTGCCAGCTCTACGGCCGGCCGGACTCCGACTACCTCCGCTACCGCTGGAAGCCGGCCGGATGCGAGCTCCCGACGTACGTGCCAGTAGTCAGCAGTGAACTCTGCCATGCCTAGCTCCCACGGCGGCGTCATATAAACACATGTTTATGTGTGATAACTTGGCGATTGTTCTGCATGCCAGGTTTGATGGAGCTGACTTCTTGACAAGGATGAAGGGGAAGACGGTGATGTTCGTGGGGGACTCGCTGGGGCGCAACCAGTGGGAGTCGCTCGTCTGCCTGCTCCACGCCGCCGCGCCGCAGTCGCCGGCGCAGCTCGTATCCTCGGACCCTCTCTACAACTACAAGTTCCTGGTATGTACACATGTACCATACGTACGTGTGCCATTTATTCAGAGCTTATTGGTCGCGTCGAAGAGTTCAGGCGTACAAATACGTATACGTTCGAGCAGGAGTACGAGTTGACAGTCTCCTTCTACCGCGCGACGTACCTGGTGGACATCGACGTGGTCCAGGGGAAGCGGGTCCTGATGCTGGACGACATCTCCGGGAACGCCGAGGCGTGGCGCGGCGCCGACGTGCTCTCCTTCAACTCCGGCCACTGGTGGACGCACACAGGCGCGATGCAGGGGTACGCCGTACGCGAACGCGATTCGTGTAGGATCAAATGCTCGTGAATTTTATTTGATCTGCGTCATCGAGAATGCTCTGCTGCGCGCGTGCAGATGGGATTACATGGGGGAGGCCGGGCGGTACTACGAGGACATGGACCGGACGGTGGCGTTCCAGCGCGGCCTCACCACCTGGGCCAACTGGGTCGACCTCAACGTCGACCCGGGCAAGACCCGTGTCTTCTTCCAGTCCATGTCGCCCACGCACTACAGGTATCGCATTCCTCTTCTGTCTTCTTCCCCGTGACTCCATGAGCCATCTCTCCCTGTCTCTGGGCACTGGAGCTCTACTGCCGCCCTTGTCCAGACGCGCAAGCATGTGCAGGCACGTGCGCGCGCGTCGTTGTGTTCTTGACATCCAATTGAAAACTGATTCATTTTTCGTTTGGGCTTTTGTGCTGTCGGGCTGGATCAATCAGTTCAAAGGAGTGGCCCAACCCGGTGTCCAAGAACTGCTACGGCGAGACGACTCCGGTAGTTGGGCTCAATTCGACGACCACCGCCGGCCAGGCCTCGGCCTCAGGCCAGAACCAGGTGATCCAGGCCGTGCTGCGGGGGATGAAGAGCCCCGTCCGTCTCCTCGACATCACGGCGCTGTCGGCGATGCGGAAGGACGCGCACCCGTCGGTGTACAGCGGCGACTTGACGCCGGCGCAGCGCGCCAACCCCGGCGGCTCGGTGGACTGCAGCCACTGGTGCCTCCCAGGCCTCCCGGACACCTGGAACCAGCTCTTCTACACCCTCCTCTTCTACAAATAGTACTAGCGCTTATTAGCGGCACAGCAAATTCATCCATAACGTGCAGCTAGCCACACATTGTTACAGGCCAACTGTATTTGGTTATTTTCTCCGGTCCGTGTAAACTGTCAATAGTGTGACGTGGTCTCAAAATGACAAATTGACTATGTAAGCTGATGGGAGAAATGACTATGTCCATTGGACCTCTCTCAGAACTCACATTGCGTTCCCCTTGCATGCAAGCAGGCTAAGGACAAAAATAACAAATTTTGTCCTTTTGCACATCTAAATGTTAGACTTGCTATTTTTTTATATATCTAGCAAATCGGATCGAGATTGGTCTCGAAATTATTTGTGTGGTGCTGTAGACTGCAGCATAAAATTGCTCAGACATTAGGGCTTAACAAGTATTACTAGACAACAACTACCTACAAGTTTTAGCCTCTGCCACTAGGCTAATAAACAAGCTAAACAAGGTTTAGGCTCTGCCACTAGGCTAAAAATGCTAAACAAATTTTTAACCGGATATGGTTCGGTGTGAACTGTATGGGAAATGGGTAACGTAACCTGCGCTGGCAACTTCAGAGGGCCCAGCAGCTCCACTAAAGATAAAGTGACATCCACATTCTGTCGTGCCCCCATGAACCTCAAAAATGTTAACAACGGTACTGATGAGCAGTGGGTGGCAATGTTGGGTGCATTTTTTTTTGTTACCAATTGAAAGTACTTTTGGTTTGCTCTATTGATTAGTGTTTGCCTTCGATTTGAAGCGAGGGCCTACAAAGAATGATAGATTCTTGCGGTTGACATTGTTTGTGCCACCATCAACCAGCTGAATTTTTGCAGTGCTCACCTGATAATTGTCCTTTCTGAAGTCACCCGATGGAGGCAGAAAGGGGAACACCGAACACTGAATTTTTGCGGTTGACGTTCTTTTCTGTTGCAGGAGTAACGGTGCAATTGTTTCTTTAATTAGGTGCCGGACGGTTCTGATTTCTTGGTCCTATCATCAATTACTTGTTATGGAAGCAGCATGCATGTGCAATAATCAAGTCGTAGGTTCCCATAATTCTCTCAACTTACCTCTCGTTGGAGTGCTGAATGCCTGATATCATTTCAAGAATCTCTTGGGGAATCAAACATTATGGCCCCATGAGTGTATAGTACTATATACCTGCACTTATTTCACTTAATTCTCACATGACAGTCAAATTATTCCACCAAGAATCATGCATAGCATTCAAGATTCTTGAAACAAAAAAGGTGGATGCATATTGACATGTGGGCATAATCTGGTCAGAACGGCAGGCTACTACATCAGTCTCTCCACATTATTGAACTGTCCAATGATGAACACGAATTGCTTGCCATTCCGGGCTCTGTTTTGACAAGAATCCCATGAACAAAAGAAATTTAGTACATACTGACGTACTTATGCATCTTCTGTCAATTTTCTTTATTCTAATCCTGCATCATAAGATCGACCGATGGAACGTAAACTGGGCCCTCTCAGTAAAGCATCGAAACAAACAGCATACCAAGATGTCACCAGCAAACTGGTCAAACATCATATCGAAACCACATGTATTATTTTTCCGATCTCCTGCCCATGCAGTCATGCATGTGGTGACTGACTGTTATGTAACCTTTCCCGAGCTCTAAACCTTTGGAGTCACCTCGCAATTACTTAAAATAAAACCATATCAAAATATGAACTTGAAAACAGGTTGACTAAGATTTAAAAATTCACGCTGGCCGTATGTGCAAGTTTATTTTATTTTATTTTTTTGGATAATGACGTGCACGTTATTGTCGTCCTTGTCTGGTTAAACCTAGAAAGGACCAGCACATATGCTACACAAAACCTATTGCCTTCTGCCGCGGGTTGAACAAAATGGTAAATACTACCTTCGTTCAAATTATAGGTCGTTTTGGCTTTTCTAGATCCATCATCTTTGTTATACACCTAAATAAATGTTATGTCTAGATTTATAGCAAAATCTATAAATTTAGAAAAGTCAAAATAATCTATAAATTGGAACAGAGGAAGTACTATATAATTGAGCGATCATGCTGCAGCAGGAGTGAAGAGTGAATGCTCGATTTGATGATCGAGCAGGGCTGCAGCTTTCACCGCATCACACCTGAAATTAAACGATGCTGCCACTGCAAAGGACAGTGTTTACGATGTTAGCTACTTGTTGACAGTGCAATGTGACCGAAGATTGCCCATGCAGGTTTGTTGCCTCATGAGGTCTAGATTCAGGTAGCCTGCACTTCTTCCGCTAGTACTGGTGTGCAGCAGACAATTTGTTGGAACAGTACGGCTAGCTTCAGCTACCTAGCACTTCTTTCTTTTGCATGGACCATGGGCTATATATTCTAGCTTCAGCACCTTTTTGACAATGCAAAAAATGTACGAAGATGCTCAGGTTGGTCGCCTCAGCGCTCAACGCCAAAACGTTGCCTTTGCTTCACTCCTACTCAAGTCAGTAGCTAGAGCAAACAGTTAAAATCAAGTGCCGAATGCATCTACCCTGCCCCCACAGAGTGCAGTCATGTAATTCCCAAATTTATATATATGATCTCTGCAACTGAAACCACTACCACCAGTGAGCAGTGACCAGTCCACCACCACTAAAACCAGCCGCTGCAGCAGCCGACAACTGAAGCCATCTCTCTCACTCCAGCCGCACCCTGCGGCCTGCAACGAGCACTTCCGCATGCCTCCATCAGCTGAGCTCATGGTGCAGATACCGGCGATGACGAAGAAGGCCAAGGGGCGGGCCCCGCTGTCAGTGGTGGTGGCAATCATCGGCGGGCTGGCTCTGGCTGGCATCATCTTCACCGAGGACCTCCGCTCCCTCACTGGTACATGCTTCTATTCATCTAGTGCTGCGCGAACATATGCTACTCCATGTAACAATGTTAGCGTCTGAACTTGGAATGCTGGTGCGTGCTATATCTTCAGAGGTCATGGAGAAGAAGAAGGACAAACAGACGAAGGAGCAGAAGCGGACGTCTCTGCCGGGCGGGGCGAGGATGATGTTGACGCGGCCGGTCGAGGAGGTGACGGTGACGCCGCCGCCGCCGGTCGAGGAGGTGACGACGCCGCCGAAGCCGGCGAAGGCGGCGTTCGACCCGAGCCGGTGCAGCGTGACGGAGGGGTACTGGGCGTACAACAGGTCCAAGCAGCTGCATTACACGGACGAGAGCTGCCCGTTCGTCGACAGCCAGGACTCGTGCCAGAGGAACGGCAGGCCGGACAGTGACTACCTCTACTGGGATTGGCATCTCGACGACTGCAATCTACCAAGGTACATGTTCAGTGGTCTGTCATGTACTTTTCTGTTACGTACTTCTTTAGAAATGGGCTGATTTCGGCCCCAAATGCATACGGGCCTTATTACATAAGTGGGCGCAGATCTATATTGGGCTAAATTTAGCGGTCCGCATTTCATTTTTTTTTGTTTGAAAAGATCGCATTTCAAATTTTCAATTCTCTGTGATCGCGCTAATCCGTGTGTCCCCGACGAAACTGTGCGTGCCAGGTTCGACCCCGCGGCGGTGCTGGAGAAGCTTCGGGGGAAGCGGATGATGTTCGTGGGCGACTCGCTGCAGATGGGGCAGTGGCTCTCCTTCGTCTGCCTCGTCAACTCCGCCGTGCCCTACACCGCCAGGACCATGGAGCGCACCTCCACCCTCTCCGTCTTCACCGCCACGGTAAGTAAGCCCGTCGTCGTGTCCGGCTCCGGCCGAGACCGACCGATGCAACGCCGCCCGCAAGCTTGTTAATCTTTTGACGCTTGCAGGATTACAACGCGACGATCGAGTTCTACTGGGCGCCGTACCTGGTGGAGTCCAACTCGGACCGCAACATCCGGCTGGGCGCCGACGGGCGGGTGCTCCACGTGGACGCCGTCGAGCTGCACGCCAAGCACTGGAAGGGCGCCGACATCCTCGTCTTCGACAGCTACGTCTGGTGGATGACCGGCAGCAGGATCAAGACGGTGTGAGTAGCTAGCCAGTGCCCCTGTCTATGTGTCATGCACTTGGCCGCCGGCCGGAGGTTGTTACACCAGAGCGAGCCGGCGGCCGGCGATCGCCACTAATAATTCACCATTTCTTCCCAGGTGGGGCGCGTTCGGGGACGACGGGTACGAGGAGCTGGACGCCTGGGTGGCGTTCCGGCTGGGCCTCAAGACATGGGCCAACTGGGTCGACGCCAACATCGACCCCAACGCCACCAGGGTCTTCTTCATGTCCATCTCCACCACGCACATGAGGCAAGCAGTTCGTTCAGCTCTCCATTAATCTTCCTGATCCGAACACTAATCAATTTTAGTCTGACAAGCACGCGCTGACGAGACGACGACGACGACGGCTGACGGGTCGTGAAACATTTTCCAGGAGCGAGGACTGGGGCCGTGAGGGCGGCATCCGGTGCTACAACGAGACGTGGCCCATCACGCGGAAGGGCTACTGGGGCAGCGGCGCGGACCGGCGGATGATGGAGGTGGTGTCGGACGTGCTGGGCCGGATGCGGGTGCCCGTCGCGCTGCTCAACGTGACGCAGCTCACGGAGCACCGCGTCGACGCCCACGTCTCCGTCTACACCGAGACCGGCGGCCAGCTGCTCACCCCGGAGCAGCACGCCGACCCGCAGACATACACCGACTGCATCCACTGGTGCCTGCCCGGCGTCCCGGACACCTGGAACCAGATCCTCTACGCGCACCTGTAGCCGCCTTTCACTCTTGTATGTAGCTCACTCTCTCGCAAGTCGCAACACTACCAAGAACACGTAACTGATACTACTCGAAAAAAAAGGAACACGAGATTAAATCAGGGACAGACAGACATTAATTAAGGGAAATACTTTTTTTAGATTGATCCGTAGTAGTTCATCAAGTCTTACAAGGGTCGAGTTCAAGGACATCAACCCGGCACACACACATGCCTGAATCGCTTGCTCGCTCACACGCGTACAACACGTACGTGCTACACATACACATTCACGGACACGCACGCTAGCGACAGTGCAACAACACGTAAGAAAAGAAAAACAATAGCAGCACGCGCCACCGCACCATGCCATGGCGCTGGCGCCCGGTTGACACGCCACACCTACAAGTACGTCATCCTTATCCTTCAGCTTATCGTCAGGCCGCGATCGCGACGCCGACCTCGGCGCCGTTGACCGCGCCGTTCACCGCGGCGTGCCCGTTCGCCACGGCGGCCACCCCGTTGCCGTTGGCGTGCGCGACGCCGGCGGCGGCGTGGTCGGTGGTTGTGGCGGCGGCGGCGTCGTGGGAGGAGATGAAGCGACCGGAGGGGTCGTTGGAGGCCTTCCACTGCTCGACCCACTCGATGGCCGCCGGCGTGCTGCACGCGATGCTGGGGCCCCACGGCACCGTCTCCCTCGCCGAGTCCTGCGTCGTCGTCACGGTTAGAGCAGATTGTAACTAGCACAAGTGTAAAAAAAAAAAGTGTCGGCGTCAGGCTGGTGATCAAGTCACCTGAGGGAAGAGCCTCTCAAAGATCATACGGTAGTAGTACGCCTCTTTGTTCACAGGAGTGTTGTAGGGGTACAATTTGGCAGCGTTGCTCATCATTTCGTCGGTGATCTGAACATTGAGGAGCAGAGTGTTATCAGCCGGCCAGTTTCGGCGAATTTTTGTTGTTTAGGAGACGCAAACAGCTACTTTTGCAGCTGAAATAATGGTTATATAAAAAAAAAAACCTGCTGCTCAGTGAAAGCCTTGAGGCCATCGATCCAGCTGTAGCCAACACCGTCACTGAACTGCTCCTTCTGCCTGTAGAGAATATGCTGCAGATGCAGGCATCGCACAAAGTGTCAGCCCAGACATCACAATCCCGTAAACACAAACTAATATCTGAAAAAGCTTCAGAAACTGGTGTTTGTGTGTTACCTTTGGGAGGTAAGGGTTCTCCTCGTCATCGAACGCCTTCCTCATCACCCACTTCTCAATCCGACCCAGATCCTTGTCGTACTGCGCGCGTGGCAACCAGAAGACACCGTCAGAAATTCGGAACATCACTACGTGCTCCAAAGAGCAGCAGAAACAGAGCTCGAAACTGCAGCAGCCAGCAGAGCAGAGGTTTGAGACGTCGTACCATCTTCCATTCAGGGTCCATGCCCATGGCGACGTCGATGAACTCCTTGTCGAGGAACGGTACGCGGACCTCCAGGCCCCATGCCGAGGTCGCCTTGTTTGCACGCAAGCAGTCGTACTGGTGCAGCGCCTTCACCTGCAGGGCCGGGTTCATTCGCGTCAGGATCAGACCCACTTTTCCCTCAGGATCCAAACGAAATCGACTAGTGCCTACTGCCATGTGATCTGATGGACTAATGGTCGGTGCATGAGTGCATACCTTGCGGCAGGTCTCCTTGTGGAACTCCTCCTTGTTGGGCGCGAAGTGGAAGTAGAGGTAGCCGCCCAGGAGCTCGTCGGAGCCTTCTCCGGACAGCACCATCTTGACTCCCAGCGACTTGATCTTGCGTGCCATCAGGAACATGGGCGTGCTGGCACGGATCGTCGTCACGTCGTAGGTCTCATCGTGGTAGATCACCTCCTCGATCGCGTCGATGCCGTCCTGTGGGGTCGGATTTGCCAAACTCGTCAGCGTCACGTCCATGTTCATGCCCCAAAAGTGTCATTAGGATCGACTTCGTTTTTCAGGTTTCAGTGTGTCACGTTTCAGTGTGATGTTTCAGGGGGTTTAGGTTCGCAGCACGTCTTTGAATCGTGTGAATGATTTTTTTTTCTTTCCTTTTACGTTTTTGTCCATCTGATCAGGCCGGTCGATCATTGTCGTCCGTGTGATGTGATTTTACCTGTACGGTGAAGTAGAACTCGTGGTGGATGGTTCCGAGGTAGTCGGCGACCTCTCTCGCCGCCTTCAGGTCCGGGGATCCCTGAAATTAAACATGCCGGCACGCAGGAGCCAAAATGCGTCAGCGCTAGCTCCAAAGATACACGCGTACGTTGCAGTTGCAGGGCAAAGCTGTAAAGGCGTCAACGACGACAAAACCTCGAGGCCGACGACGAAGGAGTGGAGCTCGGTTCCGAACTTCTCGGCGGCCTCGGTCTCGACGAGGTGGCGCTTGGTCACGGAGGCGACGAGGGAGGAGTCGAGCCCGCCCGAGAGGAGCACGCCGAAGGGCACGTCGGTCATGAGCCTCTTGATGACCGCCTGCGGAGGGAACGAGCAAAGCACATGGCCACGTCAGTGTCAGTAACGCCCTTCGTCCTTGTTACTACGAGTACTAGTTACCACCGACAGGGCAGAGTAGTGCAGGTCACCACGCACCTTCTCGAAGGCCGCTCTGAGCACGAGCGGGTCGTACGGCGTCTCCGGCACCTGCTCGAGGAACCAGCGCGGGTTGTACCAGCGCCGGAACCCGGCGGATGGCGCTGGAGTAGAGGTGGCCCGGCGGGAAGAGCTCGAAGCGGACGCAGTCCTCGTTCAGCGCCTTCATCTCGGAGGAGAACCACACGGAACCTGCAGCAGCAACCGGACCAAGATTATCCAATCCGTTATTGACTCATCGTCGTGTGCGAGCGAGCCCGCCACGATATTTGTCTGAATTCGACCGCACATGCAGTGCAGCGCAGGCGTTGGAAACAGAAGCGTGAGCGGATAGGGCTAGAGGACGCCTACCGTCGCCGCCCCAGCCGATGTAGAGTGGGTTGACGCCGATGGCGTCGCGCGCGGCCATGTACGTGTTGTTGCGGGCGTCGTAGAGCACGAAGGCGAACACGCCGTCCAGCATGTCCACGAAGTTCTCGCCGTACTCCTCGTACTGCGGGACGGAGACGAAGAGTGGTCATCATGTTTGTGTTCATTCTTTTTTTTTCTTGTCTTTTGAGAAAAAAAAATAAAGGCATGGCAAAGACAAAGTTTGGCTGTTGGGAGGACTAAGTGAAGAAATCTCTTTTACCAGAGGTATGATGACCTCGCAGTCACTGCCAGTGGTGAAGGTGTGCTTGCCGGTGAACTGCTTCCTGATCTTCCTGTGGTTGTAGATCTCTCCATTGGCCTGAAACTGGGCAACAGAACATTGGTACGAGTTTGTGACATGCGTGGCCGGCCGTGGAAGCGTGTCAGGTTGTGCCGTATGGGCGCTAGGGTAGCTGATGATCATCGCGGCTCGTGTTGCTTACCACGACGACGACGGAGCGGTCCTCGTTGTACAGCGGCTGGTCGCCGGACAGCGGGGAGACGACGGCGAGACGCTGCTGGGCGAGGAAGTTGCCCTCGTGCTGGTACAGGCCCGACCAGTCGGGACCCCTGTGCTTCAGCCTGCACACGTACGCCACATGGATCGCGTCCACCGGGGTCAGAATTCAGAAAACCAACACAACCGCTGAAAGTACTAGTAGTAGTAAACAAGTAATTAACTCGTAAACACACGGGGCGAAATGAACGGCGAAGATTCCCGTGTGGGTTTTCAGATTGCCACTACCACCGCTCGATTCTTAATGAATAAAATGCTTGTATGAGTTTGCTCCCACCCCGGCAAAAAAGACAAAACACCATCCGTTCAAAATTAAAAAAAAAGAGAGACAAAACACCCTCCCACACCAACCACCAGTCCTTGATTCTCCCATGGCTCGTTCCGGCAAGTTCAAGAACAGTGGGCAGTACCAAAGCACATGCTAGCTCTGATGACGTGCATGCTAACCACATGTCTAAACACGCCCACAACTTCATCAACATCACCCAAACACAAAGGACGGACGGTGCAATGGACGGCGGTATATGATGCTTGCCTGCGGGAGCAGGCGAGGACGCGAGCCCTCTGGGCCTGGGAGCAGTCGGCGCACCCGAGCGCGGCGAAGATGCCACACATGGTGAGTTGGTGAGTGGCGACACGAAGCGCGAGCGAGCAGAGGTGTGGGAGAAAGAAACGAGCGAGCGTGTGGGAGGGAGGGGAGGCGAGAGAGTGCGAGACGGTGATGAGAGCGCTCTCGCTGCTGGGATGCGGGAACCAGGGGGGGAGTGGCTGCCGTTTTATAGCCGGCCGGGGCGCGCGGCTCCGGGGCCTCGCGTCTGCGATCACCGGCCACGCGGCGGGCGCCCGTTCGGCGGGCTCCGTGCGCGCCGGGTGCTTATCCGTTCGGGATGCAGCGCCGGCCGAGTCAGCGTGGGCCCATGCGGGCGTCAGCCTCCTGAGCGTGGCCGTCAGATCTCCGTCCGACGGCTGGACGAGGCCCGGCGTGTGGGTCCGAGCGACCGGCCGGTGGGGCCAGGACGACGGGCCCCGCCGGATCCACCAATGGCCGGCGCCCGTGCACTTTGCTGCGAGATGCGATGCTATATTTGCCTTTTCTGTCGCGGGGAAGTTTAGGCCTGTTTTTCCTTCGCGGGGAAGTGGTTTTTGTCGCGCGCGGGTGATGATGCAAACGACGATACCATTATTGTTGAGCATCTTCTTTGGAGATGAATAATAATGTATCCGGAGGACGTAAGTTCAGATGGTGGGGAGAGATTCGATGAATCCGCCTCGTTGTTTTTAATCTACAATGATGTCGTTAGATTTTATTTTTTTCGGGAGAAAATTTCAACGAAGATAATTGGAACCCGGCTAAGCTACAAAATGGACGCCCCAATCAACGCGAGGCCACATGAAGGAAGCCACGATATGGTACGGCCTCCCAAATTATCCTCCTTGGGTTCGTTCGGTTCTAACCGTCTAAAACGCCTACTAGATAGAACATCAACTCCAAATCTTCAATTCACAATTATACAGTGGCGAAGTTAAAATAAATTAGCGTGGGGGCACACGCTTGACTTATCAGTAAATAGAGTTGAGTCATGGAAGTACAGATATGATGAAAATTTGGACATAATTACTGTTTTTTTCTTAGGGAGTTCATTAATCTCTACACAGCTTGGCACCTGCAATTATACACTGTCTGGTTAGATAGTGAAAAATGAATAGTGATTATGTTATGTGGTGTCCCAAGCTCATGTGTGTATTCTAGAGCCCTTATGAATTATTTGTAAAAAAATTTTCCGAGTAATCATGAGCCGAACACTTTTGATGGTTAAAATCGGAGCCTTATTTTTTAGAGAATTCATCTTTTTTTTGTCAAGGGCGTCAATGATCACCCAGAGCAGGGGGCATAGTTTCTTCAATGTATTTTTATTAGTTTTCCATGTTTATTCATGTAGTATAATGCAGGTATCTATAGTTTTCAGGATACTTTTCGTGCTACAATGCAACTTTCATTTGTTTTCCATGTTTATTCATGTAGTATAATGCAGGGATGTAGTCTGATTTATTTTTAATACAGTCCTCTTCACTGCAACAAAAGAATGATATGGTCATTGTTGTATTGACAATGATAAGAGCATCTCCAAGAGCTCTTGTATATAGACTTCCTTTGGCTAAAAAAAAGAGAAAAGGATTCAAAAAACCTTCGTCCAACATCTCTTCTATCTGCTTTGCTATAAATGAGGATTGCTATCCTACCGTCCTCACTTGCTATTTTTGTCCAACGCTGCCCGTTTGCTATAGAGGCCACGTTTTAGCATGTCTCTTGGATTAGACCATTGAATTAGGGGGATTTTTATTTTTACAAAGGGATAAAATTCTCATATTGAACAAACAAAATACAAGAGCTCTTGGAGATGCTCAGTTAGCTGGTAAATTAGGTTTCACCATGCATTTTCACTATCATGATTGTGTAACTTAAGCATAGCGGTGGCTCATGTGTCTTGAAATGGACTCTATTAATATGCTTGAGATGCACATAACTCACCCCCTGCGATTATTATGACCGGCAGACTTGCATAAATCGATTCATTTCAAACATTTGAAAATTAGCAAAAAAGAAAAAAAACGTTTTATTACCTTGAGATTTACCAAAACCCAAATTTTATGTAAGCAACCGATACTTTATGGAAGAATAAACATAAGTGATGACTCTGAAAAGAAGTCATCGAGTGAGAATATCCAATAAATAAGAATCTGTTCTATCATGCCATCATCAGATGTTTATTTATATAGACCGATCGTCCACTAATTAGTTAACTATACGGAACACCGTCCATCCTAACCACCATTTTACCTCATCCAGTTTGACATTAACCAACGCATCAGCAGATGTTCTGGCAAGTCCAATCATTGCATTGCCTAGCTAGCTAGACAGTCATGCGAGCATAGGCGAAGCTTATAGGGCTCTGATCGATGCGTTTGCCTAGTCAACAATAATCCAAAAACCCGTACGCGGCGATGACAGCCGGGCGCCCAGCGTTTCGTCTACCTCCGGCGTAGCCCGGTCCTCGCCACGAGAACATGTACTAGTAGATATACAGATAGCCAGCATTATTTTAGGCCGGCCATCGCCATCATCTACCGTGTCCGCTTGCTTGTACCGCGCACCAAATGCCCTTGGCCTCGCTCACACGCCTTGACGACGCTCCGACGAGGAAATTGCTGAACGATCGATCGACCTCGACATCCGTGCACCGCCGCACGTACGGCGGTTTGTGTGTTCATGCACGGTGGTTCCATCTCCGGTGAGGACAAGGGCCGGCGGGCACACGGTGTACGGCTGCGCAGGAAGGAGAAGCGCTGGCCAAGCAATGCAAGGTCGTGAAACAGACTATCTCCAACAAGCAACCTAAAAGGAGAGCCAAATCCAAAATGGGTCTCCGATGGTACTATTTCAGTCTCCAACAGAGTACCCATACCCAAACCTAAAATGGGTTTTCAGGAGAGAGAACCCAAATTTGGGTATCCTCTCTCTTCGTGACCCATTCGCAGAAACGATTCTCTTTTGGGTCTTCTGTTGGAGAAATGAGTTTATGGGTCACGAACCTTTTTACTGTAGACAACCTAAAGTAGTATATGGGTCTTCGATTTGGGTCTCCGTTGTTGGAGACAGTCTTACACCGATCAAAATGCATGGCTATTGGATCGGAGCTAGCTCTAGCTACCTACCAGAAGAAGGGGCACTGTCACTCTGCTAGCTGCCGTAGGATGGCACAGGTTAAAGAATGCACACTGTGTGCTGTGCTGCAAGAACGACAAGGGCAGCTACGGTTTATTTCAAGGCTCGTGCAAGATTTACATAAATGATATGTGTACTAGGCCCTCTTTCCGGCGAAAGGGATGTGTGGTGGTGGTGCTAGTAGCGTGCTAGCTACCTGCTTTGTAGTTTTCGGTTGGATCGACATGCTTGGATTAAAAAGGCCGTGGACTTTTCTCCGTTTTATTTTGCCAGCAGACAACAAAGTAGAAGAGAAATATAATAGCACAACTTAGTTCTTTTTTTCCCTTGAAATAAAAGGTAGGAGGAGCTCTGGCCCAATCAAATTTGGGGATATAAGCGGCTCTTACTGGAACCAGCCAAACGTTCAGAGGTTTACGCAAGACGGGACAAACAACACACCAGCAAAGAAAAAACAACCAAGAACAAAAGACAGAAGCGCGAGCTAGCTAACGCACAACAACAACGCACGCTCGATCGCTACCGCAGCTTAGTACTTTGCTTCTACTATACTTCATCCGTTCCAAATTATAAGTCGTTTTGGCTTTTCTAAGGTTCATAGATTTTGCTATGAATCTAGACATAGCGTTGATCTAGGTGCATAACAAAGATGATGAATCTAAAAAACCAAAAGACTTATAATTTGGTACGGAGGTAGTACCTTTTTAGATAGGAAATTAACTACGTTAGTTGTAACACAGGATCATCGTCCTCATCATTAGCTTCAAAAATAATGGTTTTTCTTAATAAAATAGAGTATAGGGAGTTTCACCTAATCATGAATGTTATCATCATTTTTAGCCAGTTGCAACAGGATTTTGGAAGTATGGCTACACCCAAAAACTCATTGGGATATATGTTTGTAGATTCATGGACACGACACACGCGCACTCCCAATGTGCGAAGCTTCAGCTTGGGATTCAGAGTGTGTCTGCATGCGTTTCTTCCAATAAAACAGCTCTGTTGATGAGGAAGCCCAACTCCAATAAAATTAAATAAACTTGGTAGCATCAACGTCTGAAGAATTTCGTGTAGCTAAGCATCCTTCATTTTCTTGCAGAAATTGCTTCTGAATCTGCACCTCCGGACAAACACTGAAGCATGTCGCTAGTAGATTTCGTCATCGTATACATATGAGTGAGTAGACTTCTTCGGTGTGGAAGAAGTTGTCAAGCAGCAAGCTAACACATGCAGACAGAATGACGAAACGGTGAGCCCATCCTACATGCAATTTTTGGAGCCCTGGCTATCTATATGGTTTAATGCGCATCTATTCCTATATATTAAAGCTCCAAGAATTGGAGCAATCCTAGGCTAGGTGCTACTATTCATGGGTCCCACGGGACCCACCATGCGTGGGACCCACGTGACACGCGTGTGTGGGGCCCACATGACCTGCATATGTGGGACCCGCATACCCGTACGTGGGACCCACAGACCACTATGTGGGGCCCACCATATTTTTTTTTTTGCAAAACATGACTTACAATTTTTGAAAAATATTATATCGTGCTTAAAGAACCAATACAACATAAATGCCTAATAATTATCAAATTCTCAATCACGAAAATTATTGTATGACGCTCAGACTCAAATAACCAATGATGTAAGGTATAACTATTTTGGGATGAATTTATATTCTAATACTGATCAATTAAATTTTTAATTATTTTAATTGATTTCTTGATTTAATAATCAATACAATGTTACTACTAACACAATACAAGCAATATATGTTATTTTATTAATATTTCAGAACATAGAAAATTTTTATAGTAGCGCGCATAGCGCGCTAACCTGACTAGTATAGATATATCGAACAATGATCGGTGGTCGATCCACGCATGTGGGCAGATAATAATTGAGATCCCCATTATTCCTCCTTGTCAGGAATATACTATTGAATCAAGAATCCCGATCGAGCTGCACGTAGCACATTGGCCGTCTTTAATATACCGCACGTTACAAGCTTTGTATTAGACGCAGTCCATCCATTGCATAACCACATATCTATGCCTAGCTAACTCTTTTGGTCCCCGTCTATATACAATGATAAAGCACGGTGCTTCCCTGTTCTCTTCTCCCTCTCTGTACTACTACATACATGGAGAAGATCGAGAAGGATTTCGGGATTACTGAAATCGTTGCAAAAATGCATTTAGATCATTTCACTAATTATACTCCTAAGTAATAGAAGACGACGTGTCCCATTCAATTAGGGTATGTAATGTAACATTTGCAATTCAAATTAACACAGTAGAATTCAAGCTGCGACTACAGGGACTATCTGACGTGTTCAGGATAAAAACAATCACTTTTCGTTTCCCCACTTGTCAAAAAGGAAAGGGAAGCCAGGAAGCTAAGGTTAATTTTCTGACTCCAGGCACGGTCAGGTGCGTGTGTAGCGCCGGGTCATCATCTTCTTCCTCATCCGAGCTCTGACGCACTGGGCGTCTGGCAGCAGCTGGTTCCTTCACGTAACCGCACTCCGCTCCACGATGACGTGGACCACGAGCTCCGCGCGGCGAACCAACGGTGTCCAGTCTAGCTATCTGGCCGGCCCAATCGCAGATGCACGTCCAACTCACCATGCATCCATCTTTTTCCGATCGCAAATAATTGGTTGTACGGCCATCGATCGATCGGACATACTCCCTCCGTCAACAGTATCGCCGTTGGTGTACGTGCCACGAGTTTGACTCGATTTGTAGAAAATACGTACGACATTTGAACCTTCAAATAAATTTGTTAAAAAACTAGACGACTAATTATGTACCATAAATAATAATATTTTTCAATATAAAATTAAGCAAAGATTTTTATCGGAAAGTGAGAAAGACAGTTATTTAGGTACGGAGGGAGTATATACAAAGACATTGGAGACTTGACTTGTATGCGTTGTTGTGTGCCTACAAAAAATGGCTGGCAAAATGACATGCATGGTCGGAGACGCATTTCCGGCATTTTTCTAACGGGAGCATCGAGAATTATATTCTCCAAAAATTGCTTGAAATCAAGACCGAGATATATGCGTATAGTTCCGTCAATACTTTTACGATAACCGACCACACTGGCCGGCCTTGTATATTATTCCACGTGATGCATGTTGTACTTACAGCGTCGTATGCTATGATAACTAAGACTAGTTAATTTCAAAAAAAAAACTAAGACTAATTACCTACTAGTTTCAAGTAGGTGAGCATGTGGGCATTCAACAACTTTGAGGTTCTTCAACCACCGTCACAAAAGAAGAATCTACAAGCTTGTGGCAACGTGTGGTATGCCACTATAAGTGATTCATGATAGATCACAATTAAGTACTGCTGTATATGATCTCCCTACCACTTATTTGTCCACAAATGGCACGCTTATCCATACAGATTATTCTATATAGTATCTAAAAGAGAAGTCTATCCCTTGTGAACTTGGCACATGTGGTTGTTGCTGCTGGCCGTGTGTGATGTATGGGCGGATCACGAGGAGGTGTGTGCGTGCATTATTTGTCCTGTTCAGTACGAACTTTCTGTGGGTGGACGATTTATTTTGATTAACTCGGTCCTAAGCAATTAACCTATGTTTATGCTTTTTTAAGGTGACGAGAGGGTCCTAAAAAAACTAGATTATTAGATTATTACAGATCTAGATTTATTTGGCAAAGTGATAAACGTAAAAATAAATATAGGCTGGCTAAGTGGAGTGTGAATTCTACTCCAAAAGATCACGAGGCGTGGGGGGTTTAAATTTAGGAAAAAGTCTAAATTACTCCCCTCAAGTATAAGCAAAGTCCACATAACCCCTTAAAGTATGTTTTGGTTCAATTTACCCCCTAAACTATGGCATTTGGTTCAATTTACCCCTTAATATAATTTTCCTTTTTTTTCTCCATGTACAAGTGGATATTTGATTTCAAATTTTATGAGATGGTAATAGACATCATAACACATGTTAGAAAAATACATCATAAATTTTTATAGTTATTTTCGTATGGTAGGATATTTAATAATAAATTAATCATTGAGATACAAAATTATGTGAAAAATAATGACAAAAAAATTATAATATATTTTTCTAACATACATTGCGGTGTCCACTACCACCCTGTAAAATTTGAACTCAAGATTCCCCTTATGTATGGAGAAACAAAAAAAGACAAATCGCATTAGGGTGTAATTTGAACCAAATGTCATAGTTTTGGGGTAAACTGAACCAAAACATACTTTAGGGGGTTATTCAGACTTTGGTTATACTTGAGGGGAGTAATTTGGACTTTTTCCTTAAATTTAAGTGTTCACGACATGTATTTACGGGGCAAATGGCTCTTTAATTTAATTAATGGCGATGAGGACCATCACACAAGTTCAACACTTATCGATCGATTCTCAGTTTTGGGCTGGCCTTTTGAAGATTAAAGACGAGTTCTTCAACCTAGAAAGTTTCTCTCTAGGAGATGGATCACAGATAAGGTTCTGGGACGATGCTTGGATTAGAACTCGACCTTTAAAAGATCTATATCCTTTATTATATCAAATTGTGTGGAAAAGTGTGCTACAGTACAATCTGTCTTATCCATTGCACCATTAAATGTAGTATTCAGATGATCTTTCACAAGAGTAACTTGCAGGCCTGGCATCGGACAGTGGCCACGGTAATGAATGTCCAGAGTACAATCTGTCTTATCCATTGCACCATTAAATGTAGTATTCAGATGATCTTTCACTTGGCCATGTTTAGATGTTTCGCGAAATTTTTTTCGAGTATGTTCCCTCACATGCATGTCATATTAAATTTAGTCAAAAAAATAATCCATTATATGGATGGAGTGTACTTCGCGAGACGAATCTAATGAGCCTAGTTAGGTCATGATTAGACAATAAATTGCTACAGTAAACATGTGCTAATGACGGATTAATTAGACTCATTAGGTTCGTCTTGCGATTTACTGACAGAATCTGTAATTAGTTTTGTAATTAGTCTATATTTAATACTTCAAATGTGTGCCCGACATACTCGAAAAAATTTCGCGAAACATCTAAACAGGCCCAAGAGTAACTTGCAGGCCTGGCATCGGACAGTGGCCACGGTAATGAATGTCCAGCCCTTTTCAATTATAGAGACCGATTTATTTGGAGTTTATACCACAATGGAGTGTTTAATGTTCCTTCAATGTATAAAGCCCTTTTAGTGACCCAATCTTTTCCAGTTAATGAGACATTATGGAAGATGAACATCATCTAAAAAATTAAGGTTCATATCATGTGGTACCTAATTAAAGGGGTAGTCTTAACCAAAGATAATCTTACTCGTAAAAATTGGCATGGTAATATGTCTTGTTTGTTTTCTTCCGGTGAGAGACCATTCAACATTTATTTTTTGACTGTCACGTTGCAAAGTTCATCTGGAGAATTGTTCAAGTTTGTTTTAATTTATCTTCATCAACTAGTATAGATGATATGTTTAGTGGCTAGTTTCTCGTGATAAATAAGAAATTTAAGTCTCGGATACTAGTGGTAGCGGGAGCAAGTGCAGTCTGTTGGGTAATTTGGCTATCTATGAATTATGTGGTATTTGACAAGGGTTTAATGCCTTCATACTTGTAGGTACAACCTTCGGATGGATGTACTGGATTATGTGGTATTTGATAAAGGTTTAGTGTCCTTAGTACTCCCTAGCACTGATCGTCAAGCTCAGCCATGTAGTCTATCCCTAGTACTCCCATTTTTGTAAATGGACTAGAGACTGTAGTTATATGCAATCAGGATATATTTAAGAATCTTATATAGGATATAGGGTACCTTGCTGTAGGCCCGAACCAATATAAATCTACGCGTTCTTTGCCCTGTACTCTGCGTATATATCCGAGGTTCCGGGAGTAATCCCATATTATTGTTGGTTATGCAACCATGTACCGTTTCAGCTTTGAGCATATAAAGTCGGATATTCTTTTTTTTTTTGGCGACCGTGCTAAGTCGGATATTCTGTACCGCAAGCCACCACTATATAGCACCGTTTGAGGATTCCACCAAGTTATGTGCATGTGGTGGTGAGACCGTGGCTAAGTTCTAACGAGTTTCTTCTAACCATTCGATTCAGGCAAAGGGCAAGAGCCCATGCATTGCCTTAAATATATACCCTCACCAAATTCCATTTCCTGGTGAGCCCTGATGAGCATCTCTGAATGACACTTTGGCGCCACTTACTGAAAAAAGGCGTAATAATTATGAGTTGCACAAGCAAAGTGCAAAGTTGCTTCCATTTAGTATGCCAAATCGGCGACACCACATGCACATATATATGGAGTGAATCCGTCAAGCTAGCGATCCCCATATATGTTCATTGTCTCTCTGACACCCTTGCTAACAGGCATCTTAGATTGGCCCTAGTTGGCCTGAACAATGCCACGATATGGTGATGTCGTTTACCTGTTTGAGACTTAACATTAGTATTAATTAATGGAGATATATACATTATTATTAGGGAGCACACGCACACATATAAGCAAATGCAACTTGCAGAGCGGTACGTAGTGGCTATCTCTATCAGTGCAGCATGCACTCTCCCACGGAATACGCAAAGCTAAGGTTCGCGCCGCGCCAGAGCCAGTCGTGTACCCATCAGCTATCGGACTGTAGGATTGCCTCGATCTCAACGGTTGATGCGTATTTTTGCCTCTTCCAGGAACGTGCGGGTGCGTTTTAGCACACAAAGAGGTTTGCTACAGCTCGCTTCAGCACCTCAAGGGCCGTATTGTTGGATCGCAGAACGCAGAATGGACTGGATCGAGGCCAGGGGAAGAAACCGACTTCACATATCGCCTTCACCCTTCAGCCGCCTCACAGTCCGCATGTGAGCTAGTCGATCGAGAGCGACAGCGCTAGCTCTCGCGATCCAGACATGCACACGTTTGCGGAATGCACAGCGTAAATCCTCCGAGTGGTCGTTGTGTGATATATGGTGTGGACTGCATCGATCTCTGAAGGCCTCTCGCTCGTTCGCCGCCGGCCTCTCGCTAGCAGTTGGAAGCAATGGCTGCTGGCCGTACTACGTGAGCGTGTGGCAGCAGGTGGAGTGGAGCCGAGAGGCGGCGAACCGTACCGAACCGTGTACTGGACTAGCGGTACACGGCGCATGTACGCGCCTGGCCAGGTGCCGACTTCGCGGTGGCGAAAGGTCACAAAATGGCACTTGAAAATGCAGGCGGTCGCGGAGACATGGAAGCGCTCCAAGAGTCGTCGCAGCTCGCTGCAGCCTCAACTAGCAAAAAACGGTGGCCAAGAGTATTCTTTTTTTTTTTGGTGGTAAAAGGGAAAAAAATTTGGTGGTAAAAAGGAGGGGGGGGGAGGACGTGTGCCGCGGGCTTTTGCGGGTAACAAGTACGTTATCGCAATTCGCCATAATCATTGGAGTTTGCTAATTAGCGCTCGCTTTTTTTTTGAAAGTTGAATTAGCGCTCGCTCGCCATGGAGGTTTAATTCAAACAAATTAAACGATTTCCAGCATATATAACCCTTCTTCCCTTCCCGAAAACTTTCACCTTCCGCGAAGCTTGTGTGCATGCAAAAAGTTGTGGTCTGCGTGGGTATAAAAATTGTGCACATAAATTTGAAAACACGAAAGTTGTAAATAAATTTCTATTTCACATAATTCATGAACAGCAACTGTGCACACAAAAAATATGCGCACAAAAATACAAACCGAATCTCAGAGAGAAAATTATGAACAAATTATTTCCGGCATAGACCTTCTTTTTTTTCACTTAATTCACAAATTGCGCAAAAAGATTTGCCAAGATTATTCTTTTTTTTTCTGGTGAAAGGAAAAAGGAGAGGGAGTGTAAAGTTGTCGTCATTCCATAAGGGCAGTCCCAACTCAGACTCTACTCATAGAGTCCATAAGTTTAAGACTCTATTATAAAAAACCATAGCCTCCAATGCAGATTTTGTATCTTGAAGTCTATCCAATCTCATGACCCACTTGTCTCTCTCACAGATGGTCTTGATTTGCGTGAAGCCAAGACAGATGGTCTTGATTTGCGTGAAGACTTGGCTTCTTAGGGCACGTACAACGGCCCGTTGATTGCCGTCGCCATGCAACGAAAATTTGCAGAAACCCCCCCCCCCCCACGCGCGGGCGTCGAGGCTTTGCCGTCGTCTTGTTCGTCTACGAGCTCCGCTCTGCTCCAAGGCCCGAGCGACGACTCGGCGCGCGTTGCAGCAGCCGCTGCGGGGAGACGGCGGCTGCGGTGATCCCTTGCGCGCGCGGGAAAGACTGCTTTGCAGCTCCGGTTCGCGCCAAATCGAGATTAGCTGAAGAAGAACAAATCCAGCCCAAGAACATCAAATCCAGCATCAAGAACATCAAATCCAGCCAAGAACATCAAATCCAGCACCAAGAATGAGAAAGTAGGGAGAGAACGAGAGAGATCGAGAGATATCGAGCAGCATGGGAGGGGGCTCGCCGAGGCCTCGTCGCCGCCCGCGGCCGCCGCCTCCTCGCGCCCCTTGTCGCGGTCCTCCGAGCAGCTCGCCACCGGGAGGAGGCTCGCCGAGGCCTCCGTCGCCGCCCGCGGCCGCCTCCTCCTCGCGCCCCTCGTCGCGGTCCTCCGAGCAGCTCACCGCCGGGAGGAGGCAGCACGCCGCCGGGAGGAAGCAGAGCCGGGAGTAGCTAGCAGCTCGACAGTGGAGCAGCGCTGCCGGCAGGGAGCTGCGCCGCCGGGTTCGTGCGAGGCCGAGCGAGGGAGGGGAGAGATGCGTTTCAGGAGAGATCGAGCGAGAATGAGAAGGATCGAGAGATGGAATATGCGATGTGCTGGTGCGGTGGCCGGTGGGTAAAAGATTAAAGAAGAAAAAAGAAAAAAGTAGTGGAAAAAGATTTTTAAAAAAGAGATGGAAAAAAATAAAAGGAAGAAAGATAGCACCATGTATGCAACAAAATAGCTACAAAGATCAAGTATGCACTGGATCCCTCATGATTTGTGTGTCAATGGATGCATTAAACATCTTGCAGACAGCCAAACAGACAGCCCATTGTACATGTTGTCTGTTCAAGCTGTCTGTTGTGCCGAAGAGACAACTGCCGTCTACACCGTTGTACTTGCCCTTAGTTAGACTTGGTTTCTTCATTTTCCCTCTCTCTCTTCAATAAATGTTCTGCCACATCAATATTTTGCTTATATGACAGCATAATTAATGACTTTAGACTTTATGGTAGAGTCTGCATTGGACTACCCTAATCATTATTCATTGGGAGTCCCTCGGCGTCGGCGCGAGGCATATCCGCGGTTGATTCTTGCTGGTGCCGCGGCGAAGGACGCTGTCGCGCTGATGCCGCAGCGTTTTCATTGTTTCACATGCGATGTGGTACTGCGTTGTCGGTACTTGGTAAGCAACTCAGTTCACAAAGAGCGTATCGCTCGTCTTCGTCCTCTGTCTCATTGTGGCGCGCAGCATGCACACCGCGGGTTCACCTAGCCTTTTTTTTTTTGGGAGGAAGTTCACCTAGCCTGTTTAGACCGCAAAGGGAGAGGTTGTGGGCTTTGCCTCCCAAGGCCCACCCAGGACCTCGGCCCGGCACTGGTCTTCAGCCCTGATGGCTCTCTCCCTGTGGTCGCGGTAACTGTTCGGCTGACATGTGGGCACCAGGACACTACTAGTTCTTGTCTGCCAGTAAATACTCTCTTCCTCTACTATTTCCAGCACGCAAAAACTGTATAGTGTCCAAGTGGCCAGCAATTTTACGTCCAAGTGTGAGTTGTTGCCAAAAAAAAAAAACATCTCGTTCTCCGCAAGAATGTGAAGTAAACACTCGTGGTACTCGCCAACTAAAGAAAAAAAGATAAACTCAAGCAGTGTGCTATCTGACAAATTCCAGGATAAAAACTTTACTTTTGGGTATCTATCGCATCTGTCAAAGAGAAAAGTGCAACTACAATATCATCACCTTCCTCTCGTAGGAGCTGCTAGCTAGTTCCTTCACGCAACCTGCTCATCTCACTCCAGTCTACAAGAGTTACAAACAAAAATCTACAACGGCGGCGTGGACTCGGATCAGAGCCCCGCGGCGAACCAACGTTGCCTAGTCGTCGGTGTCTACCTGCCCCGCCCAATCGCAGAGACCCCCCGCACAATAATTTGCTGTCCTACTGCGCCCCAACACGTCATGATCGGCCATTCGAGCTGCTACCACTCGCCTGCGCACAAATGGCGTGTGCTTATCAGTCCCTAAAAGAATAGCTTATCTCGTGTGAACTTTTCTGCCTGCGGTTGCTGTCCGTGCGTGCGATGTGTTCGACCATGTACCACGAGGGGAAGAGCTGAGCTCTGCGTCCATAGTTTATCCCCTCAACCGATGCTCTCGCCAATCGGAGATTCTCCGACAGCGGGACCTCGTGTATTATACAAGAGCATTATCACAAAACCAAACCAAAAAAGGGAAGAAAACCTAACAATTCGCCATTGGTTGTCAGAGCTGTGGCTTATCCACTCCAATAATGCTAGCTGGTCTTTTGTGCCTGGCGATTTCACTTAGACAGTGGCAGAAGCAAATATATATTTCTCTACGCATATATAGCTAGCTTGAGGGTACATATACTGGAGATAATGGATATTCTCTGCTGCCACTTGGTATCTCCGTTTGCAGGAGGGCAACCTCCGAGTTGTGTGCTGTGATAGTGGTGGCTTTGCTAACCATTAAGTACATGCAAAGGGCAAGAGCCCCTTTGTCTAGCTATTCCAATTCCTTGTGTGCATCAGCTAAAAAACAAATAGTGTGTGCATGAGCATCTGTTAATCCCACTTCAGACAACTTATTACTGAAAAAAAATGAGAGAGAGAGAAGTTCTTCTCCAAAGTGTAATTAACTAGTAATGATGACTACTGAGTGGCACAAGCAAAGTGCAAAGTTGCTTTCGATTGGTATATAGTAGCAAAATAATCACAGCACAGATCGATGTAATAATGGAGCGAATCGGTTGACATGCTGACCGCTTCAAGATCTTTGGCTTCTAATCGTCGGATACCACTTTTTTTATTTCGTAAAATAATTAAAGGGTGAAACAATCCAAGTCAACAAAATAGCTCATCTTGCCATGCCAAATACAACACTCCCGATCTAAAGCACCAACAACAAGCATCATAGTATGTCTATGTGAGAAATGGGCGTGCGGTGCTGAATCAGCCTGACAATAAAAGACGAAATTATATGACAGGGATGATAGGTCCCCGTTTAATAATTGGGCATTTTATAGCGTATTAGATCTGGAACCAACATCTGGTCGATTCTATGATAGATCAAGTGCAATTTTACTACAATAAGCAATGCAAGTCGTTGTAGCCACTTGCAGAGTGAACATACTGTTCTCCATCCGGAGCTGTGCATTCATGGTTTACGCAGCAAGTTCCGTGTGACGGTGTCCATCGGCTAATCTGCTTGGAGGAACGAGGGCCACTGATGCCTCTTCCGGAAGTGTTCAGTCAGTGAGACAGAATGAACAGCACAATTCAGGGTCTCAAGGGTCACTGTTGTTGGATCGGGTCCAAGCCTGCGTCTGGCTAACACCGATCGTGTGCACCAGGACGAAGTCCCGTCCTGTTCCATCGAACCTAGCCGCGTACGCGGCGAAGTGCCGCCTACCTTCGTGGCGGCGAAAAGTCAGTTGATTCTTAAATTGTTCGAGGGAAGGAGGAGGAGGAGGATGCGAGGAGCTGCATTTGGAACTGCAGGTGGGCCGCGACGGCTTGGAAGCGTTCAAAGGCCGTCGTGACCTGTGGTAGTGACCTAGTGAAAGCTCAGGAAGAAGAGAGGAGAGGAGAGGATCGAGAGCTTCCGTTCTCACGTTCGCCAGCGCGGCCATTGGGTGGAGGGGGTCCGCCGCGTTGACACGCCACGCCAGATTGCCAGAAGTGGAAACGGACGCGTTGCCGGCGAAGGCGGGCATATCCGGAGTTGATTCCTGGTCGTTGCCCATCAACCCGGCGTGGGCGCAAGACGGCGACTGGAGCGGCTTGATTTGCCAAGCGTCCTTTAGGTTGTTTAGTTTGCGAGTAATAGTTTTCAGAGCTGGCCATTGGTCTCATCCTGGTTGTTCCATAGCTTTGTAATATCGGGTCAAGAGTGAGTGGCGCATGCATGTTCAACATGATGCGTTGTTATAACCAAAAAATTTCTTCTTATAAGATGCGCAATTCTTTTACGCATTCGATAAAAAAAATTCCTGGTCGCTGCAGCTAGCGGCTGCAGACGATAAGACAGGCTTGTCTCAAGCTCTTTTTTTTTAAAAAAAATCTCGTCTCAAGCTTTTTCAATCGAATCGACGACATCGTATTCTCTTTTTCAAGAAGCTCGTGGAAGGCCCACATCATAAAGCTGGGTGGAGGAGGCCCATAACACTCTTCCGCCACCCGACCCAACGAGCCGCGAGGAGGCCCCGGCGGCCCATCCAGACCTACACGGGCCTGGTCCGTCATGGTATATGGGCTATATGGGCCTCCAAGCCCGTTCCCATGGGGCTCCCCCTGCAGAGGCTGCAGGAAATTGCAGATTCGTTGGGATTCCGTTTACCTGGGCCGTCTATACGTCTTCGTTCTCGTAAAGATGATGGATGCTGTTGCAAGCACAACAAGGCTGAATGGCAATGGCTGACCTGACCATGCATGCAACGCGACGTCAGCCTCCTTCAGTTAGGCGTTAACCAGCTAACTGCCAGTACAACGGCAACAGAATTATGGTCCACTGACGACTAATCAAGGCACTAACGACTACACTACGCGGGACGGTCGTAGTCTCACGTAGTAAAGTACACCAATATCAGTACTGCTGGAGACAGTCCACTGAACCGTGCCCAATCTACAGTTCTACTCCACTAGAAGCGTACCTGCAGCTAGTGGGCTTCCAATGGAACCGGAAGCGCAGCAGATGCGTGGCGGTTGCAGCTTGACTTGCCCTTGCCCCTTGTCCATCAGCCCATGTGTGAACTGCCGGTGCGGGGCTAGTACGGCCACTAGCTTCCACCTAATGGTAGCATGTTAGCAGTACTGCTCCTAAATAAGTTTCTGCTTTTGGGAGTGACCGATAAGAAACCATGCCCGGCTGCATTGTTTAATAAGTGTGACTAATCATTCCCTCACTTTCGTTTTTTCAAACGAATTCCCTCTGTTTAGTTGTTTAGTTGTTTGATCTATGGCTATAGATCTCTGCTGCACCATGCTTAAACAACACCTCATTTTGCTTGGACTGAAACAAGGTCCTTCTCTTTGGCTTATTTCCATTATAGCTCAAGATTGAGGTCCTCACATTTCATTGTATTAGGCTATTAGCATATAAGACGCAGAAATCGTTATTATCCATGACAAGGAACAAAGAAGAGTCGTTGCGTCCTCTCGACCTAGCCTGGCCTATTGACCTCTTCTCTTCTCTGAAAACAAGATGCCATCTTCTGCATTGAGTTCGGCCGTTACTTCTCACCACTCTGCCAGCAACGTTTGCCCTGCTGTAAATTAAGCCGTTGTCCGCCTCCGTCCTCAGCAAGCGGTAAATTAAAGCTGCTGGCAAGCCTCCGCGATCCGATCGAACGTTCCTTTTCACTTTTCTCACTTCTCAGGATCCGGGACTCGGGACACACGCATTTCGCGTGACTTTCTGCATGTACTCCCTCGGTCCCTCCGTCCCACAAAGAGTGGCAATTTTAGCGTTTGAAAAAAATCTCACAAAGAGTGCAATTCTAGATATTAGATCTCAACTATCTTCCTAATTGAGTGGTCAGAATTGGTTTGCATGCCAAAACTAACTCAATATGGCAAATAAATGAGGGCAAGAGGGTCCTTTCGCGCCATCACTATTGTACGTTCTAAAAAAGTTAGAATTGCACTTTTTATCGGGACGAATGGAGTATACGTGGACCTCGGACCAGCAGCAAAGGCTCGCTGGTCGTAGCCTTGTGCGCCAAGCAGCGATAAGATGCTTGCATTTTGTCCTTTAAACAATCTCACCGTACCAATGCGCACGCCTCTACTCGATCTCTACTGAGTACTGAACAAGTGAACATGTACCCTCCAAGCTCACCTCGACGCCTCCTAATAAACATTTGTCTAACAATGACCACTGATCAGACGCATACAAGCCAGCTGAAACCACACTAGCTAGCATGCGCTGCTGTTCCATTAACTGATGATCCCAATGGTCGCCGTCAGCACGGCGCGCTTCCGACCCTTTTGCGCCACGGCAAGACGGGCCGGACATTTCAGCTGGCCTCAGCTCCTGTCTTTCCTCTTTCTCTCTAGGTACCGAGAGAGAAAGTTACCCGCGAGCTAATATTTGGTTAGGACTTTTGGGAGCTGCGATTGCTCTCACTTGAAGAGAAAACGATCTCTCCCCGGCCATCCGCTCCGATTCCTCCTCTCCGTCCTCTCTCTCCTAATAAGCTTCTCCCTGACACCCCAACCTTTCTCCCATTTCTTTCTCTTTTTATCGATCCTTTAGCAGTACAACGTTTCAAAAGAGAGGCTGCTGCCTGAGATCGGTTGCTTCCATCCCACTTTGTTAAAATTTTAAGCCATATATATCATTATTTGTGTGTCCTCTCCTCTCCCTTACATATGTAACTTTACAATCATGTGCCCATCCATCATCAGAATATATAAATCAACTCATCGATCAGACAAAATACTAGCTACCATCGACATGTGACATTCTGGCTGCCTGAGAAGCTTGGTTGGTGCCCCATTCTGGCACTGTGCTTACAAACCGGTACTAAATTCATCATTTAGTACCGGTTATAACACAACCGGTACTAACGTATCAGGGACCAAAGGTCGTTTTTCTAGTAGTGTGAGTTTGAGCCACTCACAACCACACTGTTCTATCTAGCTATAAAGCAGCAAGTGCCGACCTGTGTGCCTACTAGAAACTGTCTTGGTAATACTTTGCGTTGATGAACTGATTTCAGAATGCTGAATGTATTACAATGACGATACATGGCACAATGGTAGCTAAGGGAGGAGCAATAATCATGCTGGATTAGCGATGATTTCCTCATACACGATTCTCCTGCGTGTTCGAGAAAAGGCAAAGAATTAATATGTAGCATTAATTCAGAAGTGGAGAAGCTGATCAGATGTTGGTGTCGAGTGATCACCGGAAAGATTTATTTGATATGCAAGATCGATCATTTCTTTAGCTGCCGGAGGGTCGAAACGGCCGGGCCGGGGGTAGTACTACTGGCTGCTGGCTAGCTGAGAAAGAGGCACGCACCCAACGCCCTGAATAAGTGTTTCTGTTCACCCGCGCGCGGGCTGAGAAAAAAGCGCATTTCAAAACCTTGATTGAGAAGATTATTAGTTAGAGCCTTTCTCCGCAAAAAGGTCGCGCCAGCAAATGAGGCAACGGGAGAGGTGCTTTTTAATTCACAGTGGTTCGGGTGAGCTTTTCAAATTCGTTTCAAAAGCAACCTTGCTACATGGGTCTTGAGAAAAACAAATCGATCTGTTAGTACCAGAAAGCATCTGGTATATGTCCTTCGTGGAATTTTCAGGTTGTTATGATCTACTACACATTTGGTACAGCTGATGCGGATCAGACATGTCCAACCATTTCAACCAAGGCAGGTGTGACCGTGTTAGCAGTAGTATCCTACATGGAGGATATACTGAATGATTGGGATCACATTGTGTGGTTCTGTTGAGCCGTAGACATACCAAAGCAAACGGTACTTTACTCCATCCAATCCTAGTTCAACCAAAAGGAGTACTCACTAAGCCCATAGTGCTCCTAGTACACATAGACTGCCATAGTTTCTGTCTAAAACTTACGAAATAGAAAAGGCTCACCCACTTCTGCGAACTGTTCGTCAATTCGATAGAGCAGTTATCAAGGTTAGATGCACTTTGGTACTCAACTCTTCATGCATAATCATGGGCACCTAAAACTTGCCCGTTGCTAGGCCGCTGCTAGGGATTATGGAAGCTTCATCAGAGACAGTAATTTCATCGGCATTTCGTTGCATGGCTATTCGGATAGCTTCATCGAGTTGGGTTCTCCTCCACGAACATGAGTAAATACTCATTGCGGCGTATCAGATCAGGACCGATGTGATAATTTACTTATGTTCATTGCAGTGAGGACAATAGCTAGATTAAGCTGATGGTCCTCTTTTCTGGACGAAATTATAACCAAATCATGGTACGCTACCGGAATCCGGGGCTTCGCCGTGTGTCAAAAACACACGGCAAAGCCCCAAAAACACAGGCAAAGCCTTTGCCGTGTGTTGCACTCGGCAAAGCGCACACGGCAAAGATTAGACGGCAAAGGCCTTCTTTGCCGTGTACCTTTTCACGAGCACACGGCAAAGATTTGCCATGTGTTGTCCTATAAAAGCCCACGTCAAAGGAACTTAAAAAATAAAAAAAAAGTTGCACACGGGGGCATGGGCCCCTCCGCCGCCGCCAAGACGCCGCAGCTCCGGCCACCAGGACGCCGCCTCCGCCGTCGGGGCCACCACCTCGCCTCGCGCCGGCCACCAGGACGCCGCCTGCCGCCACCTCACGCTGGCCGCCTCCACCACCTCGCGCCGGCCGGCCGCCTCCACCACCTCGCGCCGGCACCCCGCCGCCGAGATCCGGGCGGGGCCGTCGGCGTGGAGGAGGCCCTCGCCCCGCCGCCGAGATCCAGGCAGGGCCGCCGGCGTGGAGGAGCAGGCGACACCCGCCGCCGTCGATGGAGGAGGCCCTCGCCCTGCCGTCGAAATCCGCCGCCGCAGCTGCTCCTTGCCCCGCCACCGTCGCCGCTCCTCATGCGCCGCCGCCGCACTCGCCCCACCGCTGCTCCTCACTGTCGGTGAGGGGCGAGCGAAGGGGGGAGGGGAGGGGAGGCAGAGGAGGGCGGCCGCCATCCATCTCGCCGCCGCGCCGGCCGCCGGCCATCCCGCCGCCGGATAAGGAGAGGGAGAGGGAGAGGAGGAGGAGAGAAAGAGAACGAGTGGAGGGCGTGGGAGGAGAGGGAGTGCGGTGGGAGGAGATAAGGCTGAGGGGGCATGGGCGCGGGCATGAGTGGTGGGGCCGCCGAGGCATGGGAGCCGAGGCGTGGGGGTGGGGCGGTGGGGCGTGGGGCCGGGGCGTGGGGGTTGTTTGCCATGTGTTTGTAAAAAAACACACGGCAAAGGGCTTTTTGCCGTGTGCCTAATAAAATGCACACGGCAAAGGGCTTTTTGCCGTGTGCCTAATAAAATGCACACGGCAAAGGCTCTTTGCCGTGTGTTCTTTCTTTGCCTTGTGTAAAAGGCTCTTTGTCGTGTGTCCGATAAAATGCACATGGCAAAGGTCCACACACACGGCAAAGAGCCGATTTCCGGTAGTGGTAGTAGTTGATCCAAGCAATAATGCTCTACGTTACTTCCATCATTCCCATGCGAAACTCGTTGAGACTTAGGGCACTCGTAATGGCACTAGCTACGTTAGCTAGCTAGGATGGAGATGAGAGAAGAAAATGAATATTATTTTATAATTTATCATGTAAAGTAAAATGTTGTTCTCACTTATTCTCTCCGTCCCTTTTAAGTGTCGTCGTTGGTGTGTACGCCACACGTTTGACTCAATTTTAGAAAATATGTACAACATTTGTATCTCCAAATAAATTTGTTAAACAACTAGATTAAAAGATCATTTCAATGATACTATTATGTACCATAAATATTAATATTTTTAATATAAAATTAAACAGAGTCATTTTTAAAAAGTGAGAAAGACAACCATTTAGGGATGGAGGGAGTACCTCTCCTCACATTTGCTTGGGCTGTGCGAAATAGATTGGTGATTTGGTCGTGGCTAGTTAGCACACTCTCTTTTTCTTTTTTCTCTCCACATAGGAGAGAGAATACGTTACATGTCCATTTGTTTGAGAAGCCCTTACTAGGGTCCATGCAAATCATATTTGAGCCAGAATCTCGTCACAACTAATAAACGGGTGGTCAAGTCAAAACTCCATAATTATTAAAAAACAATATTTGTACTGAACTGGTGGGCGAAGCTAGACCTTAAAACAAGGGAGGAGGCTTGTTTCTTCTTTCCTCTCCTCTATCTTCTTCTCTTTCCTTATGCATGGCTAGAAAATGTTTGTGTGTGTGTGTGTGGGGGGGGAGGGGGGGGGGGGGGGGGGGGGGGGCAACTCCCCATTGTCTCCAACGCGTACTGTCACATGGGTTGAACCTCGCTTCTCCATTCAGAATGGTAATCTTCGTATTGCTGCCATAACTTTCGTTCATTTCCAAATCAGACAATCTTCTAGCTGCATGTTACTCCATTTTGAAAGGCATAACTTTCGCTCATTTCCAAATCAGACAGTCTCCCAGCTACATGTTACTCCATTCGATCTGAAGGGCGTAACTTCCACTCATTTTCAAATCAGACACACTACTGGAAAATATGATTGTTCTCAGTGGAGAATTATTCTATTGGTACATTTTAATAACATTTCTATCGGTTCGCCGACAGGCAATTTTTATTTCCCTGTCAAGCTAGTTCCGTCGGTATTTTTCGGTCGGTGACCGACAGAAACGATTGTTCTGTCGGTGTTTCACATTTTTCTGCCGGTTTTCCACTCACAGAAAAATCGTCGTTTCCAGTAGTGACAGTCTCCCTAAGCAGGCAACTGGTGAGTGGTGGTGGTGGTCTATGTTGTGTCTGCTCTGCTCAATTCCAAATCTGACACTTTCCGCAGGCAGTTCTATGCTTCTCTGTGTGTGTGTGTGGGGGGGGGGGGGGGATTCCAGTTGAAGTTGATGGAACAAACGGAAGAATGGAACCTTCTGAATCACGAGGGCTTCATTTATAATATTTCAAAGATCAATGCAGAGCAATGAGCAAGAGCTACAATCAACACGATTTAGGTCCAAGATGTTTCCGTGTCATCCCAGATGGATTGATCTCTCTTTGTTTGTTTCCCAATGCAAATGAAGTATGGACTTCAGAATAATTGGACTTCAGAATAATTAATATAAAAATATATTTTAACGGCATTTTGAATCCAAAAGTAACCTTAGAAGGGAGTGTATACGAACAGGTTATTGAGGTTGGGTTTTGTTAGATAAAGAAAAATCCGGCCTAATACGCTCCTTCAAACCTTTGGAGGTTATTTAAGCATCCACCGAAAAGAAAAACACCGACTAAAATTCAAAAATGCGTTGCACATATAGACAGGGTAACATGCTGCGATAGACAGCAACATTTTCTGAATTTACGTAGTCCTACCTCCACTTTATCCCAGACATATATATTGTGTTGTGATGATTAGTGCAATCATATTATCAGTCCATCAAGACCAGCATTATTTCTGAAGTTAACTTTAGTGGGAGTATACCTTTCCATATTTAGGTAGCCCTACCTCCACTTTTCTGAATTACACCTTGTCCTAAATGACCTCTAATTCGAAACCGTAGGGAGTATATCATAGCATCTATGGTCTCTCCCATTAGGCAATAATCCGTTCATGAGCACTTTTACACACCTGAACAGTACGCTGTCAAAACTCTGAAACCTAAAGAATAATGCAGCTACTAGCTAGCACGTCAATGCTGCACCCACACCATCGTTATTACTGAAGTGTAAATGATAATGTATGAGCAGTAAGCACACGCTAATACGCTATACATTTCCAAACGAAAACAGGAAAGAAAAGAGAAGACGAAAGGGGCGGTGACGTAGCCGTCCCTGCCAGGTGGACCTGCCAAGTCTGCTTCAGTCCCCAGTTGCTTCCCCATCTCGCCATCTATCTCCCTCCCACCCTGGCGCGACAGCCACAGTCCACCCACTCGGCCACTCCATCCATCGCATAAACAAAACAAATACATCGTCGCGGCCACACAATACAGGCAGGCCTACATCCATCCCGTACCCAATACGACAAGGAGGCGAAAAAATGTACGAAGAACAAGCAACAACTGAATGCTGGAACACACATATACGGCGTACACACCAAGAAGGGCAGGAACGAGATGGGGATGGGGCGATGGGCGGTTAGAAGTGTAGAACACACTGGCACACGTTGCTGTTGTGGTTACATCTTACATGTACAACAGCAGCTTAACCTCCAAACCCCCAATGGAAGCTTTGCAAGCTTGCATATTACTCATTTGACCCACCCTCCACTGTAGGCCAGGGGGGTCTCTTTCTCTATCCCTTTAGGCAGACACATAAGAAGGAGAAGGTGAATGGGGCAATGGGTAGAGCCAGGCCCAAATATAATCCTGCTGCTAGTGCTGCTAGAAAATAGAGAGGGGTTACAAGTGTTGGTGGAGGAAGAGATCCGGCAACCATAAAAGAAGAAAGCAGGCGGACCAAACCAAACATACCAAAGCGAAGCAAAGGAAAGCCACGCATCCGACACCAAATTCGTAAAGGGATCGTCGGCGTCATATAGATATATAGGGAGCAGCCAGGCGCCATCGAGAAGGACAGCCGAAGAAGGCGCGCAGCCGCAGCAAGCAAGACCCGCGACTGCGAGAGCAAGCTGATCAGCTAGCTACGCGAGCTCCGTTTCATCTCCATCCTACAGAGAGGCAGGAGCGAGAGGAAATCGAAGCAGCTTCCTTTTCACGCTCCCGATCGATCGGCCGCCTTTCGTGGGTGCGCACGCCACCCCGAAAGTGCCGAGCGGCGGCGGCGGCGTGCGCGGGTGGTGAGTTTGCATAATAAGAGGCCAGCTAGGGAGCTGCGAAAATGCAGCAGCGGCGCAAGTCGGTGTTCGCGTCGGCGCCGTTCGCGATGAAGCAGGCGGCGCTGGGCGCCGGCGTGGCGGCCCGCAAGAACGGCGCGCCGCTGTCGCTGGCGGCGGTGGTGTTCGCGCTCTTCGTGTTCGCCACGTTCCTGTACAACGAGGACATCAAGTCCATCACCGACTTCCAGTTCAGCGCCGGCGCCATCCGCGCCAAGGCCCCCGACCTCCACCTCCTCCAGGAGGCCGAGGCCGCCGCCCACGCCGCCGTCAACACCCTCGCCAAGCGCGGCGAGGAGGTCATCGTCCGCGTCCTCCAGGCTCCTCCCTCCGCCGCTTCCGACGCATCGGCGGGGGCGCTGCCGCTGCAGAGCGGCAGTGCCAACGCCACCGGAGCGACCGCCGCCGCCGCTAAGGCCAATGCGGCGAGCGCGGCGGTGGACGTGGTGCAGGAGAAGGAGCGGGACGTGACGCTGCCGACGGTGACGGGCAGGGGCGGGGCGGACGAGGCGCGGCGGCGCGCGGACGAGGAGGCGGCGGAGAAGGCGTCGGCGGCGGAGGCGGCGGCGGCGACGGCGGCGCTGCGGGCGGTGGTGAGCGTGCCGGAGACGTGCGACCTGTACCGGGGCAACTGGGTGTACGACGAGGTGAACGCGCCCGTGTACAAAGAAGGGGAGTGCGAGTTCCTGACGGAGCAGGTCACCTGCATGCGCAACGGCCGCCGCGACGACTCGTACCAGAAGTGGCGGTGGCAGCCAACGGACTGCGACCTCCCGAGGTAATGTTGTTCTCTGGCTTCTTCTGCTTCTACTACGAGTAGCTCTCTGATCGTTCGCACCCCAGATCATCATCTCGTCGTCGGTTTCAGAAACCTCCCCTGTTTCTCTGGAAACTGACTGATGCCGGCATTTGCGTTTCCTTCACATGCAAACAAGTAGACTGATCTCTGAAGTACACTTTTTTTCAAACAAAAAAAGAACACGGAAATTAATTAACGGTCAGCGCGTCAGATACTAGTAGTACATTAATGCAGAAGTACACAGACGATCGAGATTTGCGCAGGCAGAATGGAGTAGGACTGTACTGTCCGTTGGGTCGCACCCGTATTATTAGACTACTAGGACAACGAATTTCAGCCGTCGGATTGCTACTACTAAATTCGATCAGGGGCACGCCAAAATATTCGGTCGTCCAACCGAGGAACAGCTGCACGCAACCTGACGCGAATAGAATACGCCGGTCCTGTTCCATTAGCAACCAGGTTGACTTGGCCATGATTCTGAACAGACGAAATGACCCGAACTTGGACTTGTTATTGCAGGTTCGACGCGCGGCTGCTGCTGGAGCGGCTCCGCAACAAGCGGCTGATGTTCGTGGGCGACTCGCTGAACCGGAACCAGTGGGAGTCGATGGTTTGCCTGGTGCAGTCGGTGATCCCCAAGGGGAAGAAGACGCTGACCAAGTTCGTCAACGGCGGCTCCAGCAACGTGTTCTACGCGCACGAGTACAACGCCACGGTGGAGTTCTACTGGGCGCCCTTCCTCGTGGAGTCCAACTCCGACAACCCCAAGGTGCACAGCGTCCCCGACAGGGTCATCCAGTGGCACGCCATCGCCAAGCACGCCCGCAACTGGGTCGGCGTCGACTACCTCGTCTTCAACACATACATCTGGTGGCTCAACACCCTCGACATGAAAGTCCTGTGAGTACTCGATACGTTTTTTTTTTTTTTTGGGTAGAGCTGCTGCGGTTCTTGATGTTCTTGTTGCACACTGACATTGTTCATCAGAAAGAAGGGCGCTCTGACTGACATTGCAAGCTTTTGTGAAAATTTGGCAAGCAGGAAGGGATCGTTCGACCAGGGCTCCACCGAGTACGTCGAGGTGGACAGGCCCGTGGCGTACAAGGAGGTGCTCAAGACGTGGGCGAAATGGGTGGACCGGAACATCGACCCCAACAAGACGACCGTCTTCTTCATGGGCATGTCACCCAACCACATCACGTAAGCCATAATTCTTTCTCTCTCTCTCTCTCTCTCTCTCTCTCTCTCTCTCTCTCTCTCTCTCTCTCATTTCGATTTGTCTTCGTTTATTTTTTTCTGCAATGCAAGCATTGTTTTTTCTAACAAAAAGAAGAAGAGCGAGCATTGGTTTACATCGAGCGAAATCGATCGATCGGCACCTGCTGCACTGCACCGCACGGCCAGCTGCACCAAACCGCGCGCACAGTGACACAGCTCTGTCGATTAGGTGCTGAGCCATCACCAATCCGCGCTTCCTTCGCGAGGGGAAAAACGGTGAAAGTGACAGTGAATCGGAACCTACACCTTGCGAGCAGTGACACCTGCTTTTTGCGATATTAGGTGCTGAGAAATGACCAGCGAACCTTCAGAGGTGTAGCACAAGCTAGCCGCATTCACCTTCACTCAGTGTAGTATAGCTTAGCAAGCATGCCACCTGCTCACATATCTTCCTAGGAACTTTCAGGCCACATGCCATCAGACAGAAACATGCTGCCATCGTCAGGTCAAACATGATCAATTCAAAGAATCAGACTACCAAACAAACAGATTTGGAGATGCGTTATAACATCGTAGATAGCCCGATCACCAGGAGTAGATCAGGATAAGCCTGCATATTTCTTGAGAGAAACTTAAAGCTGAAACCAATTCGGCATGCAGGTGGACCATACAAAATTCAGAGACCCACACACATACTAGGCCATAGGCACGCATTTCGTTGTGGGCCCACCCTCTTAAGTCCAAGAGCAAGCATACGATTCCTGCTCCCCGAGCCCCCACGCACACTCAAGTTAATGACAAAAGACAATGCGGTCGATACTCCTGTCCATTTCGCTAATCCTGCTCTGGAAAGACGATTAGATTAACACCCGAAAATTCAGAGTAGTCTTGCCACTGCATACTAGTACTACGTAGTACTACTTTTCGTAACATTTTTGCCTAATGATTATCACGCAAAGGGATTCTTGTAGTGCTCCGTCTGCAAAGCTATTTGATCGCCGTGGAATCTAACAAAGATGGGGGGCGACCGGCGACCAAAGCCTCCTCACATGCAGTGATAATGGCACCAATATGCGTGTGCATCGATCATCAGCGTATCCCAGGACGACCGAATCTAGGATGAGCAAGGCCGTCCTTTTGATGGCGCTTTTAGCTTTCCTAAAGGCAGCATTTCCATTGGCCATCTGCACGGCCATACCTTCTGTCCGGCTACCGGCCTACCGGGCCACTGGCTTCATCTCTGGTCTGAATTCTGAACAACGAGCAACGAACTAACCGATGCTGGATGCCGTGCAGGCCGGAGGCGTGGGGGAACCAGGGCGGGATCAAGTGCGCGATGGAGACGCTGCCGATCACGAACCGGAGCACGTCGCTGGACGTGGGCACGGACTGGCGCCTCTACGCGGGGGCGCAGGAGGTGCTCCCAACCCTGCGCCGGGTGCCCGTCCACTTCGTCGACATCACCGCGCTCTCCGAGCTCCGCAAGGACGCGCACACCTCCGTGCACACGCTCCGCCAGGGGAAGCTCCTCACCCCGGAGCAGCAGGCCGACCCCAAGACCTACGCCGACTGCATCCACTGGTGCCTACCGGGCCTGCCAGACACCTGGAACCAGTTCCTCTACGCGCGCATCGCATCCAGCCCGTGGCCCGCCGCCGCCAAGCAGTAGCATCGTCCGTCTTCTCGCTTGCTCCGGCCGGCCGGCCGGTAGCTCTCACGCAACGGGGTAGCGTGCAAAGAACGAGACTCCGTGCCATACAGGAATTGAAGCTCATCATCAGCCAATGACAAAAGTTGTCTTGACGTCACAAGGGATGCTCTCTCTCTCTCTCTTTTTCCTTTTACCAATTTTCTTTTCTTTCGGTTGCGTAAAGCTGTTCCGTGTTGGTTAACCTTTTGATTCTTTTGTTGGAACAACAAGTGGAGGGTCTAGGATAAAGGAAAAAATGCGGCGAGCTGTGTTGAGTAGTACTAGCTCGCGCATTTTATGTAAAGAAGAATTTTTGTGTATTACACTATTCTCTGGTGCACCCAAGGTTAAGAGAGGTATAAAGACTACCTACGAGGTGCATCTGCTCTTCAACGAACTTCAATCATGCCGATTCCATTGTCCCTTTTTTTTCCATCCGCGGCAAAAGTGTCAACGCCTTTAGTTCCAAAATCCAAAATAAATGTTTAGACACATGTATGGCGTACTAAATGTAGGTAAAAAACAAATCGCATCATATAGATGGACTAGAATTTGCGAGACGAATCCAATGAGTCTAATTAGGACGTGATTAGACACTAAATTGTTACAGTAATGCTACAGTAACATGTGCTAATGACAGATTAATTAGGTTCATTAGGTTCGTCTCGCGAATTCCAAACGTAATCTGTAATTAGTTTTTTAATTAGTCTATGTTTAATACTTCAAATGTGAAAAGATTCTCTTCCAAAATCTTTTCACCGCGGAACTAAACACGGCCTAAGTGATGACCACTATGGCACACTATGCCTATATAACGTACTGTTCTAGAACTACTGTACAATAATGTTCAGAAAACGATGCCCAAGGGAATCACCTACCATGCACTTATCTGAAGATGAAAGGGAATAAAGTTCCTAGCTAGCTCTTGTGACATGCGTACCCTTCGTCAGCATATAAATCGAGGCACGGAAGATGATAAAAGAAGAAACGATTGGTTCAGCTGCATTCATGCAGTCATATGCTGATCGGATGTTGTTCTGGCCAAAAAAAAAAAAAAACATTCTAGAGAATAATGTCGACAGCTTGAAGAAACTAGCATCAAGAAATGGAACCATTAACTTTCAGGAACTGGCAAACGCCATACATGACGAGAATAAGGCAGAATGAGTCATTCTGAGAAACTGAATTCTTGGCTGCAACCGTGTGACCCTCCAGCATCTTCGGATGCCAAGATGCCTGGATGCCCTGTATCCAATAACGACCTGCGGAGGAGAGGGGGACACTGAACTTGACCTGGACCAAGGACACCCATGCGGTGCACAGCAACTTTACCATGGCACGCCATATAAGTTGCTGGGAGTCGGACACGGACAAGATTCTTGGACGCAGAATGCGGAGGGGTCCGCCATTTCAGAGTAACTTCAGTATCATTTGCACCTTTACACGCCCAGATCTAATTCGGGCTGTAAAAGAGCGGTAGTACAGAAACAGTACTGATAGTAAGTTAGCAACTACCGGCACTGTACCCTACGGAGAAAGAACTTTCGGTCCTCTCCCTGCCGGCTGGGCGGAGCCGGTATTAAAAGGGGCCTTTAGTACCGGCTCCAGGTAACAGTACCCGCAAAGCCAGGTTAGTACCGGTCGAGGGCACCAGCCGGTAATGACGTGCGTCGTTTAGTACCGGCTGGTGTTATTGACCGGTACTAAATGGGCGCGCCACTTTAGTACCGGTCAAAAACACCAGCCGGTACTAAACGACGCACGTTAGTACCGGCTGGTGCCCTCGACCAGGTACTAACGTGTCCTCTAAAAAAATCCACCACACGCCTAAGTCTTTATCTCCTGCTCGGCCCGTCCTTTACCTTCAACTCTCTTTCTTTCTCTTCCTTATCTCTTCCTCACTCCCTTTCTCATCCAGCAAGCTCCTAATCTTCGCTTCCTCTCGATCTGATGCAGGTGATGGAGCAGGGCGCGGCCGGCCTGGCGCAGGCGAGCACGGAGGCCAGGGGCGCGCGGCAACCGCGGGGCCAAGCCGCGGCTGCGCACGGGGGCCGCCGGCACGCGGCCAGGGGCGCGCGCGGGCCTTCCGGCATGGCGGCGCGGGCCTCGGCGCGGCGGCGCGGGGCCAGGCCGCGACGGCGCGGGCTAGGGGCGGGGGCCGCCCGGCGTGGCGGCCAGGGGCGCGCGGGAGGCCGCCGGCGGCGAGCTGTTGGCCACGCTTTTTTTTTGATTTTTTGAGTGGATCCTGTGAAATACTTGTGCTAGCCATTTTTGTGAGATGTATATTTTTGAGATCCCTGTAAAATATATGGTTGTGATTCTTAGATTTTGTGGTTTTTGGTTTGCGATGATGATGAACGACGCCATGGGAAAAGAAATGGAAAGAGAAAAGAATATAAAAAGGAAAGAAATGGAAAAGGAGGGGGTAGAGGGCTGATAGCAGTATTGAGTGTTAGTACCGGCTGGTGTTACCAGCTGGTCTTACCAGCCGGTACTAACGTGCGTCACGTTAGTACCGGCTGGCTCTGACCGGTACTAACGTGCGGCACGTTAGTACTGGACCTTTAGTACCGGCCACAGCGACCGGTACTAACCCGTCCTGTGACCGGTACTAAGGTCAATTTTCCAGTAGTGATAGTTTGGTGCCCTCCTAGAAATCGTTCCGTTCGTTTGACAGGACTGGGCTGAAAAATCTATTGTATTTGGCTGATTTTGGGCTGATTCAATAGTGTTTTGTGAAAGAAATAATCTGAAAGGCTAAGCTGACAAGCCAAACCAACAAAGCATTACTAGGAGCACACTGATGTAGAAAAGGAGGGAATTTAATTAGCAGATTCAAAATGGGTTCCTATAGGAGGACTGATGGGCCAAATATCCCTGCAAAAGTATAAATAGTGAGCCCATGAGCAGGAAACACGGCCCGGTGCTTGTTGGTTGTTGACTGTCGTTCTGCTTACCGAGCGCCGAACGGGATTGCGCCCTCTCAGAGAGGATGATGAACAGCAAAAAAATAGTTATCAGCACTTAGTCTCCGTGGCAGAGTGCAGAGGTTGCTTTGAGATCTATGGGAAACGAATAGCGGAAATGGTTCTACTCCATCATCCGACGGCTTCTTCCAAACCCGGATACTATACGCCCCGTCTCTTCTGCGGGCAAAAAATGGACAGGCCAGTGGCGGGGCGGGTGCCCATGCCAATATGCCATGGCGGTTATGGACTCGCCGTTCACCGCCGACAACATAACCAGCTGAGGAAGCAAAAGTTGCCATGGCAGTTGGCAGAGTGAGTGGACAAAGCTTAACCGGTTGACCACAGGAGGCAAAAATAAAAACAAAGAAATGATCCTTGCAGTCTTTAGTCCGGGTCAGCGTGGCGCCGGATCACGGTCTCGTGGGCAGTTCTGCATCAAACTAACAAGCAGTCAAACCCGCAGCTACGTCCTAGGTTGGACGTTGACGCGCGCACCGGACGTCTAGACACACAACACGATCAGTCGATCGCGCGCGCGCCTCGAATCCGGACCCGCAGCTCGCATTTTCCCCGCGAGCGCTCTCCGATCCGGTCACCTACTCCCGCTCTAGTCCAGTTCGCCGCTTCGCGCAGGCATGCGTCGGCGATTACGTTACGCGCGCAGGCGGCGGTGCGCACACATGCTTGGATTGCTTGGGCGGTGGCCATGTTGAGTTTTGACCGTTGATCCATCAACCACGAGTTGAGCTGGGCAGCCGCGTACCGTACCCTTGCACGTGCGTTCATGGGAACCTCGGGATGTGACCAACTGGCCGGTCAACTTCGCTTGCAAACATATTCAGCGAGACCGGACAGCATAGCTGCATTAAACACAATTGGCGCGCGCGATGGTGGCAAACGTTTGAGATAAAATATTGGAATGTTTTGATATACACTATCGGAATAACTGAGATATACTATTCCATCAATTAAAATGCAATTCTTGAACAAGTAAAATAAACATGTGCAGTAGTTAATCAACCGAGGCTAAATAATAGTAACAATAAAACAATGCTAACGTATTATCTTGCTCTTAGCTAGATCAAGGGCTCTACTTGTGAATTGTGATTAGGCCTAAGAAAAACAGAAAGACATATTAAAACAATACCAAACGACAAACAAAACAGGCCGCGGAAAGCCCATTCTGGCCCATGCCCAAGCTGACCCAGTCCACACTCCACACACCTGGGGGGCAGGGAAATCCAAAACACCCATTTTATTGGACCCGAGCCCAGCCCGGAAGACGCTGCTGACTGTAGTCAGGAGTCAGGCCGAGCCGTCTTCTGGCTGAGTTGTGAGCTGCTGGCTGGGCTTCTCGGACCCAAGCAAACCGAACTCGATCCGTTTGATACGTCAGCCGGCAAGGCAGGAACGTGGCCACGTCGGCATCCGAAATTCCGAATCACGCTGCCACTCGCGATGGCCCCACCTACTGTACCGTTTCCCTTCGGACGGCGATGGCCCCGCATCGGTCCAGCCGCCCCCACCGACCACCGTGGCGACCGAGCGCAACGGCTAGTACATTTCCCCGCCACGTGGGCTCGTGGACGTGGCCCTCGCCTTCTCTCTCCACGCGTTCCTCGCCGCCGCCGCTACGAGCACACGCGCTGTTCCACCCAGAAATCGGAGTCCAGGCGCGACCGCCCCTGAGAGGTGGGACCGCCGCGAAACCCAGGTAGGCCAAGATGCTACCACGCGTCCACGCCACACCCCAATGCCAAGCTGATTTCGCGAAGAAAGAGCCATATCCACTCATCCAGCGTCCTCCTACGAAGCGCGTCATCAGACGAGATTGCAAACTGAGGCACGTCGAGCCAGAGGTTACTTAGCTAGTTAGCTGAGTGTGTATGTCCCCATGGCGTGACTGCACGAGTTTGCTTTAAAAAAAAGACTGAACGAGTGTATGCGTACGCGTACGGGACGCGATGTGTGGGTGGACGCCCTGCGCCCAACGTTCGTCTGGGGTCCAGTCCAATCGCCGTTGGTCAGCGTCGCGTCCCAACCGGTCCCGATCCCAAGTCTTCCAGACCACAGCGTGCATCAGCTCTCCCCCGCGCGCGCCCGCAGCTTCCGGGCACGTTCCTTGCCGCTGCGCCAACTCCTCCCATCCACCACACACGGGGTCGTCTCGGCCGGCGCCCAATGAAACCCGGCCACGGCGCCGCACGACCCCCCTCCGTGGCGGACAAGGGTTGGGCGGCACCCGTGTCCCGTGGCGCGGGACGAGGAAGGGGTCTTGTGATGGATCGTTCGGCGGCCAACGGGTGTGGGCTCGAGGGAAACCAATTGATTAATGACCGCGTCAGCCGATCCAGGAGCGGCGTTCACAAGGCGCAGCTAGATGATCCATCGGGGCGCTTGTTTCCTTCCCGTTCCCGTGGCACTCTGGTCGTCTCCCACACGGGATTAAAGTATGCTTGTTTGACTCGCACGCCGCTCACTCCCCCAGTCCCAGCCCAGTTAAACCTGATTGCTCCTCCTCCGCCACCGTCAGGCCAGCCGCGCTCGCTTCCTTCCTGTCCAATTGTTCATGTTCTGTCGTATGACCGCCCGTGGGCTGTTTTCTTCGTTTTCATTTTTTCTGTGGACTTGCCAGTGTGAAAAAACGGGGCGGTGGAGACCGGGTATAACACTCCACACAGGCGCTATCGTTTTCCTTTCACCAAAAGTTTTTTTTTAAAAAAAATCGATTGCTTTCACTATATGTTTTACTACGCATCTTCAAATTTCTATGCTTCTAGTGCTGCTGCTCTCTCGCAAACAGCGGGATTAAAGTTTGAACGCTACTGAATTCCAAAACACACATTCACACTACCTTTCTTGCGTTGCTCACGGAAGAATTAGAGACTTTGAATCCAATGGCTTTATACATAAAACTGAATGATATTTAAGTCCGAAAATGTAACTTAACATGAAAACCAAAGTGAACACAAGCACTTGTTCGGCTTTTAGTAAAAAGATAAAAAGAGAGAGAATCAGAGGAACATGAGATTCAAAAGTGAAATTCACTAGCTCAAATCAGTCGGAGGAACAAATTAAGTTTTGGATTGTGATTGCTTGGCAGGCAGTTAGTGCAGGTGTGCCTTGGCCGATTAATTGTGCAAGATTTTTTTCTCTCTCTCGTTCCTTTGAAAAATACGCAACAGACTGGAGCATTTGTCCTTTATAGAAAGTTGATTCCTAAAAATGAGCAGCAATTAGATATGAACGGAAAAAAAAACGTTTTTCTCAGTGGAAACATAAAACATTTTAAAAGAGCATCTCATTCTCATATGTTCCAATCTCCATGACTGCGAGAGCACAAAGTCCATTCTTATCCCTAGTCCATCTCACCGTCCCGTTAGGCGCGTCCACCACAACGCGTGACGTTCCCTACGGTATATAAAACCCCTTTCAAACGGCCATTTCCGCAGACCATTCCAAACAAACCACGACCAGCGGAAAGGCGTTGGACTCGCGAGGAGGCAGGGGGCGCACAAGCACAGAGCACACAGAGAGCGCCCGTGAACCCTAGCCCCGCCGCCGCGCGATGTCTTGCACGGTGGCCATCCCGAGCTCGCCGGTGTTCTCGCCCTCCCGCCGCTCGCTCTCCTGCAAGGCCGCGTCGGCCTCGCCGGAGCCAGCCGTCGCCGTCTCCGCCTCTTCGCCGGCGCCCGCGTCCGGCGCCGCCGCCGGCTCGCCGCTCCGCCCCTTCGCGCTCCGCGCGCTGCTCCGGGAGGAGCCCTCCCCGTCTTCCTCGCCCCAACCGGGATCCGGCGCCGCGGTGGCCTGCGGCAGCGCCCGGACCGGTCCTGAAGAGGCGGCGACCCGCGCCGCTCGTGGTGCCGGCTTCCGGCACCGCGGCTGCTGCTGCTGCTGCGGCGGCGGTGGCCGCAGTGGAGGCGGATCCGAGGAACGAGGTGGAGGAGGAGGGAGAGGAGTTCGCGGCGTACTGCCGGAGGGGAAAGGGGAGGAGAAGGGTTGAAATGGAGGACCGGCATGTGGCCAAGGTCGCGCTCGGCGGAGATCCCCAAGTGGTAAGCTCGATTGAAAGTCTCTCTGCCCGATCTGTGTACTAACCGTGATCTTAAGAAAACGAACTACGAATTTTCGTTCAAAGGCGACCGTTCGGGTCATTTCGGCGGAAAATTTCAATTGTTTCCTCTGTAATTGTCAAAAACATGGAGACTTAATGGACTTTTCTAAACTGCTCAGGCGTTGTTCGGTGTGTTCGATGGTCACGGCGGGAAGAACGCAGCTGAGTTCGCTGCGGAGAACATGCCCAAGTTCATGGCTGAGGAGTTGAAGAAGGTAAACGGCGGAGAGGTTGAAGGGGCGGTGAAGAGGGGCTACCTTAAGACAGATGAGGAATTCCTCAAAAGGGATGAGAGCGGGGGCGCATGCTGCGTCACTGCTGTGCTCCAAAAGGGTGGCCTCGTCGTGTCCAATGCCGGAGACTGCCGGGCCGTGCTCAGTCGAGCGGGGCAGGCCGAGGCGCTCACCTCTGATCACCGGGCCTCGCGGGAGGATGAGAAGGAGAGAATTGAGAATTTGGTAAGTAGTTGTTGTCCAAGCCTTTTCCTTTCCTGAACAAACTATGCATTTTGAATAATGCATCAAAAGCACTCATCCTATTGTTGATGAATGAGCATTTTGAACTTTATGGCTCTTTGAAAATTAAGGAATTCATTAACATCTGAGCATACAACACGTACTCTGCAATGTGACTTATGTGCATTCTCTCCATTTCAGGGCGGATTTGTGGTAAATTACCGCGGAACATGGCGAGTCCAGGGCTCATTGGCAGTTTCAAGAGGCATCGGGGATGCACACCTGAAGCAGTGGATCGTTGCTGACCCTGACACCAGGACCCTCCTGGTTGACCAGCAGTGCGAGTTCTTGATACTTGCTTCTGATGGCCTCTGGGATAAGATTGATAATCAGGAGGCGGTGGACCTTGCAAGGCCTCTCTGCATCAATAATGACAAGGCCTCTCGCATGGCTGCCTGCAGGATGCTCACTGAGACATCGATTTCCAGGGGCTCAACTGACGATATCAGTGTTGTGATCATACAGTTGCAGAAATTTACAAGTTCTTAACTTACTTCTGGGAGAGACTGGATTTAGAACGCTAGCCAGTAGTGCTAACAGACTGGTGGAATGGGGCAGGATAGGTAGACATGACACATGTCATGACACATGTTACTTCGCAGGCAAACGTTTTCATGAGCTTGCACTGCTTTGTAAGGGGTTTAACATTCATTCTTTGGCGTAGAACAATTCTTTTCCTTAGAACCATTCTTTATGTACTTAGATCTATTTGATTCATTCTTTGACAGTATGATAATAATGCCAGTAAAAGGGCAATTTGCCTATGTACACTGTTACATTATATTCATTGATTAAAACTTATTATGTTCCTCATAAGTTGCCTTTAAAATTTGTGTTGGAAGATCCAAAAGAAAGAACTTAAGTTTTGCATGATGTTGCAAACCTCAGCATCTTCTATGCACTTCCTCTCGATGTTTAGTGCTCTCTAATTTATATAATATACAAGTTTTTAATAGTAGTTCAGTCAGACGGTCTAATTCCAAGGAAAAAAACATGAATTGTGCCCCCTTCTGGTCAAATCTCTGTGCACATCCATTGTCAAGTTTTCAGGAGAATACCGCTGTTCAAACTTCAAAGGTTACAGAAACAGGATACAAGTTTTTTTTTTTGGCGATGAACAGGATACAAGTTTTTAATATACATGTTTCATGAATAACATTCTGATTAAATCTCCGTGCACATCCATTGTCAAGTTTTCAGGAGAATCCCGCTGCTCAAACTTCAAAGGTTACAGAAACAGGATACAAGTTTTTAATATACATGTTTGATGAATCGTGCAACCTTCTGATCAAAGATCTGTGCACATCCATTGTCAAGTTTTCAGGAGAATACCGCTGTTCAAACTTCAAAGGTTACAGAAACAGGATATAAGTTTTTTTTTTTTTGGCGATGAACAGGATACAAGTTTTTAATATACATGTTTCATGAATAACCTTCTGATTAAATCTCCGTGCACATCCATTGTCAAGTTTTCAGGAGAATCCCGCTGCTCAAACTTAAGGTTACAGAAACAGGATACAAGTTTTTAATATACATGTTTGATGAATTGTGCAACCTTCTGATCAAAGATCTGTGCACATCCATTGTCAAGTTTTCAGGAGAATCCCTGCTGTTCAAACTTCAAAGGTTACAGAAACAGGATAACGCCGCTACTTTTGGTTAGATTCTTGGAAGACTAGGAATCGTCAGGCGTGTACGGGATGCACTGAACAATGACTGACGATCAGTGTTCTTTTCAAAGAAGCCATCGCGATGGTCGCCTGATGAGACCCAAGGCAACGCCCGTGTTTCTTTTATTTTCCTTTTTTTGGCTACAGACTTAAACGCGTGTTTAGGTTTGCCGTCTCTATTAGGAGCACAACAACGGAGAAAAACGCGTAGAATACAGCAGTGCTACCAATCAAGCAATGAACTAGTATATAGTACTGTATCTCACTATCAAAGTCAACTAACATATCGAAATATGCTACGTATAGACGTATAATTGAATTGTGATATTTTCGTTTCTTTCTTTTTCATTTTCTGTCCCTCCAGTCCATTACGCGTGGCCACGTGTTTTGGGACCAAAGAAAAGAGCATTCTACTGCAGTCAATGTTTTCTGATGATGTGTATCTTTAGAATCCATTAGCCTTGGACAAATTACTTCTGTTCTGAACTTCTTTTCGCGTCTGGACTGAAGAATATGCCTTTGAGACGCGTTTATGCCATATAAACTTACCGCGTTCTGATTAATTTTGACCAAAGTTTCTTGCGGGACTTCACTTGTAATATGATACACTGTGTATGGGAAAGGGGCGTTGATGTCCTCGCGTTACAAGTTATGACCAAAGTTTCTTGCCGTTGTGATTTTGGACGCTTCAGTTTCAGCTACAAAAGAACTTTTTTTAGGGGAGCTACAAAAGAACGGTGTCGTTGACTGTGGAAGACGACAAAGTATTGCAACGTCAAAGTGGGGCTTATAAACCTGCTATTTCCGGGCTATGTGGGCCTGACAAAGGCCCACGCAATGGATGCATGCCTGCCGGACCTAAGCCCAGCCCCTTCGAACGTGTCGCAGGTCGCGCGCAAAGAAGAGAGTGTGCGACCGTGCGTGCGTGTTGTTGTCGTGGCGTCGCGTAGGTGGCGCGATGAACCTATACGGGTGGGCGGGTGGTAGGTGGCGCGATGTTCCCGAGCTGTCTACTCTGTCTTGTCCCACTTGCAAGTGGGCCCGAGAGAATGGTTTCGACCTCCCTCCACCGCGCTCAACATTCTACGACTGCCATGCGGGCCACAGGTCGCCCCGTCTCCCCATGACGCACGCCGCACGCGCACCTGGGGCCGATTCCTATATAACCTCCGCCGTTGCTTTTCGGATCCGTCCTTGCTGACGTGCGGTGGAAGTGAGAGAGTCCGACCCACTTCCCCGCCCACACGCCCGGTAAGGCCGCCGCCGCCGCTTCCCGAATGGCCTCCTCCTCCTCCTCCCCTCTATCGCCACCGCCGCCGCCCGGGGCGGCGTCCCCGGCCGAGGAGCCCCGCGGAGGCGGAGGCGGAGGGGGGCGGGCCCCGGTCCCGCCGTACGTGAAGGCGGCGGCGGGGTCCCTGGGCGGCGTGATGGAGGCGTGCTGCCTGCAGCCGATCGACGTCGTCAAGACGCGGCTGCAGCTCGACCGCTCGGGGGCCTACCGGGGCATCGCGCACTGCGGCGCCACCGTGGCCCGCGCCGAGGGCGTGCGCGCGCTCTGGAAGGGGCTCACGCCCTTCGCCACGCACCTCACGCTCAAGTACGCGCTGCGGCTCGGCTCCAACGCCGTGCTGCAGTCCGCGTTCAAGGACCCCGACACCGGCAAGGTCTCCGCGCACGGGCGCCTCGCCTCCGGGTTCGGTGCCGGCGTCATCGAGGCGCTTCTCATCGTCACCCCCTTCGAGGCAAGATTGCGCATCCCTCTCTCTGTCTGTTCCTGAATCGTTCTTCAATTCTCTGATTACCTGCTTGGCGGCGTTGTGCATGCTTGAGCCTATACGGATCGCACAAGAACCGTTTGCGGCATAGACGAAAATCGCTTGTACTCTAGATGCTTCTTGATGATGAATAAACAAACTTTCGAAAGGTTACGTTCAGATTACCAATGTAAAACGCTGCATCGTCGTTACTGTATAGAAAAAGAACGGCTATAGGAAAGATGCCGCTTGTGATGTGAGATTAAAGTATAGTGCTAGAAGCACCTTTGCCAGCTTGGGATGTGAGATTAAAGAAATGACAGCTATGCACTATGCAGCCAAATTGTAGTTTGCTAGTAACATGCCAAGCCGGATTGTAGTTTGCTAGTAACATGGCCCAAGCCGGCGATGGGGAAATTGGGGAATATATTAAAACCCTGACGCAGTCAAACACATTGGACCAAGAAGTTGCTGCAAATCACCTGCTTCTTCTCTTTTAATGGTAATTTCATAATAGTTTTTGTATGACTCAAAATAAAGTAACTTGCTTTCACAGTATGTCAAAAAAAATGTCGAATGGAAACACTAATTTTTTTGAATTGGCACATGTCTGGTCCTTGTTAACATCACAGTATCTAACACGATAGAGACAGGACAACCATAAGAAAACTCTGTCAGATAGTATCAGGATCTCAACTTTGTACGATAATTCTGAATAGGCATGCCCTGCTCTTGTGAGTCGGGGAATGGTAGTATAATTTGGTCAGACAGAACTTCACAACTGCATTATGCCACTGCGAACAGTCATTTGGTGCTTTCAGTTGTTTAGTTCTTACAGAGTGTTGACCCAGCATCCACAAATTTTGTCCAGGTTGTACCTCTTCAGAGAGTAGGTATTGTGGCACAGTGATAGTTCATTTCTATGAGGAAGCTTAAGGGGTACCTAATAGCTAGAGGTTGCTGAAAAACCACAGTTCATTTATTTAGTATAAAAAAATGGTTTGCGTATTGTTGACTGGAACTATGGTATTCTTTGAAACATTACATGAGTGAGTGCTATCTGGAAACATTGCGTATTGTGACACAGTGATAGTTCATTTTGGTGTGGAAGATTAAGAGGAACCATATAACTAGAGGTTGCTGAAAACCACAGTTTATTTATTTTGCATAAAAATGGTTTGCATGTTGTTGACTGGAAATATGATATTCTTTAAAACATTACATGAGTGCCATCTGGAAACTGGATCACCCCCAAGTTAAGCAAGCACGGAGTGTGTTTCCCTATTCTTTTTGTGGTGAGGTCCCGCATTATTCTTACAGTTTACAGAAACTTTGATTGCTTCTGGTTTCAATTGTCGTCATGCCTGTGGGAGGCAAGCAATTTTCATTTTTGCAAGTGACATTCTGCTTTCAAACTTTAATTTGCTTGAGTGGATTTGTAACCTGTAATGTTTCTTTGCCATGGATGCAGGTGGTAAAGATTAGATTGCAACAACAAAAAGGACTTAGCCCAGACTTGCTTAGATATAAAGGCCCCATACACTGCGCAAGTACTATAGTTCGGGAAGAAGGCCTACGTGGTCTGTGGTCTGGAGCACTACCAACTGTCATGCGCAATGGCACAAACCAAGCTGCAATGTTCTCAGCCAAGAACACATTCGATATTGTTCTATGGAAGAAGCATGAGGGGGATGGTAAGGTCCTCCTTCCATGGCAGTCCATGATCTCAGGGTTCCTTGCAGGAACCGCAGGGCCCGTCTGCACTGGACCCTTCGATGTCGTGAAGACTAGGTTGATGGCCCAAGGGAGAACAGGCGACATCAAGTATACAGGCATGGTCCATGCGATACGGACGATATATACTGAAGAGGGGCTGCGAGCACTGTGGAAAGGTTTGCTCCCCCGGCTCATGAGGATTCCACCTGGACAGGCTATAATGTGGGCAGTGGCTGATCAGGTGATGGGCCTCTATGAGCGAACTTACCTGCAGCCAGCTCATGTTTGATCAATATCTTACTTCAGTGCTACACTGAAAAATTTTGGTCTGTCATAATTTTGAATTGGTGGCTGGACTTTGAAACCGTCAGTCGAAAGTGCAAGCGTTCCAGTAACTGGAAATTGATTTGTTCATTGCTAATACTAGCTGGGAATTGATCGAAGTAGTGAAATCTTGTACTATGTTTGTACCAATAATTGTGAAACTCCCTTTTTGGAGTGAGATAGAATATTTCTTTCTGGTGACTGCTGATTATCATGGTTGTCAAACTGCGGCGGTGTTAGTATCATAGTAGTATGCATTATTCAATCTGCTAGGTTTATCTGGAAAGCTGAGCAGAAAGTCTTGTTTGTATCTTGTTTGTAACTGGGCCAGAAGTGATAGCCCATGAGCAAAATTGAACTATGGGCTTTCTTCTACACTGTTAAATGTTCATCCATCTTTCCTGTGCAAACTTTTTCTCCAACAATTCCCTCTTTTAAAAACATTCGAAAAGAAAAAAAACAATTCCCTCTTTTAAGTTCGCTGTTGAAGTTGATTTGCATAAAGGCTAGTATGTACGAGTAACTTGCTATTAACCCCGCTGATGACCTCACCTGGGAGGGACAAGGGGGGCACTGACTGACGTCCAAATCCGAGACCAGATTCTGCCGGTGACGTTGCCTCCATGCACGGCACGGCCAGCATCGCCGGTCCGCTCGCGCTCGCGCCCCACCTCTGAAAAGCCTGAAAACCCCTTCACCTGGTGGCTACCGCAGGGCGGCATCCAATTCCGAGCTTTTGAGCCTCCGACGCCGTGGCCTTCTTTTACCTGCGTACTCCCGGCGAAAGGCTCCGAGGATCGGGTTCTCCTGCGACCGACCCGAGCTCCAGCTTTCGTCGATCGTCGCCACAAACATAGCCGCTCCAGGATCCCACGTTGCCGCCGGGCTGCTGCAGACGCTTTTCGGGCCGGTGGTTGCTGTCTCCGTGCAATTCCGTTTCTGAGACGCGCCGTCGTCCGTCCATGCGTGTGTGTGTGCACGCGTTCCTTTCCTCGCTGCGTTCGCGTGGTTACGGGCACGTTTTTGGAGCAGGAGGGCTCGCATGATCTCTGTTGGGATCGCAAATATTTCACGTGAGATTGGTGTGTCCCAGGCGGATCTTCGCAACGGTTTTTCGCGTGGTGAGAAGAGCGCGCAAGGTTTTTCAGGTTGGAGACTATGGGCGACCTCGTGCCAGCAAGACGCCACGGGACCAGCACTCCCTCCCTCTGGCAGCATGTTGCATAGAAGTATTTGCTTAGTAGTATCTGGAACAGCATCGACGCTACTGTGTCCTCGTCTGCGCCGCATATGGATACCCTTTATTTGAAGGGAGCTGATGCGTAGATGCATGAATATGCGCTGCAGGAAAAGATCTTTTTCATGGCAACCACAGCATCTCCACTTGCGTTTCTTTAACTGCTTGCAATGCCAAAGTGGCAGCCGCTACATCATGTTGGCTCTCTCTCTCGTGGGACACACATACATGTCGTGGTGGCACAGTGAAGGCCTTCGTTGGATTCATTGGTGTGCACTAGCCCACTGCAAATCGCAGTGAATTTTCGTAGTCAGCTCATATCATGGTATTTTACTATTTTCATTCTTTTTTCTCTGTGCAATCTTCGGTATTTTGTCACCGTTAGAGCATGGTTTATAGTTTCGCCTGCAGGCCGGCGACTCAAGCTCCAGGTCATCCATGTGTGGGTGCTATGGTGGCGGGTCCCATTCTCTATTTAATGTTCTGTGCAAGCCAAAATCAACGTGGGCAGCAGGGAGTGGCGGTGTCAGGTAAAAGAGTGGCAGTGCCAGGTGATGCGCCTGCGCGCGGCCGGCGAAGATGCGAGACGTTCGCTTTCTTCTCTCTCCTCCTCTCTCTTCCACGTTACTCCCTCCGTCCCATAATATTAGCATTTGGAGCATTCAAATTTTTCCCACAATATAAGCATCTTTACACCTTGTGGGCCCCACACGCATTGAATTCCCCGTAAAAAAGTCCCCAATCCCTATCGGCTCGTCTCCCCAGCGCCCAGGCGCGGCGACCTCCCCTCCCGCTCCGTCTGCCGCCTCTCATCCTCCCCTCCCACTCCGGCCGCCGCGCAAGGGCCCGCCGCCGTCCTCCTCTCCCGTTCCGGCCGCCGCGCGGGAGCCGCGCCGCCATCCTCCTCTACGGCTCCGGCTGCCGCGCGACGGCCGCACTGCATCCTCCTCTCCGGCTCCGTCTGCCGCCTCGCATCCTCCCCTCCCACTCCGGTCGCCGGGCAAGGGCCCGCCGCCGTCCTCCTCTCCCGTTCCGGACGCCGCGCGGGAGCCGCGCCGCCATCCTCCTCTACGGCTCCGGCTGCCGCGCGACGGCCGCGCTGCCATCCTCCTCTCCGGCTCCGTCTGCCGCCTCGCATCCTCGCCTCCCACTCCGGCCGCCGCGTAAGGGCCCGCCGCCGTCCTCCTCTCCCGTTCCGGCCGCCGCGCGGGAGTCGCGCCGCCATCCTCCTCTACGGCTCCGGCTGCCGCGCGACTTCCGCGCTGCCATCCTCCTCTACGTCTCTGACTGCCGCGCGGGGGCCCGCTGCGCCCCCATCCTCCCCTCCTGCTCCGGCCGCCGCGCCGCCATCCTTCTCTCCTGCTCCGGCCGCTGCGCGGCGTACGCCGCGCCGCCCTTCTCCCTTCCTTCTACGACCGCTGCGCGGGGGCCCGCGGCCCCGCCGCGGCCCCATCCTCCCCTCCTTCTCCGGCCGCCGCGCGAGGGCCGCCGCGCCGCCATCCTTCTCTCCTGCTCCGGCCGTTGCGCGGCGTACGCCGCGCCGCCCTTCTCCCTTCCTTCTCCGACCGCCGCGCGGGGGCCCGGGGCCCGCAGCGCCGCCCTCCTTCCTTCCCGCTCCAGCCGCCGCGCGAGGCCTGCCCTCCTCCTCCCATCCCGCTCCGGTCGCGGCGGCGGGATCGACGGCGGGAGCGGCTCCAGCGCCGGCCAGAGGTGCGGCGGCTCCCCGGGAGCCGTGCCGCTTGCGAGTCGTGTCGTCTCATCTGCTTCAGGGCCAAAAGCGTCATTTAGTCCCTGATATTTTCCAAGTTTGAACCCTTGGAATGCTAATATACTGAGACGAAGGGAGTAGCATTTAGCCGGCTATCCACCCATCATAATACTTGCCCTTATGAATTCAACAAGTTGCATATGGGGGCCGGAGGGCTATTTCGGGTAATGTGCATTCGAGTGGGCATGGTCTTTCAGAGTTGATGACTGAAAGAACAGATGTTTGTCTGAAGCTGTCTCAGCACTCTGTGAGGAAAGGATTTGTGCGCCGCATATATTTACACACAGTACTTTACACGGATAAAAATCGAAAGGGCGTGTCGCCACTGGAAATGGAAAGACTAACGTTCACTGGTCGTCTGCGTCAAAAGCGACACGGCCACCCCCCTTATCTACACCTACGGTAGTTATGCTTTTTTCTCAGTGACCTGTAGTTTTGAGGTGAACCAATGCTTAAATCAATCCTAATCTTTTTGTCATCAAGTACTAATACTTAAGCTGATTGCATGCGGAAACCCATCCTTGTAAGCCTTCTTTTGAGTGCTGGCTGCGTTGGATGTGTTCTTTTCAATCTGCTGGTCTTTTCCACAATTGCACGACGCAACAAATTTGTCCAAAGGTTTCACTTGTGTGTTACTTAAAGCCGATAGATGTCGTAATCAGGCTAGGCTACATACTTAATCACACGAGCGCTGTCGAAAAAAACGGTTGGATTGAACTCAAGTGCTGAGAATCCGTCTTCAGCGATTCACAGTGGACGCATAAGACTGAAGCTAAGGTGCTACTAGCCCACTAGTAGGTGGTCAAACGCTGGTGAGGGGCGAGGGGGTTGGGGAATGGGGATGAGGAGGAAGAGCCGAAGAGGCCAAGAGGGAATCGATCCTTGCGCATGCTCAATCATCGACTTTGAGTTCACCGAATATGGAGTAGATGGGCCATCGAGCAACCGGTCATCGTAACTGAAGACCAACCTCTCATTGGTTGGCCGGCGCACCAGATGCTCCTGACCTCCATGAATCCAAACGCATTCAGGCATTCAGCTGATCGTTTTTCCGTTATGGATGTGCGTTGGAGAACGAGCAAAGATTGCGTCACCCTTTCCAAGCTTCCCTTTTGATTTTCAGAAAGACTGCGGACTTTGCAGTTTGTCAACTTGGAGCGAGCAATTAAGTCTTTCTCGATCCTTCATTACAGTCGGCCGGTACATATAGATGCGCGAACTGTGCACTGGAACTGCACTTAAAAACGGGTCAAGTTGATGCGCGCAACATCGCAACATGGCTGATGCGATATCTGCATCTCTATCTGCACCTCTATCTGCACATCCCATGGCACGAACAAAAAAAATATATCTTTTTAAGCGTGACCATGACAGTTGCCATCAGAAAAAGGCGCCGACCTCTGGCTTTTAAATCCAACGACGGGAAGATTCATTCAGGCATGGCGTAATACGTCGTCGAGGATGCCATACTGCTGACTAGTACTCCTACTCGCCAATCCATTTCGAGCTGGAGCAGCACATCGACCAAAAAGAAAGAAAAAGAATCGACCAAAAAGGAAGAAAAAAATGAATAGGAAAAAAATCTTAGTACATCAATCGCATGTTACCGGGGCCCCACAGCCACTAACCTAGCCTAATTGCTCCACAAAAAATGGTTGACGTGACCTGCGATTTATCGAGCGAGCAAAGCAAAGCGACGACTCAGACGCCACGGCCGGCGATTAAACAAGGCGACGGTTGCGGCTGATGATGCGTGAAGGCAAGGCACAGCGTGGTAGTAGCAGCAGGCAGGCCGGCAGCGCTGGACCAGGGGGCCTTTGCGGCTGCCCCCGGCCGGTGCGTGCATCTCGCCCCAGCTCCGTTCGATTGGTTCGCCAAGTTGCCTCCCGCTCCGGAGCCTTTTGGCCGCCAGCGTATGGATGGCGTAGCAGCTTCTGCCTGCTGCCCTGAGAAAAAGGTCGGCCGTCACAGGGTTCGCGGATCACGGACCGTGCGTCCAGATGGGCGCCTAATGACAAATGATGTCCATTTAAATATTAATAATGGTAGTGTATAGTTAAAAAAAGTTATCTCCATTACTAATGATAAAGATATTGATTTTAATATAAAAATATTGCATCCACAAATAAATATGTATTTATTAATAGTTTTATTATTTATTATATGATTAATTATTAAAATAATTATGAATGAATGTGATATTATTAATGAGTGATCTTTGTTTAGACTTGTTATGTAGTCATACTTTAGTCTTTACTTTTATATAATAATTTTATAATATAAACTATTAATAAAGAAAATAAGTAAATATTGTTTTCCAACTGGTGTAAATATCCGACGCGTATTCGAATTCGAGACACCCGTTTTGTATTCGTATTCGAGAATGTTCGAATCCGTATTCGTATTCGAGTTAAAATGTGGTAAAAGGTGATATCCGAATCCGATTCCATGCGAATCCGATCCGTTTCCATCCATAGGCAAGACGGATGCCGCGCGCCGCCCACGCGCGCTCTCTAGACCGAAACGGACTGCCGGTGAGGGAGAGAGTCGCATGGTGCTATGGTATTCAGTGGCAGTAGTACCTGCCTAGACCTAGATCATGCCAAGGTGTTTCTGGGCCTAGTACATGCCTGGGCACACCTGGCTTTGAGCACTACGCCTTGTGTTCCCAGATGCTCAGGATCAGCTCCTTTGCAATAACCATGAGTCGACTGAAAACCCCTGGAGTAGCAGTCGGCATACCATTTCTGATGCTTCATGGACCAGTGGACTTTGGTCACGGCCCTTCGGTAATTCTGTGCGGCCATGTGACCTTACTGCTTGAGTGGAAGCAACGAAGTAGTCTGGACCGTCTCTGCCTCCTCCAAGAGTCACTCTCGGTAAAGTAATCGACAAGCTAATGCATTTTTTGCGCGGCGCTGATGGGCTGATGGCGATGGTTTGGGCATCGTTATCAGAACATGGGTGGAGACAGCAGCGCCAAGGCCTCCAAACACGGCGCGAGAGGGATCTTTGCTTTCGACTTAGTAAATCCGAGCCCAAGCACGTGACGGCAGCATCCGCCTTTATACGCCAGGGTGGGCGGGCATGAAGGAGTCGCTAAAAAAAATAAAAAAATCCGGTGCTCCATCCGCAGGAGGAGGCTGAGTTTTTGTGGCCCGGATGACTCCCCGCCCCGGTCGATTCGCCACGGCGCGCGCGCGGTTGCGTCGCGGCGGCGGCACATGCTGTTGCGGCTAGCGTCGGGCCGGTCCGGTCAGCACCGTCGCGCCGGCGGCAAAACTGGCACGACAACGACTGGACGGTGATGCGCAAGAAAGACGGGCGTGGTGGGGGTGGTGATGAGCAACGGCACCACCACAGCACAGCGGTGGGGCGCATCAGAACCGCGTGGTCTCGCGACACCGGCACACAGCGCGCCTGGTGTTTTTTTTTTTCCTCGCAATTTCGGCCGCGCGGCCGGCCGGCACCAGGGGCCCGGGGTGTCGGGGCGCCCCCCCGGCGTCCTCGCCTCCCGCCCCACGTTGCGCTGCCCGCCCTGTGTCGAGCCATCCCATGACACCCCGCCGCGACAACCCCGGCCGGGCGCCTCATGGCCTCGTCTCCATCCATTCAAAACGGCCTCCCTGACCCTGCCCGCCCCGTCCACACAGTCACACACACGTTCCGATCCCCTCACGCCGACGCAACGTCTTTGGCGTTCCACGGGGACACCGCGCGGGAACCCGTCCGTCGGCTCCGGCACCGTGCCGGCAGTCGGATCCCGGACGGTCGGCGCGGCGCGTCCCGCATGAGTGCGTGCGTGCGGGGCGCGGTGGGGTGGGGGTGTTCCGCGTCGTGCCGACTCCTCCCAGGGAAAGGATTTGACTTGACCGTGTCCTCCCTTCCAGTCGTGGAGCACAACTCGTCATGCGGTCTGCCTGCTTGGCCCCGGCGTTCAGTTCAGTTCACCGTATCCTGGCTCGATCGGGATCGTGCCGAGAACCTGGGCGCGCGGGGTCGTGGGTGTGCATATGCCATGCGTTTCACTTGGGCTCCAGACACCAGGGGTGGTGCCTCGTGCTTGTTTAATCGAAACAGCTGTGCCTGCCCTGGGTTAGCAAGGGGGGGATTAATTAACCAAGCGCCTTTTCGCGGCTCGGGGTCTGTCCTGGAACGGAGGCAGCTCGTCCAGAAAGCGATGCCGGAAAGGATTTTGACCAGGGGAGTGTTTGCGGCTCGGTGGGGGCGGGCCGCCTCTCCCAGTCCCAGTTTCTAGCAAGACGGGAGGGAGTAGATTACGTTATCATGAAGCACACCCCGGAATTAGGACGGGATCTAGCCTGACAAGCTTGAGGATAGGTCGCGCGATGGCGTACAAGGACAACAAAGCTAGTACGAGACCAAGCGAGATTAGTAACAGCCATGTTTTTCCTCCGTCCCATTTTTGCAAGTGGCACGAATGGGGATTGAATCTCTTGGGCGATCCAGAGCGCTGCTTTTGCTTGACGTCCACACCATTCAACGAGAATCAAGGCGGATCTCATCCTACACGGTGAGCATGGGGAAGTTGATCGCACGCATCAGATAAGCTAGTGGATTGAGGAAAAAAGAAGTCCAGATCAGGGGCAAATGGATAGCACATATCTTGGCATATTAGCCCCAATGTTTGGGATCCATCGGGTGGATATGCCCGTAATAACTCGACCGTTATCTAGCACGGCCCGAATCTTCGAGATCTCTGGATAAGGCGATATACATGAACGCCTGGCCTCATGTCCGGCACATACCCCGGCATATGTCGTGCCAGTGTGTGCACACCAACGCTATGCCGGCTACTATGCGGATTGGCACAAGGAGCTCATGTAATAAGCTCGCGAGGATCGATGCTAGCTGCCGTCCCACGTTGCTGATGGATCGACTGAATTTGTGTGCCCCCTCTGGTCGCCACACAGAGAATGTTCCTCTTCCAATCATTGTTAACGACCGCACATTGTTGCGCTTGAGGGGTGTCTGCTGCGTGCTCTGGTCTCCGCAAATGATTTCCAATGAACGCATGCAGCAGATGCATGCTACGAATTCTTTGATAGGACTAAATACAATTAGGAGAAGGAAGGTAAATCCAATAATGAGTAATACTCTCTTCCAACTTTAAAAAAGAAAAAAAAAGAAAAGTAATACTTCTCTGTACCTACTGCTCTCTGCGACGTCCGTTTCATGAACGGCGACTGGACGTGCCACCAGCGCCGCCGAACTGAACAACCTCAGGGCACGGACCGGCCGGCACCCGACGTCCAAACATGCAAAGCGAGGGGGAAAAAAGAGGCCTCTGCTACGCGAGTCACACGTTTTCCTTGCGAGAGCCACGCATTGCCAAGCCGATCGGCGCCTACGTCGAGGGTGGTGGTGCCGCGGGGTTCGCCGCTCTCCCGCCTTTCGGTTTCTGTGGCTCGGCGGCGCGCACGTCCCCGCCGCGGCCGCAGCCGCACCCACTGGCGCAAGAGGAGATGACGCCGCCGAACGCGCGATCCCCGCGCGATAGATTGCCACGGCGGGGAGCGCGATCCTCCTCCCGCGGCCGCGAGCCACCAGTCTCGCTCTCCCAAGACCTCGCGCCTCGCGTCGCAGGCCACTGCTTTGCCGCAGTCCCCCGCTTTCGCCGGGCTCCGTTTTATTTTTTTGGCTGCCTTGCTGTTTGTTGCCGCGCGCAGAACCACCAGCGCCACGAGTGCCCCTGCCATGTCACCGCCGGCCTCGCCACATCGGCGGGGCGGGACGGTCGTCGACTGGTCGAGGATGAGGAGGGGATTTTTTTTTTTTCGGTGTGGTTCGCCGCGCTCTGGCTGGCAGCGAAACGTTTTTATCCTGTTTGATAATGATGTGGACGCATCACGGAACGGAAATTGTTTTTTCGGGGAGGCAAAGCTCCACTGGTGTCTTGGATGCTAGCGCGGGCGCCGAAGCTCTTGTGCCGGACACCCGAATCCAGGATATGTTTTGATGCGGGGCAGAGGCGCTGCTGGCGCTCAAGGACGTCGCAAGATTTTCAGAAGATTCCTGCTTTCTCCTTCTGCATCTTTTGGGTTGGCGTTGACATCTCTTTTCTCGGCAGCAAACGCTACTAGAGTCGGAGCTGCAATCAAAGGTGAATTGGAGAAACGAAAAACGCTGCACATGATCTCAGCTCGATATCCTGTGCCGTGCTATTGGCAGGCAAACAGTTGGCGATTTTTAGTCACAGGAGTGACAGGAAAGAACTGCGGCGAACCAAATCTACTGTGCATGCCGTAGTCACGGTCGCATGCTGGTGAATGCCATCCATCCAAGTACTATCAGCTAGAGCTAGGGGGAAAACCCCAATCAAGGTCACCCAAATCTCTGCCCATGTGGCCTCAACGCAGCGGCACCCCGAAGATAACACCGGCAAGTTGCACGGCGCGCACCCCTCCTCTCCCTCCCCAACGCGAAACGGAACCGAGCGAGACCCCGGCGATTTATTCCCCCATGATATCCCATAAATATTCGGGGCGAGTTTAATATCCCGTCCGCCCAACCCAACATGCGAATCAAGTTGATATCCCAGGACAGTGAGGGGGGCAACGGAACGAAATGAAAAAAATGAGGGGAGAATTTCCGAGGCCGACGAAATCCTAGCCCACACAAATTGCAGCGCCGCAACCCCACAACTATATAAGCGCCATCGGCACACTCCCCCGTTTCTTGCACTCCTCACAACCACACCTGACCTGCTCCTCCCTCCCTTTGCCAATTGACTCCCCCACACCTCTCCCTCCTCCTCCCCACTGTCCCTCTCACACTCGTCAGCTCTGCTCTAGTCTCGACTCGAACACGCGCGCCATGGACATGGAGTGGCTGCGCGGGAAATGCATCGGCAGGGGCGCGTTCGGCGCGGTGCACCTGGCCGTCGACACGGCCACGGGCCGCGCCTTCGCGGTCAAGTCGGTGGACGCCAAGGGCACGTCGGCATCGGCCGCGGCGATGGCGCTGGCGTGCCTAGAGAGCGAGATAAGGATCCTGAAGCGGCTGGCCTCGCCGTACGTGGTGGCGTACCTCGGCGACGGCGGCGAGACGGGCGGCGCGAGGCACCTGCGCATGGAGCTCGTGCCTGGGGGCACCGCCGCGGAGGCCGCGGCGAGGGAAGGCAGCCTCGGGGAGCGCGCCGCGCGGGGCGTGCTCAGGAGGGTGGCCGCCGCGCTCTGGTACCTGCACGACGAGGCCGGCGTGGTGCACGGCGACGTCAAGGGCCGGAACGTGCTCCTCGGCTCCTGCTGCCGCGGCGGCGACGGCGGCGGCGCGAAGCTTGCTGACTTTGGAGCGGCAAGGCTGGCGTCCGAGGAGTCGGCGCCCGCCCGCGGGCCGCGCGGAACGCCCGCGTGGATGGCGCCCGAGGTGGCGCGCGGCGGCGCGGCGACGCCGGCGTCGGACGTCTGGTCCCTGGGATGCACGGCGCTGGAGCTGCTCACGGGGAGGCGCCCCTGGTCGGAACTCGGCGGCGCCTGCGAGGTCGGCGAGCTGCTGCTCCTCATCGGGTTCGGCGGGAAGCGTCCCGCGATCCCCGCGTGCCTCTCCGACGCGTGCCGGGACTTCCTCGACAAGTGCCTCCGCCGCGACGCCGGCCAGCGGTGGACGTGCGAGCAGCTGCAGCAGCACCCGTTCCTCTCCGCGGACGCCCACGACGACGCCGGCGAGCAGTCGCCGTCGCCGTATCCCTCGCCGCGCGCGGTCCTCGATTGGCCCTTGTCGGATTCGGACTCCGAGGCGCTGGAGCTGGACGACGCGGAGCCCGAGAGCGAGCACGAGGTCATGGCGCGCGCCAAGGGGACGGGTCGCCGAATTGGCCTCCTCAAATGACCCGCGCGCGAGCTGGGATTGGGCGGAGGAGGAGGCGGGGTGGGGCACCGGGCCCACCTGTGCGGCCGACACCTGGGCCCCACCTCCCAGCTCCGAGGCGCCAAGGGCCGTGCCGTCAGCATCAGAAGAGGAGGGCAACGCGGGAAATGGCAGCGCTGGTAGGCCCGCCGCTGCAAGCCCCGCCGCCTCCTCCGCCGGCAGCGATCATGACGCCGTCCTCGTCGGAAGTGGCAGTGGCGGCGGCGGCGGGGTCCGCTGTGGCCACGGCCGTCCTGGCTGTCGCAGTCACCGTTGCCGGCTTAAATGCGGGCTTGGGGTAGTAGGATTCGGCTGGCCACCGTTGGCCGTTGTACCCGTGCTGGTACCATGTACTCATGTCCCCCTCATTGATTCAATTCAATCCAAATTTGCGTCCAATCAAGAAGCCATTGAGTTTTGCGTGCCGTTTTGGATGCGTTCTCCGTTGATCCTGACCCAAATTGCTGCTGATCTGATAGATCGGCCAAGATTAGTTGATCGGTGCGGCGGCGCGCGCGGCTCCTATCCCTCCTGTGACAGTTTCGATCAGCAGCGTGTTGATTGCGCTCAAGTGCTCAACTCATGCAAACTGCTGGCTTTTCTTTTGCAGAGATGTTTCGCTCAGTACCTCCGAGATTACTAATTCAGGAAATTCGAAATGGGCATTCCCATGTTTACTCTGATATCATCAATATAAGGCCTAGAATGACAGGTAGGCATGGATCTGCAGAACGGGAAAACGATGGATCCAACTATTCTGAGGAAATACGGTGGCCTTGGATCCGAACTGACGAAATGCCAGATCGAATTTTTGCCGTTAGTATTCATGCGTTTCCCATGGCTGCGTGTGGCGCCCACTCGTGCAAGTGAGCAGAGCAAAGCAACAGAGCCGTAGGCATGCAGAATAGAGCCAGAGAGCAGCGCGCGATCCAGAATTCTCGGCAGCGCAAAGATTTTGTCCCGATTTCAGGGAGGGCCCGTTTGTACGTGAACCGCCACGATTTAAAATTTTCTTCAGAATCGGACGGTACGTGAATCGCCAAATTCCCCTTGCTGAAACATCAGCAGCAGCAGGGAGGGAAGAGTCGGCATCCCCGTTGACCCGTGCCATTCTTCACGCCGTCCTAAGACGCTATCAATGAGAGTATGAGACACTACAGGAATCACACATTCACATTTCACACGGAACATGCGTACCCAAGCTGCAGTGCGCACCAATCTCATGGAGGGAATCGCGCATCTGTGGTACAGCAAAACAACCAATCTCGCTTGTCCCTGGACAAGAGGGAGGGAGGCTTTCATGGCGATTTGCAGGTACCAGCGGCCGCTAGCGGAGGTACGCGCGGATCCGTGCGTACACCACGACCACGTTCCGGCAACATGGAAGATACGCACGCCATGGATCTCGGAGATTTCAGCGTTAGGTTTTTATGGCAAATCAGCAGGGGATCACGCCTTGCCTGCCATGGGGATTGTACGTTCCGGCAATGAGGACGATACGCGCATCCCGTGGAGAGCGTTAGGTTTTTATTGCAGATCATTGGGACATCATGCACGACTTGCCATGACAATACAATCAACCGTATCAGTATCTAGAATAAATTTGCCCGTCAGCGCACGCCAGAAACAAACAATGGAACCCAGCGACAAAGAAGCACAAGAATAATGCATAAACAAAGTATAGCATCTCATATTATTGAGGACAACAAATGAAGCAGATAGGTGATGCAAAAAAGCTACTCTGGACAACTCAAACCGCGTCCATTCCGAAAGCAACTTCAAATATTATTGTACAGACATGCTGACCCCAGCCACTCCATCCCAGATAAACAGGAGACTTCAATAACAGTCTATCAATCACGACTGACACAACTCAGATGCTACCCAACACAAACATTCATCCCGAAGAAAACACAAATGAAAATTTGTGAAAGGAAGATGAACCCTGATAACAAAATGAATGGAATGACGACACTTGTTTCAGTATACAATGCCCAGCAACCCATAGCAAGGTAAAACAGGCACCTTCACTCTTTGACGTCCTTCTTATCATCTGCTGCGGGAGCTTCCTCTTTCTCCGCAGTTTCCTCCGTTTTAGCCTCTGTCACCGTTAACTTCTCTACCAGTTCAGCAGCAGAGGAGGCCTCCTCGCTTTCTTTCTCCTCATTCTTTCCTTGCTCCTCAGCAATCTCTTCAACAGTTTCCTTGAATTTTTTGCAGTCTGAAATAGAATGACAAGAGTAAGCAGCAAGCCCACAAAGCCTGGTACAAAACCAGAAAATATTTGCAAGGCATTATGCCAAAGCAATATTGAGAAGTAGCCATGAAACCAACAAACACCTCATCAATATATAAAAATTGAAACCATTCTAACAGATAGAAAATTAAATAACTACAAACATTCAACATCTAAATGTACAATGCTAACGATCAGTCAGATACTTGTGAACATCAAACAGAAAAATGCCCCTATACAATGCTAACGTAAGATATTCACATCACCATCCGGCACATCACAACAACTAAACTGCACCACCAGAGGTCATTATAACATAAGGGCCAGCAATAAATGTGAAAAGCATGTTAACTCTAATGATGCAACAACTGAGCAGAAGAGAACAAATAATTTATTATTCATCATAACCATCTAACAAACAGATTAGAATGCAATGAACCAGCGAGTGTAGATGTAAAAAATAATATCAGTTATGCCTTGATGCATGAGGCAATATGCAGGTAAGACACAAAAAAAATCAGTTGTATCTTCAGTCCGTTGCCAATTATTCCAGATGCATGCTAACATGGCATTGGGCTGTGAAAGGTGATGCATGCGCCGATATGGGCACAATGTGAATATAGTAGCTCCCCAAGGCAGCTGACTCGGAGAGCAAAATTAATGACAGTAATCCATGACGCATAACAATGCAACACCAAACGATGAACAAAATTAGTTTAGCTTTCTTAGACCGTTACCAACTTGGCACTTAAGCTATTTAAAAAGCCAACGTTACTAGTCAAAAAAGCTCCACATAAAAAATGAAAACCTTATGTGTCAAGACCATAGTAGTTCGCTATAAATTTCAATGTTTTAGACATTTGGCGCCCAATCTTCTAAAACGGCTAATAGTCCAGCTAAATGAAGCTATAGCGGCTAAATTGCACATAGAAGCAAATAGCAGTATCCTTCTCAATCAAGCTTAGCCGAAGATAGCAGAGGCTATAGTCATTGATAAATTTAGGCTAGTTTGTTCTATAGGAATCATCAAAATAGGTACAACATTTCCAAATTGTGTAGAAACAAAAATAGCCTTTTCTTATATCACACTAAATATATCTCCCACATTGAGTAACACTTGAAATACAGAGGACAGCTAGTGACAGTCCAACAAATATCTCAACAACTAGTATAGACAGAATCACACAAATCAATTCTAAGACCAGGAGTCCAGGAGGTAAGAGCGCGCGCTAAGGTAGTAGTCGATCATCTATTCTAAGTCCAGGAGTCCAGGAGGTAATAGTGTGCTAAGGCAGTAGTCGATTATCTATTCTAATAAGAACTACAAATCAACCAAACAACAATCACCAGTCCAATTTACAGAGAAGCCCAACATCAAGAATTTCAACTGTAGCAGTGTAATAACTAGACAAAGGAGGGAATTCAGGTGTGGTTCTTAGTGCTCACTTTCGACGGATCCAAAACGGATGGCGAACATCTCCTCCTTGAGCTCGCCGTCGGCAAAGTCCAACGCGTGCCACACGCAGGACTTGTCACTCCCCGCGTGCTCCTGCATCTTCGTCGACGCCGCCACTGCGCACACAGAAACACACAAACAAAACCCTCACAGACCCATCCACCCAGATCGAAATCGCACCGAAAAAATCAACAAAAAACTGGAGGTTACCAAGATGATTGGCGCAGATCTTTAGGGTCTTCGCCTGGCGCATGACGAGACGGACCTTGGAGGTCTCCTTGTGCTTTAACAGCTTGACGGTGCCCGTGCCACGTTCCTTCCATTGGTTCCCATCCTTATCAAACCGGTAAAGCTTCGCCTTCCTGCGCAACCGCGCACGATGGTCAGATCAAAACCTAGCAAAATTGGATCGGATCGATGCGAAGAGAAATCAAAGGGCTAGATCTATCGGCGGACTCACATGTCGAGGAGCACATCCTCATCTTCCTCGCCGGTGGTGACGGCGACCTCCTCCAGCTTGACGATGGGCGCGACCTGGGCGCCGGTGTCCTCGTCCTCGCCGGCCGCCGCGGCCTCCTCCTCCTCGGCGGGACGGTGCTCCGCTGGCGCTGGGTCGGCCATGGCGTTCGGTGCGGTGGCCGGCGGCGTTAGCAGTAGGGCTCGGGGTCGCGGTTGCTACTGCTGCTGCCGGTTGCTGCTTGTGCGTGGCGGCCGCGGCGGTGGGGAGGAGGGAGGGCTATAAAGTTAGGACGTGGGTGGGGACATGCGCGGCCGAAAGGGTTCGGCTTTGGGAAAGCGAATAGGGTTGCTTGCGGGGGCGGAGCTATAGATGGCCATGCAGCCCGCAGCCCGTTGGCCCGCCCGAAGCACGGTCAATTTGGCCCGGCCCAAACACGACACGGCCCGCTCCTCACCGTGCCCGGGCCGGCCTGGCCCGACAGCCGTGCCCGGGCGTGGGCCGCCACCCCAGCCCGTGGGCTGGCACGGCCCGGCACGGCCGGAGGAGTCTGGCCCGCTAGCGGCCCACTAACCCTAATCTCATATATATACAAGGTAGAAACCCTAGCCCCCCATCCCTCCCTCCCTTGCGTCACCCGACACCCCAGTCTCCCACCGACGCCACCGTCTCTCTCGCTCTCCCCACGACCCGGCGTTTCTCTCCCTCACCTCCGACTCCGCCGCCGCCGCTCGCCCTTCCCTTCTTTCCCGCCGGCCGCTGCTCGCCCCCAAGTCCCCAACCGTCCTCGGTGCCGCCGCTCTCCCCGGCCCTCCCCTCTTCCCCGTCGGTCGCGGCTCACCCCCAACCCTCCTCTGTGCCGCCGCTCTCCCCAGCCCTCTCCTCTTCCACGCCGGTCGCCCCGACCCTCCCTGGCACCACTGCTCGCCCTGGCCCTCCCCTCTTCTTTGCCAGCCGTGGGTCCCCGACCATCCCGGCGGATCTACTGCTGCAGGCGCGACGGCGCGGCAAGGACCCCCTGTCCCCCTCCCAGCGGGCAGCGGCGGCGGCGTCCCTTTTCTCCAGCGCGGCAGCGCCGCCACACGCCCCTTTTCTCCATACTGGCGCAGGTAATTTACTCTCTAACCCTAACTCTGGATCTAGATGGACTTCATGTTCATGTTCTGTTCTTTGTTGCAGGTCTCCTTGATGGACTTCAAGAAGATTTTTGTAATCACTGTGATTTTTGTAATCTACTTGTGTGTGCACGCGCTAATGTGACCTGGTGATGTATGTGAACTTTGATCCTAAAATGTGATTTTGTGAATGTGATGTCTGTGAATTATGATTTGATTATGTGACAATGTGAATGTTTATGAAATCTAGAGATGATGAAGGGGTTTTTTGTGTTTATGGGCTGTGGGCGGCCCGGCCTGGTGTGTAGTGCCAGGCTAAGTCGGGCTGGCTCGGCCCGAAATGGCACGACGGGCCCGGGCTTGGGCCGTCGCCCCAGCCCGTGGGCGCGCCCAGCACGGCCCGCAGGGGCATAGGGCCGGGCCAGGCACGGCCCGTGAAAGAGCGGACCAGGGCGGGCCCGTGCCAGGGCCGGGCCGGGCGGCCCGAATGGCCATCTATAAGCGGAGCGGAGTTTCACCGTCGCCTGGATTTCCTTTTTTTTTGTCTTTACTTTATTTTCTTTTTTTGGTAATAGGGCGCCGCTTGGATTTATGACGCTGTAATAAGGATGGGGTTTGAATCTTTGTAGCGTCGATTTGCTGATCGACGGTTGAGATGTGTAGTAGGATCCACGACAGGCCGCGTGTGAACATACTCCCTCCGTCCCAAAAAACAAGTTGTTTTGGGATCTAAAATTTATAAAAAAACAAGTCGTTTTACTCGATTTGGCAAGTTTGCATGTGCATGCAGGCATGCAACAGTCGGTTAGTACCAAATCGGGCTAAAAGAGAGGGGCAATCAGGATCATTTTACATTTTTGTTAATTTGCTCTAAAACATCTAAAATAACTTGGTTTTTTTGGAACGGAGGAGTACCTTTGTCAATTTCTGGGCCTGGTTCGGCAGGAGTGTGCAATTTCTGAACATTAGGCCCGGGCAGAGCCCAAACAAAAATAATAGCACCTTTCCTTTTTTTACCTTATATTTTTATAGTAATTCGTTATTTTGGCACTGCATGCTTCCTCCCATGACAATTGACAAGCATAAGGCTGCGTTTGACTATTTGGATCCCAATAGATTATGAAAGCTAGACTAGAAAAGCTCAATAGTTAAAAGTAGGATTGTAAAAGTTGTCATGGATGGCCTGTTTGGATCCCAATATTGAGGGTAGTGCAAAGTCATCTTCGTTTGAATGCATATACTCTCGCTTTCTGAATTCTTTTGACGTTTGTCTTTGTTCTTTAGATTTGTCCAGCTACATGAGCTCTTGGTTATGGCGGATTCAATTCTATGAACTCAGTTGAATTGTCATCTCTCATCATAACCGTCTTTATAGAACGACTGTCAAGACCTAGCACACTATGCTAAATTCATCATTTTCCTGCACTCCTCATGCTTGGTAGGCGGTGGCTATACACGAACTGGTTGCTACCCAAGGTGTCGGGGGCTCAAAAGCTGAGCTAGCTCTTGAGAGTTGTGGCTCACCAGTGTAAAAAGAAAGCAGGAGTAAAGCTGGTGTCCATCAAATGAAATACAGAGCCTTTGGTAGATTATATAATCCCAAGTAAAGGGAGAAATGTTCGAGCTCCGTTTAAGCGATACACAACGTGCAAGGTAAAATCATACCAGGCCCAGGCCTAACTCGAAACACGGGCCCAGTACGTACACGTACACAAGACGCAAATTTGTTGACATATCCGGTCCCTAGCTATTTCCGTTGCTCTGTAATGGAAATGGGGAGATGTCTCGATTAAAAAAAATATATATCCGGTCCCTAGCCGCCGTTTCCGGCTCGACACACTCCTGATCATCCTACGTGGCACGTGATTCGGACGTAACACTGCAACAGCCACGCAACCGGGCTCAAGAGCTCGATTTCTATTGGTCGAGTTCGCTGGAAGTGACCTCTGAGAGCCACGTGTACTTTGTCGCGAAACATCTCGACCCGAACTCCCGAAGGGACGCTTCCTCTCTAAAAACGGCGGGCCTTCCGCCATGGCCAAATCCTCGTCCTCCTCCCCCGCTTTCCTCCAAATCCAGCCTGAATTGAACCAAGAGATTCGCAGCCGAACCAAATCCGAGCAAAATCGGTCGCAGGAAGCTTGGCCCAGCGCAGCAGAACCTAATCGAAGCCGCGCGGCACGCCGCGATGGGGATTCCCCTCCGGTCGCTCCTCGTCGCCTCGCTCGTCCTCAGTTCGGTCGCCTTGAGCGTCGCGGCGGCCAAAACTATAGATCCCTACAAGGTGAGAAACTTATATTAGTGCGTATTTCGCTATTCCTTGGTTAATTGTAACCCCCCTAGGCATTTTCTTTTCGACTGATTAAGCGCCGTACGCATACAAAAGATCATCATTAATAAACGAATTGACGATGTTAGCTGGTTCACGAGTGCGGTTCTAAGTTCTAAGTGGTCTGATAGTAATACTGATGTTGATTTGTTTTCTAAGCGAGATTCTCGAGTACCAGAGGCAAGAGTTCAATTGTACATTTATCATGTAGAACTTAATTTGGTTTTATGGTTACGCACAGAAATTCATACCTGCTTTCGAACCTGAAATATTACTTACATTTGAGCTTCTCCCTATTAGAAATCCGGGCATAGGTCCTTACATGTTGGAATTGTTTTATCTGTACCAGAAGATCTTAGTTTTGTCACCGTTTCTACATCATGTCCCCATGATGATTTTTTTTTCAGGTTCTTGGAGTTGACAAGAAGGCCAGCCAAAGGGACATTCAGAAAGCCTTTCACAAGTATGTTTGGAATATTATATGTTTTTTATTTTTTCTTAATTCAGAAGATGATGCAATTTGGTTTCAGCCTATAGCTTAGATTAACAGTCTTATCTAATTTCTGATGTCTACAGGCTTTCTCTAAAATACCACCCTGACAAGAATAAAGGCAAGGGTGCACAGGAAAAATTTGAAGAAATAAACAATGGTAAGAATCTCTACTTTGATTTTTCAATGCCTATTGATATTTAGAATATGTAGCTGCTAATGATGCATATCGAAATCCTTAATTTGGCATCCCACCTTGCATGAAGCAACCGACCATGGTATCGTTATATTTGGATGGAAGATCATGGCTGTTCTGTCCATATTTGTCCAGAGCCCCTTTTCATTTGATCTGGTTACTTTTAAATGCCTTGCTCTTAACTAGGTTAGGATTAGTTTCTGTTTATGTTTCCATCATGAGGTGCATTTATAATATTCCATGTTGTCTCTTGGGTTTGTTTATGTGCAAAAGTGTTGTAAGAATAACATGCTCTATGGTCGACCCATTCTGCTTCTGTTTTCACTAAATTATCAGGCACGGGGTCCTGTAACTGTTGTTTATGAACTGGTTTCATTTCATGATTGCTAGATGAGAATACCCGTGCCTGTTCTTGAATACTGAATTATCTGGTGCATTTGGTGCGCGCTTGCAGCATATGAGATTCTATCCGATGAAGAGAAGAGGAAAAACTATGACCTGTATGGGGATGAGAAGGGTAACCCTGGATTCAGTGGTGGAAATTTTGGAAACCGGGAGGGTTATACATACTTCACTGGTGGTGGTGGCCCCAAGACCAGTTATTTCACATCTGGTGATGGATGGCAGACAATGGGTGGTCAGGGAAATACAAAATCGTTTTCCTTTTCATTTGGTGGTAATCCTGGGGCCAGTGGTGGAAACCCATTTGGTGGGGCCAGTGGTGGAAACCCATTTGGTGGTGGTTTTGATCTTGGTGATGTTTTCTCTAACTTATTTGGTGGTGGATCAATGGGCGGTAGCCAGCATGGTGGATCAGCTGGTTCAGCTAGAACCAATACTAGAACTTCTGGTCAGCATTCTGGCGCAGTCAAGATTCAGGACGTCACCTCACAAATTTTCAGTAAAGAAATATCTGATCAAGGAATTACTTGGCTTCTATTATTTTATACACCCCAGTCAAAAGATCAATTTGTTCTAGAGAGTTTCATGCAGGACGTGGTCCATTCACTGGATGGTGCTCTGAGGGTAAGCTTAGATAAAAATAATAGTAATGAAATATATAGCACTTCTGAACATATAATGACAACATTACTCATCTAATAGCATTCTCTTTGTGCAGGCTGGTAAGGTCAACTGCGATAATGAAAAAGCTCTTTGCAAAAAGGCTGGTGTTTCACTAGGGAAATCAGCCCGTCTATTCGTTTATTCATACGCCACTGCAGAAAAGGGGTCTTTGCATGAGTATTTTGGAGAACATGATGCTAAGAGCTTGAAGACATTTTGTCAAGAACACCTGCCAAGATTCTCCAAACGAGTAGATATTGGCCAATTCAGGTTCCCTCCAAATGTCCTACCAAACCTTCCTCAGGTGCTGTTACTATCGAGTAAGAAGGACACACCAGCAATGTGGCGTGCTATCAGTGGGATGTTCCGCAACCGGTTAATTTTTTATGATGCTGAGGTAAGTAATTTAGTCCATTACTGCACTGTTCTATTTGCTTAGCTTTGGAAATTCTGGTCATCTATAATCTTCATCGGAAAACTCCGCACACAGTGTATCATGAGATGTCGATCAGTATCGGGTGTAATTACTTATAGGCAGTAATTGAATAATTTATTTACAAAAATGGTATGAAAAATAATGCTACATGATTGACCTAATAGCAAATCAGGATTGGTGACAATATATGTTATTAGAACTTGACAAATAACTTCAATGGAAATATGTAACATGATAAAACTGTGGTGCTTGTTTAGGTTCATGATGTTTCTCATCCGCTGCTCAAAAGTCTTGGTGTGAAGAATCTTCCAGCTGTAATTGGCCGAGCAGTTAATGGGGAGGAGCATCTTCTGAAGGATGGCATTTCGGTGAAAGATCTCAGATCTGGTATCAGAGAATTGAAGACGCTGTTAGAAAGTTTCGAGAAGAAGAATAAGAAGCTGGCGTCGGATCAAGCTAATAAGAAGCCCTCTAATCAACGGGAAGAAAATAAGGTTCCTCTCCTCACAGCTTCCAACTTTGAGGAAATCTGTGGAGAGAGGACTTCAGTATGCATCATCGGAGTTTTTGGATCAATCAAAGCCAAGGGACAGCTTGAAGCAGTCCTGTCTGAGGTGCATCTCATCTCTTAAAAAAAAAATCATATTACACTAGAAGCAGAAACAGACATTTTTTATTCTTCCCACAGCTATTGTTAATGCATAGTAATATCTGTTAACTTGTGATTCTGCTTTTCTTAGTTTTTTGTTGTAACCATTGCTAACACATAGTAATCTCTTTTCTCGTGATTCTGAATCCAGATATCTAAGAAGACTCTGATAAGGGGGCAGAACTACAATTCTGGAAGTGCACTCTCCTATTCTTTGTTGGACAAGAACAAACAAACCGCATTCCTGTCATCATTTGACAAGTCTGGATTCAAGTCATCTGACAAGCTTCTCATCGCCTACAAGCCTCGCCGGGGGAGGTTCGCCGTGTACAACGACGAGGTGACGCTGGAAGAAGCAGAGAGGTTCGTGGGCTCTGTTTTGAATGGAGACGTCCAGCTGTCGCCCACCAAACAAAAGCCAGTCCTTAGGTAGACGACCATTGCAATTCGAAGAGTTTTAGATCCAACAGTGTACGTATTATTTTGAAGGCCTGTACATAGCTGAATGAAGAAGAGAGTCAAATGTATAGTGTTTATTGGACAGTTTTGTCGTCCGGAAAACTAGAATTACTGACGTATCTTTCCCTCAACCCCCTGTTAATGTAATTGTGCGGATCAGTGGATGTTAGTATGTTACAGCCCTGTTGAGACAAGGAATATAAAATGTACTGTCGAGTGTCGACCTTAACCAGACTTGGTTTCTCTACTTTTGTTGTCCTTTTTGCTTTTTTTTCTCCAAAAAGTTGGAATGAAGAGTTGGTTATCGTATGATTAGTCCAATTTACTTTTACTAACTTAATTTGATTCTATTTTGAATAACTAGCAGAAGGGCACGTGCCACAGGCACGTTTTAAAAAAATTACTAAATCAATGATGTAGTCAACATGGACTCTTTAGATTAATCTAGAGCGTTAGATCATCGTAAAATCCGACGGTGTAGGAGTAATATAGTCAACTTGGACTCTTTAGATTAATCTAGAGCGTTCGATCGTCATCATAAAATCCAACGGTGTTAGAGGGGTAAGAGTAACCTTGGTACGAAAATTTCGTCGTCGTACAGACTCGGTGTCACTACAGTTGAGAGCAGGGAGAATGTCTGAAATCTGAACCCAAAAGTTCTGTTGATTGTATTTTTCGAAGACACGACTACTCTCCCTCCGGGCCTGCTGCGGTCAGTGATTGTATTGTTTCACAAATTCGGCCCAGCCCAGACGCATTGTCTGATCTAAGCAATCGCCTCACTGATCTGTTTCGCGGACAGCCACAGCCTCTCACCCTCTCACAGGAATGTTATCTTCACTGGCCTTGAGCACAAAATGCAGAGGCCGAGCGGAGGAGAAGAAGATGGCTGCCACCAGCCTGAGCTCCTCCCCGCCCAGGGTTACTGCCAAAGTAAGCTTCTTGTCTGTATGATCATAATTCCATCTCCTTTGTTCCTGCTTCTTGATGCCACCGCTCTTGTTGACACAGCTTGCAGGAGCCCCCAGATCCTCCTCGTTCTACACCCATCTCAGCTTCTGCTCGAGGCATCCGTTGCAGAAGGCGGCGGCAGCTGCAGCCTTCCAGAAGCTCGCACCCGAGCTCCTCCTGCTGAGCTCTCCGGCGAGGAATTGGAATAGACATGCGAGAGCCAGCTACCGGGCCACCGACAACGACCAAGCGGCGCCGGCCGCGGCGCAAGAGACAACCACCCCTTCTCCTGCTTCTCCGGCCACCGCTCCCGTGACGGCCGGCAACGGCCAGCCGCAGCAGCCGGTCGCCAACGGCAGCGCGGCGACCGAGGCACCGAAGCGGGCGCCGCTGACGGCGCGGGAGCGGCTGCGCGCGGCGCGTGTGCTGGGCAAGTACGCGGAGCCGTCGGCGGCGAAGGGATCGTCGCCGTCGCCGGCGTCGAAGAAATCGGGGAAGCCGGAGTTCGGGAGCGGGGTGCTGGACGCGCTGCGGGAGGCGGACGCGAAGAAGGGCGGTGGCGGCGGCGGGCGGCGCGGGTCGCGGCTTCCCGAGGCGCCGGGCAACCTGTTCGACGACAGCAAGCGCGGGATGCCCAAGGAAGGGTGGACGTTCGAGCTGCCGTTCGGGGTGGACGTGTTCCTCGTCCTCGTCTCCTTCACGCTCATCACCACCATCATGTTCGGCACCGCTTTCCTCGTCTGGAAGCTCGGTGCCATACACTTCAACGAGTACTAGCCTGTAGATTGTCTCTAGCTTTCGAGTGACTTGCGGTGCTCGATGAGAAAATCGCTTTAGTATCATCGGCCCTGGTTTGTTTTGAGAGCATAGAAATGATATGATTGTACGCAGTTACTTATCGCGTTTGGCTGGGTGAGGATCTATTTTTAAATGATTAGGTACGGTTAAGACTTCAAACACCAAAGTGGCTGTAGTTTAGTGGTGAGAATTCCACGTTGTGGCCGTGGAGACCTGGGCTCGAATCCCAGCAGCCACACACCATCTGGTGTAATCTTTTTGGTTAACTGCTCATTATTTTTTGTTTCCCTCGGTTTAGACTCTTGTTGCGTAACCGACGCATCAGATGCGACCATCGTGAGGCACGGACGGCTAGAACCCGCCGCGTTCGCTTCCTCCCCTTCGTCGCGACCTCGCCTCTCCGCGCCGCGCTCCCCTTGTGCCATCGCCCATCGCCATAGCCGCGGCACTCGAGGATTCCTCCATTTTACCAGATGAATCCCGACGCAGGCGGCTCCAGTTCCTCCCCGCCACCTCGTTCGGGAAGCCAAGGTGCGCCCGAAATCATGATTCTTCCGTTTCGTACCTCTAATTGGACATCCCCCGCCGTCGCTGCTAAAACCCTAGCGCGTCCTATCTCGAACTGTTCGGTGCAGGCGCGGGCGCGGGCGCGGAGGAGGAACGCGGCGGTAAACCGGTGGTGGTGGTGCTGGTGGGCCCACCGGGCTGCGGCAAGTCCACGTTCGCCGAGGCCGTCGTTACCGGCACCACCGCCGGCCGACCGTGGGTTCGCGTCTGTCAGGTGGGCCCCACGTCGCTCTCGCCCTCGATGCGTGCGAATTTGCTGTGCAGTGCAGCCGGTGCTAGTTTTTGTTTATCTCTTTCAACTTGCGAGCATTCAAGGCAATCGGATACAAAATTGCAAAACCACACATGTGTAAAGTTGAGTGCTTAACTGCCAAAAGTTAAAATGTGGTCGAAATTCGTCTTCAGGAGGCTATCTCTATCTGTAGGTCCTGACGTCTGGAACTGCATTATTTGCTTCACTGGTTACTGTGTCATCAATCAATCAATATTGTAATAACAATATAACATCATGACATCACGTTGGGAAGAAAATAGCAAACACTATAGCCTTAATCTTCCAAGCTATTTGGACTGCACTTTATCTGGACTTTTTTTATTCTAAAAAAATCTGGACATTTTTACTCGTGGAGTTTCACAATTGTCGTTCCTGAATCAGCAATACAGTTCTGTACAGACTGTACTTGACAAAGCTCTCTTTGGGTGCTAATTGTTATCCAGGATACAATTGGAAACGGCAAAGCTGGGACAAAAATACAGTGCTTGAAGGCTGCATCTGATGCTTTGAAGGAGGGCAAGAGCGTTCTCATTGACCGCTGCAACTTGGAACGTGAGCAGCGTGCTGATTTTGTGAAGCTGGGTGGCACATTGCATGTGGATGTGCATGCCGTAGCCCTGGATTTACCTGCTAAGGTCTGTATCTCACGTGCAGTGAGCCGAAAGGGCCATGAAGGAAATCTGCAGGGTGGAAAGGCTGCCCTTGTTGTGAACCGGATGCTGCAGAAAAAGGAGACACCCTTGCTGACAGAAGGTTTCAGTAGGATCATGTCCTGTAATGATGACGGTGACATTAAAAAGGCTGTTGATTTGTATAGTGCTTTAGGACCTTCAGATAGTCTTCCATCAGGAATGTTTGGACAGAAGAGCAAAGGACCCGTACAAGTTGGTATAATGAAGTTTCTAAAGAAGGGTGACACTTCCAGTGTTGAGAAATCCAGTGGGCCCAAGATTACTTTGAGCGAAAGCAAGCAAGGGCAGCAAAACCCTTTGCCAAAACATGAAAAGGTTGAAGCCGGTATTACCTGTCGAATGGAAGTTGAGAAGGGTTTGGATGACAAGAAGGAAAATGAAGAGCATGCTAAAGAAAGTGATTCTGATAATGTTGGTTCCCGCACTCTGGCATTTCCCTCTATTTCTACTGCTGACTTCCAGTTTGATCTTGACAGAGCATCTGACATTATAGTAGACACAGCTGCTGATTTCTTGCAGAAATTTGATAATATCAGACTAGTTCTTGTAGACCTGAGCGAGAAATCAAGAATATTGTCATTGGTCAAACAGAAGGCCTCTAAGAAGAGCATTGACTCCAGCAGGTTTGTCACATTCGTGGGAGATATCACTCAGTTGCACACAAAAGGAGGTCTTCAGTGCAGCGTGATTGCTAATGCTGCCAACTGGTAATAATTCTGGTCACATAACACTTGGTCTCATATGTATTTTACTTAAATGCACATTTCTTTTTTTTTTTCGAAAACGCAGGAGAGCTGCGCTTCATTGCATTAGAGAGAGAAAAAAGTTCCCATACAACACCCCATCTCTCATACGGGAACAAATACGAGAGACAGATTTACAATAATATGTCAGACTAATAAACAAAGAAACACAAAACATGACCAACACACATGACCAAAGGAGCTAAATTCTCCCAGCTAAGCTCAGGCCTTGCAGCCTCTTCGCTCCAGCCAGGCACCAAAGACTATGCTCATCCTTGAGCTCCCTCATTATAGAATTGACCGAGGGAGCAGCCCCCTCAAACACACAGGCGTTCCTATGCTTCCATATCATCCAAGTGCCCAAGATTATTAGAGTATTAACTCCTTTCCTATGCTCCTTTGTCACCTTTTTCATGAGTTTGCGCCACCACTCGGCGAAACTACGCTCTCGCTGTCTAGGAATGTGCTCACTGAGATTCAGAGGTGCCAACAACTTGAACCAAACCTGCCGTGCCACTACACAATTCACCAAAAGACGTTGTACTGTTTCATTTTGTTGGTCACACGGGGCATTGGTCTGGGTGAGGCAACCCTCTTTTCTGTAATCTATCAGCTGTCCAACACCTGTTGCGGACTGCCAACCATAGAAAAACCTTGCACTGATTTGGAGCCCATGTTTTCCGGATTCTCCTCCAAGGCTCAAATGTTATTGAACCCTGAAAGTAAGCTCGATATGCAGATTTAGAGGAGTAGCATCCTCCTGTTTCCAATTTCCAAATGTGGCGATCTTCATGTTCATTTAGTTCAATGCCCCTAATACAGTCCCAAAGTTGCAAATACTCGACAATACCGGTCCAGGATAAACCCCTTCTTATTCCAGAAACCCAATTGTTGTTGTCCAAGGCCTCTGCTACTGTTTGTCTGTTACGGATTCTAGGGGGCACACTTGCAAAGATTTCAGGAGCAAGATCCTCCACTGAACACCCGTGCAGCCACTTATCCGTCCAAAAAAGAGTATTATTTCTGTTTCCCAACTCTGTGTTGACAGCAATACTGAACAAGGCAAGTGAGTTAGAGTGTGTGGGAAGTTCAAGGTCAGTCCAAGGCCGATCCACTCTAGTTTTCTTGTGACACTGCCACCTTGCTTGCAGAGCCCATGCCATTACCTCTAGGTTGATAATGCCTAGTCCACCAAGGTCCAGAGGTCTCATTACTTTCTCCCATGCAACCAGACAACAACCTCCATTAGCTTGTTCTTTCCCCTTCCAAAGAAAGCCTCTTTGGATTTTGTCAATTGCCTTGACGAACCATTTTGGAACATTTATGGCTATTAAGAGATAGATGGGGATAGCTGAAAGCACAAACCTGACCATAGTAATTCTCCCTGCTCTGTTCAATAAGGTAGCCTTCCATCCTGGCAGTTTATCCGCTACCTTTTCGATCCATGGCATAAGATCAGCTTTTCTCAATTTCTTGTTAGATAGAGGCAGCCCCAAGTAGGTGCAAGGAAATTCAGTTATATCGCAAGGGAGGGTGTTTGTTACTGACAACATGGAGGCATCTTCGCAGTGCATGGGAATGATGCTGCTCTTTTGAAGATTTGTATGCAAACCACTAGCTGTACCAAAAACATTTAGAATTTCTTTTGTGATTTGAAGCTCATTCTCAACTGGCCTTATGAACATGGCTACATCATCAGCATATAATGAAAGACGCTGTCCAGATATTCTTTGTGAGAGGGGCTGTAGGAGCCCGTCATCCTCAGCTTTCAGTATTAGGCTATTAAGGACATCCATGACAAGGATGAAAAGCATGGGGGATAATGGGTCACCTTGCCGGAGTCCTCTCCGATGTTGAATTATATCACCAGGCTCCCCATTTAGCAAGATCCGAGTAGAGGATGTAGCTAGCAAACTTGAAATCATGTTGCACCAGGATATACCACACCCCAAATGGGAGAGAATTTCCAACAGAAAAGACCAAGACACTGAATCAAAGGCCTTAGAGATATCCAATTTGAGAAACAAACTTGTTACCTTCTGCCGATGCACATTTCTCAGGCTTATGTCTAGAGATATTCTTCTGTTGAATCGTATGCTATTCTGTTTTTGGTTGAACCAGACTGCCTCTTTTGTTCTTGAAGCTAGGGCCCTTCTTGATGTGAATGGTAATATCTGTGCCCCTTTCCTGCAGGAGGTTAAAACCTGGAGGTGGAGGGGTTAATGCGGCGATATTCAATGCCGCTGGAGAATCTTTACAGCACGCAACCAAAAAATGTGCTGATGCACTAAGGCCAGGAACCTCTGTTGTTGTTCCACTTCCATCAGTTTCTCCTCTGCATCAACGGGAAGGTGTGACCCATGTCATACATGTGCTTGGGCCAAATATGAACCCAATGCGACCAGATTATCTGAAGAATGACTATACCAAAGGGTCTAAGATTCTTCATGAAGCATACAATTCACTTTTTGAGAAATTTGCATCTATTGTCCAGAGCAACATGGGGAAGCAGAACAGTAAGTCAGGGGCAGAAATGTCAGCATCTGGCAGGACATCACCCAATGACACAAAAATGAAGCGTGAGGACAGCCATGGATCTGAAAGGATGAAAAAACATAAGTTGCTTCCACCTACCATGACTGCAAAGCAACAGCATGAGTGTACAAAGGCTAATGCACCAAATTACCATGACAAGTCCACGGTTTCATCTGCTGCTCCAAACCAAGTGAGAGAGGGAGACAACAAAAAGAGTGGCGTGGTTGCCAGTAAGACTTGGGGATCCTGGGCCCAGGCCCTTTATGAACTTGCCATGCACCCGGGTAAATACAAGAACACAGATTCTATCCTGGAGACATCTGACGAATTTGTTGTTCTGAAAGATCTCTATCCAAAGGTTTATTATCATTTTTTCTATTTCTATACCATTTTTCTTTTGTGTTGATTTGTTATACTCAGTGATCCGGTTGCCGTCTTAGCATAGCTCTTTGTATGTGCAGGCAAAAAAGCATGTTTTGGTGATATCTAGGACAGATGGTCTTGACTCTCTAGCAGATGTCAAAAAAGAACACTTACCTTTGCTGAGGAGGATGCACTCCGCTGGGCTGAAGTGGGCACAGAAGTTCCTAGAGGAAGATTCATCTTTGGTATTCAGGCTTGGATACCACTCGGTATGATCCTGAAACTTTTCTTGAGAGGGAGTATGTTTGACCTGAGAAAACCCTCATCTTTGATGGACTGGTCCATCATGAGATCTTTCCAAAATTTTGGTGTGATAATCTAATTCCTCAATTTTTATAAACATTTTGTTATGAGGGATGATTTCATGATGAATTAATTTATCCGACTTTTCAAACCCCATGGGTGATGCACTGATGCTTGGGGTTAGATTTGGACAGATTTGTCATTCTTAAATCACACACCACTCAGCAAGCCTAGATGTCTTATTTTTTTTACAGGTTCCATCTATGCGGCAACTGCATCTTCACATCATTAGCCAGGATTTCAACTCCACGAGCTTGAAAAACAAGAAGCACTGGAACTCCTTTACCACGCCCTTTTTTCGTGATTCTGTTGATGTCATCGAGGACATTGAGCAACATGGATCAGCAACCAGCAGCAGTGATGAAAAGGTGCTGGCAATGGAGCTTCGGTGCCACAGGTGCAGGAGCGCACATCCAAACATCCCAAAGCTGAAATCCCACATCTCAACATGTAAATCTTCATTCCCTTCGCATCTTCAGCAGAGAAACAGGTTGATATCGTTGTCGACAACGATGCATATGGATTGCACTTAGAAGTTGGAACTGGCTACAGCTTCGCGAGCACATTTTGCATGTCGTGCTTGGACGAGAATGTGGTTGATCGAGCTTTTGTGTGTGTGTGTTTTTATGCCAACTTCGCAGAATCCTATCTTCTCTGAGCTGCCGTTTTGGAAAACTAAAAGTACTGTGTTCTAGCATGTCAGCCGTCCGGTTGTGACGTGACGATGCACTTCATCCTGGAGCATTCTTCTCCAGTTTTCACATATTTGAGTTTAGATTGGATCGCTTCAACGTTACATGTTACTCATCTAGCTCAATACAAAATTGCAATTTGTCAAGTGTTCCATGCATCCAGCAAAACAACAAGCACGTACATAACCTAGCGGCAGATGCTCTATATGCCGTGTGCCCGTGTGTCCTTCCTGATCACATGTGGATGATTCCTTTCTCTGCGAAAGCTCCAAAAGTTTGTTGTAGTTGTTATCACTCACTGTTACTACTATAGAAAGTAACCCTTCGCTTTGCTGTCTCCACCAAATCCATCATAGGCTTTATACAATTGATTGAGATAAAGGATATGATTGTGCAGTGACACATTGCCCGGCAAAAGCAAACGCACGCATGATGGCAACTTGCCGAGAAACTTGCCCTTGATAGGATAGCTTAAAATTAAAATCATCCGCACCGAGGCGCGCACCTCTGATGAGGCGCCCCACAACCCATTGAAATCTGATGTGCTGCATCTATGCAAGATTCAGTGCACATCGGTTCATGCACCCTCGTACGCGCATCTAGATGCCCTTCTATATTCCACACCTCAGAGACCACCTAGCCCGTCTTCCTGACGGCAATCACAGATGCAATGTTCACCTGATCACTGCGATCACACTGGGGTGTACCACATAGAGATCGGTCACACAACATAAACAGCTGTCGCGAAACCTAAATTTTCTCATAATTCTCGGGGCATTCACATGGGAGGACAGGGGATTGTCACAAATAGATACAGGACCACCGAAACACACAAAAAAAACAATAAAAAAAACAAACAAACAAACAAAGAGAACCAGGCACTAAAGGGAAACGCAACAGAAAGGGCAGAGTGTTCACGTTATTCGATTGAGCCCCATCATTCTACTACCACTACTGAGAGCCCGAGGGTTGGAGCTTGCAAGACTGTTGTTCTACTGAGGATTCGGTGGCCTGGAGTTGGCTGCAGAGACCCTGGATCCCCACTCCAGCAGCTCTTTGCTGGTGTCGTCCTTGTGTGCGATCACCTCGATGAAGCACAGGCAATCCTCCTTCTCCCCCAGAGCCGTCTCGATCGCGGCCGTCAGCTCCTCCTCGCACTTCACCTGCACAAGTTATCATTATATCCATTAGCAACAGTTCAGCTGTAACAGCATCTGCTAGTTCAACTTGTTCTAGGGAAAATTGTTTACCTTGGAGGTCCAGCACTTGCCCTCTCCATTGTGGATGGCATCCACAAGGCCGGTGTAGTTCCAGTTCTTGATGACGTTGTAAGGGCCATCGTGGATCTCCACCTCGATGGTGTACCCGCCATTGTTGATCAGGAAGATTATGCTGTTCTGCTGGCAACGCAGCATAGTTGACACATCCTGTGCTGTGACCTGCAAAGGTTGCCCCAGGATCGCATTAGGATCGAGCCATCATCCATCACAAACTGAAGCAGAGAGCAAAAGCTATGTCATTAGGCAATCAAACTTCACCTGGAAACTCCCATCACCAATGCAGGCAATCACACGCTTGTTGTTTGCCCCCTGAGCATAACCAAGCAATGCACCAACTGACCATCCAATTGAACCATACTGCATTTGGAATTCATACCTGCAGCATGCAAGCAACTTGTCAGAACAAGGAAAAGAACAAAATTAGGACAAATGACTAAACAGTATGATGTCACAATGCTCACCCACAGCCTTCGGGCAGCTTCAGCTTCTGGCAGTTGAACCAGGAGTCACCAGTCTCAGCGATCACGGCACTGTCACCTGTCAGCATCTTCTGAACGTGCTTGAAGAGCACATTGACACGCAGCGGCTCATTCGGCTCGCTGTCCGGCGGCTGGCCCTCAGGTACGAAGATCCTCTTATAGTTCTCATAGGCAGTGGTGTTCTTCTTAACCCTCTTAGCCAATTCAGACAAGAACTCCTTCATCATGACACATCCGAATGCCGGCCCATTACCGACTATCACACGTTCAGGCTGGACGATGATGGCCTTGTCCTTCTTGAGGAGGAAAGAGTAGCCAACAGAGCTGTAGTCATTGAAAATGGGTCCGGCAAAGAGATAGGCATCTGCCGACTCAACAATCTCAGCACAGAAGGCAGTGCTAACGGCGCCCCAGTAGGTGCCGATGAAGTGGGGGTGGGTCTCTGGCACAAGACCCTTTGCCGATGGCATCACAGCATAGGCATAGCCGCTGGCATCTACCAGATCGACGAATGCCTTTCCAGCCTTTGCCACACGCAGTTTGGGGCCACCGACAATCACCGGCTTCACTGCCTTGTTCAGGAATTCAACGGTTGCCTCCACTGCAGCCTCTAGCCCCATCTTGTTGCTCATTCTGCAGCATTACAGACATACTTAATAACAGAATTTCAGATAGCATCTAGTTCAATACAGTTGCAGACTTGCAGTGCTATATTACAGTTTACAGATTCAATTCATGTGATGCCTAGAAGAAAAAAAATTATTATCACATCATATTCATATAGTCTGAGACATCATCAGATGACTTCATATAAAATTAAATTGCATCATCTTAATGCTAGTATGCTATTTATTCGATTAGGCACTTCTCCAGTAACAGAAACTTCAGTTCATAAACGTGACAGCACAAGGACTAAACCAAGCAAAGCAGAATGTTGCAGGTTGTGAACGGTTTCGGGGGCATGAGTTTCATGATCCAAGCAAAGCAGTCTACGGATCTCAGAATCAAGAGGCTAAACGACAAGTGTTACCTGGGGGAGAGGAAGAAGGGCACGGGGTCGCGGCTAAAGGTAGGGTGAGGTAGCCCGGGGAGGTTGCAGCTGATGCTGAGGTACACCGGCTTGCTCTCCCTCAGCGCCGTGGCGATGGCCGTGTCGATCTGCTCGTGCGCGTCATCCAGATTGGTCACCACAGCCTGAATCCACGAACAAGCAAACAAGCCATTAACCAACCAGATGAAACAAGCACTCTAAACCCACCCAAAATCACAAGGAACAGATGGGGAAACAAGCACGGACGCACCTGGTGGCAAGTGACGGTCTGGAAGCAGCGGAGCTCCTGCGAGAAGTCGGGGAGGCCGATGGTGTGGTGGAGGATGCGGTTGGTCCCGTAGTCGTTGGAGTTGGGCCCGCCGGCGATGCAGATGACGGGCAGGTTCTCGCTGTACGCGCCGGCGATGGCGTTGAGCACGCTGAGCCCCCCGACGGTGAAGGTGACGGCGCAGGCCCCCACGCCCCGCGCGCGGGCGTACCCGTCGGCGGCGTACCCGGCGTTGAGCTCGTTGCAGCAGCCGACGAGGCGGAGCCCGGGCTCGGCGATCAGGTGGTCGAGCAGCGTGAGGTTGAAGTCCCCGGGGACGGCGAAGACGTCGCCGACGCCGACCTGCACGAGGCGGCGCGCGAGGTGGCGCCCCAGCGACGCCTCCCCGGCCGTCAGCGTCGCCGCGGGCTGCGCCGGCGTGGACGCCATCGGGCACCCCGGCGCCGACGCCGGGCAGCCCACCGTCCCGTTCGCGGCCGCCAGCGCCGGCCCGTCCACGGATCCGATGTGGGTGTCCATGGATGGCTCGATCGGCCGATCAAGCACCAATGGGAGGGAAGGGGGAAGAGGATCAAGTTGGGGGGAGGGGGGGTTGGGGCGGCCGAGTGGAGTTGCAGCGGAGCAGGGGAGAGTGGATTGCGATGATTATAATACGATTTCGTGGGGGTTATCTGAGGTTTTTGGCTTTGAGCCTTTGACGTGTGTTGGTCTTGTTCGGTGGGTTGCCGGAGGACGCACCACCTGTCCTTATATACCGAGGTTGCGCGGCGGGGGTGCCCGCGGGATTCTCGTGTGGTCACGGGGGGGCTCGTGCAAAACCTGTGTCATCTTTCGGGGCAAGGAAAAACCACGGGCCGCGCGGCCGCGGTGGGAAGGCGGGGGCTGCTAGTCGCGTCGGCGAGCACCCGTGAAATGTGTGGGCCGGGACAAAGGGATCCCGCGGGCGGGGACCCACGTGTCGGTGTCACGAAGGAAGGACGGGCCAGGTAGCCGCCTGGTGGGTTTCGCAGGCGGCGTAAACGGGGAAAGGCGCGTGTGCGCCGTGGCTGGCGGTGGTTTTGGTTTGGGGCGCACGTCCCGGTTTCGGGTGTTTGTTTGCTGCGCAAGGCGGCGGACTCGCATCGCATATCATGTGTCGCGCCGCACCGTCCGTCCTGCTGCAATGCTGAGCGGCAGGTATCTCTACAGAAATCAGAAATCTCGAATGTGGATTTTTCTTGCGCGCCCGGCATAATCACGTTTTTTTTTCGAACAATTGATCGCATCACGATTCAGCTACGCCTTGTTTCTGATCGCCGCGCCCTCACCACGTACTAGAGCCGTGGCAGGCGGTCAGGCCCATGAGTTCCCCGCGTCCCTACGCGATGGCTGCCCCTAGGCGTCAGGTTGGGAATGGGCCGGCCCGGACCTGGCCTTGGACCTGGCCCCCATAGCCTCAGGGCCATTACTAGTGGGATTTTTCTACAGAAATCAGAAAATCTCGAATGGTAGCTACTAGTGGGATTTTTCTTGCGCGCCCGGCATAATCACGATTTTTTTTTTGAACAATTGATCGCATCACGATTCAGCTACGCCTTAGTTTCTGATCGCCGCGCCCTCACCACTAGAGCCGTGGCAGGCGGCCAGGCCCATGAGTTCCCCGCGTCCCTACGCGATGGCTGCCCCCTAGGCCCTGGCCTAGCGTTTGGAGACTCGATTGGCACGTTGGGGAATGCAGGCACACCAACCCGCTGCAGAGAAACAACGTCGGGGCTCGGGGTATGCAAATTGCAACCCAAATCCTCCCGCACCGGTTTCGGCTGGATCTGGACCGGCAGAAGAGTCGCGCGCCTGACGCAATCGTTTTCTCCCAAGAGAAAAAGGCCGGTCGCCGCTAGCAATCCGCAAGAAACGTGCGTACGTCGTCAACTCGTCACAATCCACACGTACGCTGATAGTGATAGCTCCCTTCTACTTTGCGAGTGATTGCAAAGAATATACTCCCACAAGCAAATAATCCGACCCCGTTTTAGAACCAAAAAGAATGAAGACACTCCATTCCATACTAGAGAGCAAACGAGAGCTCCTGGTTTCAATCGTTGTATTGTACTCCATTCCACTACCCAAAAGAATATTATTACTGTACTCCGGATGCCATCCGAGAGCTCCCGGTTTCAATTGTTGTATTGTACTTCTTCCGTTTCAAAATATAGGTCGTTTTGCTTTTTTAGATTAATAGTTTTGCTATATACGTATAGACACATGTCATATCTAAATGCATACCAAAATCTATGAACCTAAAAATCCAAAACGACTTATATTAATACTCTGGTTCATCCATGTGAAAGACATTCCTACTTTGTCTTCTTACGTAGCCGGCCGGCCGTAAGATAATATAGTGAGATCCGAGATCCGGTGCTCTGTTTCGTCATATTACCTGAGCATAAGCTTGAGAGTTTAGAGAGAAAACGACTAATCATTGATCAAGTGGGTCAAGTTCCAGCCGTAGACAAAAACGATCATCTGGTTCCACAGAAGAGTACGCAACACTTGTCAGAACGAAGCCGTAGCGAAGGTTCATGCACTTGCACAGTTGCACTACTACTACTACGCACAGAAGTTGGCCCTGGCCCCTTGTGGCCAGCTCGTGCACGTTGCCCTCTCGCGCTGCTGCGCGACCCCGACGAGTCAGTGCAGAAGTCAAACCCAGTGGGCTGGGCTAGCCGGCTAGGCGGCGCTCGTCGGACGTAAACCGCAGTCATCTACGGAGTAGCTGGTACGTCTTCAGAGTTCAGAGTATATTACGTTGTTTCGACCGACCAGGCGACCATAGATTGGCAGTTCGATCTAGATCGGTGGCGGGTGGAACCGGGGGAAGTCACCATCACCAGAACAGGCCGTATTGCGACTCTGCTAGTGTCTCAGTTGCATCAGGCCGACAGCCAGCCGTGCATCGTGCTGATCGGGGATCAGTATCCTAGAGCTTTTGCCTTTTGGTGGTGGACTCCATCATGCTTCAGAGATCACAACTCTTTGGATTCACCCCCAACATATACTTCCTGCTTGATGAGAGTCGCACAATTTTTTTTCCTGCATGATTTACCCCCAACAAGGACCTAACAAAATCAGATTCTGATGTGCGCTTCAGTGCAGTGAAAATTCTACCATAGAGAATCGTTCGTCAGATGCATCATTTTCCCTTTTATGGGAAAGGAGGGGTTTTATTCTATCTCAACGCATAGAGGTACAAGAACAAGTTTGTAGGATGAATAAACCATACATGACATGATGACCAAATCTAGGGAAAAGCAACTTCCAAAGCCTAAGCTTCATGGTCGAATTCAATCAATGTCTTCAGTTACCTTATTCGTGAACTGATGATGATGCCGGGGAGCTAGGACAAACGGGGTGAGCAGGGGCGGAGTAGGGAGGTGCAGGGGGCTCTAGCACCCCTACTGCCCAGCACCTTTATTAGAAGCAACAGAGGAAAGTAAAAAGAAGAGAGAGAAAATAAGAAGAAAAATAGGAGATAGAGAAGGAAGAAGAGCCCAACCCTCCCAATGTTCAGATCCTACCTCCGCCATTGGGGATGAGAGTTCGGCAGACTCAAGTAGAGTTGGGACAGGGCCATGCCGCCACGGCCCTGGCCCTCTCGTGCATCATGCCACGTCGGGCCGGATTTCCAGGCATATCGTGTCGTACCATCATGGCACGACAAGTCTTCTACTCGGCTCAATCACGATACATGACACGCCGACATGTCTTTGTGCCATGCCAGCCTAAACACAACCCTCAAAAGTACATGTGCTTGTTCTGTGCGTGCTCACTTGCTCATACTCCCTCTGTCCCATAATATAAACACATGTTGACTTTTACACACCACGTTTGACCATCCGTCTTATTCAAAAAATTTATAAAAATATAAAAACAAATAAGTCATACTTGAAGTATACCTAACGATAAAACAAGTCATAATAAAATAAATAATATATTTACAAATTTTTGAATAAGACGAATGGTCAAAGATGATGCACAGAAATCGAAGAATGCTTATATTATGGGACGGAGTATATAGTTACACATCCATAGGATAAAAATAAAATATTAAATTAATAAAAAATAAATATTATTATAAAGATATTATAGGTGCACGTTAGGATTCTCTATAGACCTATAGTCATATGAGTGAGTGCAACATTATTCATCTTGTGAATATTCATTACCACGATTCTATGCTTAAAAGGTAGATTTTGTGATTTCCTCTCATTATTGTAGTTATGTTGAAAATACAATGAATGATATAAGGGTGACACACTACTGCATGTATATGTGTTCATAGGTCATTTTCGTGTCATGCCATCCATCGTGCTGAGATCCCTCTTGTTCGTGGACCAAAAAGTTACCGTGTCTTGACCGTACCAAAGTGTCAAAGTCTCGTTTTCCGAGCAGCTTACAAATAGCACGACTGAAATTCCAGCTCCAGGCTTGTGGCCCGGCCTCACAACGATGCGTGCATGGAACAGGCCTTGCATGGACTCAAAGCGACAATGAGTAGAAAGCTTTGGGCCTGCCGGGCCACGGCCGTTAGACGGGCCGCGCGATGAAAGTGGAAGCCGGTTCTTGTCGGCCCCGTAGGCGTAGTATTCCGTACGTACGTACGTACACTCACTTTCTGGAAATGGCAGAGCCATGAGCCCATGACCATCACAATTCGCACCATGTGCTGCTCAAAAGATTTTTTTTTAAAAAAATCACACCATGTGTTATTGTGTTGTTGTACAAATATCATTGAGCGTTCTAAAAAAACAGCATTGAGCGGGAGAACCTGGGGGGAAGAAACGTCCCCGATGCAGCCGATCGAATCTTGCACGGAGGTGTCTGTCGGTGGCCAATGGCCACGCTACAATGGCCGTGGCGGCGAGGACTGGAGCATAGAGGAGGACGCAGCCGTGCCCGGCGGGGCGGGGTCGCTGTCTTTCCCACGTCGGCCGTGCGTGTGGGCGACGCCCCGTGGACGGCCGGTCCTGCTCGGTGAGCGCGACGGACGGCTCCTTTTCCTGTCGCCAGGACCAGCGGCGGGGGAGGCCACCAAACTCGCCTCTGTTCCATTAAGAGCTGACCGGCAACACCAAACTCCATTGCGACCCTCTGTAGCAACACACACATACGGCTGCCGTACTCTCTCTCCACCCCCCCCCCCCCCCCCCCCCCCCCCCTCCCTCCCCCAGGCCACGGTTTCAGCTGACCATGGGGAACCGGACATCTTCGCTCGACTGTTATAGGCCTCGATCTACATCTTTCGGACACCGCAGAGATGGCCCTGAACACGCCGTTTTGCTCTAGCTGGGGCTTTGAGAGTTGAGACCAGGTCAGAGCTGAAACTTCCAGATTGCATACCGTCCCCTCCGTGCGAATGTCGGTAAGACATTGTTGGCGTGTGGAATTGTTGGGGGCGGAAAAGACAAAACCTTTGTTTGGGTGAGAACAGTAACTTGCAATCGAAGAACGGCAAGTTAGGTGCAGGACTGGGGCAGAATAGGTATTGCTTGGGTCCAGCGAAATGTACCTGGCCTTGGCCACCGGGGTTTCTTTGGAGCCCGGCTACGCCGGTGCAGCCTCCATTTAGGATTCGACTGTTGTCTGTTGGTGAAGCAAGTGGCTCCGACAATCTAATTTTTGTCCTAGGATAGTAGTACCCCTACCCTTTTCTTGTTTCCAAATACTGTGGAAAACATTGTAAACAGCTTGGTAGTTCTAGGTGAAACACTGTTCTCTGCCCTCTGGTCTACACATAGGATGCTACTTATTTGTGATCTAACTAAACCATGTGATGGGATTACTCACCAAACGAAGCCAGCCCGGGGTAATCATGCCATTCAACAAAGGCGTCAGCTCGAGCGACGAATTCGGCTCTATTTTGTGTACGACCGACAACGAAAGTGCATTGCAAAACGTCGGATCAAGCACCGCCCAATTTCACACCAGAAAAGGCTGACGCCGACGCGCACGTTGCCCGGATTTTTCTACACGGTAGCCGTCCTGGGTGCAGCTGCAGCGCGGCAACGACAATGGCTGCAGACCTGGAGTAAAACCCACTTTCACCGTGGCAAGTGTGAGGTTGCCTTCGCTGACGCAATGATGTTCCGGTGAAACGTTTTGATCAAGGAAGAAAAAAGTGGCGTGCCACATTGTACTGGATGTTTGGCGGCTTGAGGTGAGGGCAGCCTGAATCAACTCCGGATGGTGAAATATCCTCCATCCGTGCCTGCAAAACACGACAAGATGTGCTGCTCGTACTACGAACAGTTGGTTTCAGATGAGTTGTAAACCAGAGTAGATGATAAACAGCGTACAAACGGGCACATGTTTGTCGGAATCCCGTACCAGAAACACTGGAGACACTAAACTCAGATGCCGGCTTAGCACAGGTTCATGAAAGCGCTGTGCCTCTTCCCGTCGGTCTGCGAAATTTCAATCTAGATTGGAGTCAAAATTATTGCAAATTTGCAATGATCACTCCCTGGTACAGCTTCATTATTTGCAAATAGGCTACTTAGTTCCTCACGTTTAGGTGTGGCACTGCCGATAAATCTTCAAGCACAGTGGCAAATGCCATGATGAAGCATCTTTCATGGTTCATGCACCATACATCAATTATCTGGCAGTTTTATCAATCAATTCCGAAGGAAAAAAATTGGTGGAAACATGTATAACTTGGCAGGAATGCTTAATTGCTTATGTGGGATTCATATATTGATAATATGTATGCAATCTAAATCTGGGACTCGAGACAATGAAATCAATGAACTCCTTCAATATGTCAGCAATTCCCGACGCATCAGGGAACTTTAAATTAGAGCCTGTGCACCATGTTACAGAGGGAAACTTCTTGGTGTCAGCTCTGTTTACGCTGTACTACTTTCTGTGTTGCCACCTCTGGCAACAGTTTCAGAATTAGTAGAACCTTAATATGTAGGGACACCACCAATCCATGTTGACATTTACCACCATAAATCCATTGACAGTGACATGGGCACATGCTTTACTTTCTTCAGGTACCTTAATGAAAATCTCTATTTGAACCTTCATTTCCCCCCAAAGCAATGAATCTTCAGAATTCAGAAGGATTATTTCTGCAAGGCTCACTGTGACTGCAATAACAGCTATAGTTAAGAAATTATAAACATTACTTCTACAATGTGTGTAACCAACAACCTAAAGGAATGGAGCATTTTCATGTGTTGTAGAAGGTATAAACACATTCAGAATTTATTTCCATTTTATTCTCTGTTTTGGTCAGCTTTCCCTTTATTTCTTTTTCTCCCTATGATTTAAAACGTTTACTTGCCTATTGTAAGCAAAAGGTGTCCTTCGGTATGGCTGGTAAAAGAGCTCCATCGAACTCTTTTTACACAACTTGAGACGTAAGAAAGCTTACAATCAAGCTTTGCAGTCAGAATAAATCAACAGTTGGAATCAAGAAAGCAACATAATTTCTGAGAAAGAATAGAGAATAGAAACAAAGAAAAACAAGCGATCCAAGCTAATGTTTCCTCTTTGCTAGAGCACAATAGCACTCCAGCAGCTAAATGTAATATCTCAAAAGCACCTACTAAGTGAACTCAAATTCAACTTGAGTCCAGGATTCAGTTAAATAAAAAAAGGAACTTGAGTCCAGGAACCAAATCGGGTGGTTCAATTCAAATGGTCAAACTGGCACACAGGAGCGTGAGAAAATAATGCAAGTAATGACTGCATTTTACTTTAGTGAAGTTCCACAGACAATTCAGCTACCCCATAGCAATCACTTTAAGGACAAGTAATTAGCCCAGCAACAGCTCCCACCAAACTCAATGCTCCACAAATTCTTGCTTACACATTTGTAAGTTTCTCTAGCCAAGGCTCAAACAATGATACAACACCTCGCTTATAAAGCATCGCCTTTAATGCTACCACTATATGAGTGAGGAGGTAGGAGACGACATATATAGAGGATCCAATACCACCATACTGTAACCTCATCTCCTCTGATGAGTAAGAGATGATGAGGGAAGGTGATGCATGTGTTGCGCTTCTGAGAAGCAAGCTTCATGGCCTGATTGAGAGGAATCGCGCTCTGGAAGAGGAGAACAAGCAACTGAAACACCAAGTGAGCCGATTGAAAGGTCAGGTGTCCTCTCTCGAAGGGCAGGATACTGATAAGAGGATGCTATGGAAGAAGCTGGAGAATTCTGCAACTAGCATCACCTACTCCAAGGAAAAGCAGTTTGTCCAGAGCAACGATGATGCAAAGGAATCCGTAGATCTCAACAGCTCCTTGTGTCACAGCAGGCAGCAATTCTCGAGGGCAACGCTAGTGAGATCAAGGGCACCAAGGGTTCCAAATCCACCACCCAGTCCGACATGCATCCAACCAAAGATAAATGTGAGAAAGGAAGGATGCATGGCCCCTCCTCCTCCTCCACCACCTCCACTGCCTTCCAAGTTGCAGAGAAGCGCAAAGGCGATACAGAGGGTGCCAGAGGTAGTCGAGTTGTACAGGTCGATAGTGCGTCGTGAAGGCAAAAACGATGCAAAGTCTGGATCCGTGGGAATTCCAGCAGCAAATAACAGCAGGGAAATGATTGGCGAGATTGAAAACAGATCAGCTTATGTTTTAGCTGTAAGTACACATAGTTTTCTCTCATTTCAAGCATATTCATGTACAGCATATTTTTCTAGTTATTTGCCGATGCCCCTTTTGTCCATTTATTCTTTTAGACATAAACTTTGCAAGAAGTGGTTTGCACAATACTTCTTTCGACTTCCAATGCATTACCTTTCAGTTCTTTACTGGATTAGAGACATCAGAGAAGGATTGCCACCAAGAAACTAATTTCTGAATATCTCAAGTCGAATCTGTTTCTTGCATAATGTGTTCCTTCATCGTTCCAAGCCTGCTCATCAGGATATATCATATATTCTCTCTCCATCATGTGTTACTTTGATAATGAGAGCAGCCAACATTTTGTTTATTTGGTTTGGTTCAGAATGAGGTAATTTCCGTGGATAGAGGCTTGGGTACAACCATTTCAGCTATTGAATCAGAGATAAACTACTGATACCCATGTCTTGGTAGTTTTCAGAGTTTCTAAAGCTCACTACACAAACCATTTACAAATATATCTATTCACAATATGTCTATTTGATTTAAAAAATAACTCTAAGAACATTCAGAAAAAAAACTTTGCCAATTTTTGTGTTGTTAAACTAGAGTTGACAGTAGTTCACAACTCTTTAGTCAGACCACTACTAGTAAAATATGTAATGGTGGATAATGGTTTGTACAGTTGGGTGTAGAATTTAATTCGTGCTTTAGTATTCTTTATATGGCCTTAAGTCAAACCTTTTAGACTTTGCTATGATATCTTAATAATTATTAGGTTGTGATATGTGCATGTTTGTCAAGAAAAATATTTTCACAATGCTTAGTTTTACAAGTTTTTATAAATATTTTAGAATAGAAAGTAATAGTCAAAGAACCCTTTTTTGGGTACCATGTCAATGTCCAAACCATCGCTTATTAGTCTTTCAAAGATTTCCCCTATCAAACTCTTTTCAGAACTAAGCCTCACCTTATAATTTCCATTCCAACAGATTAAATCAGATGTAGAAAATCAGGGCGACTTTGTGAACTTCCTCGCAAGTGAAGTTCAAAATGCTGCATACAGAGAGATAGCTGATGTTGAAGAGTTTGTGAAGTGGCTAGATGGGGAATTGTCATACCTTGTGGATGAAAGAGCAGTGCTCAAACACTTTCCTAACTGGCCTGAGAAGAAAGCAGATGCCATGAGAGAAGCAGCTTTCACCTATCGAGATCTGAAGAACCTAGAATCAGAAGCATCATCCTTCCATGACGACAGGAGAGTGGCTACACCTATGGCTCTCAAGCGCATGCAAGCTCTGCAGGATAAGTGAGTGGATAAGTGAAATATGTTTAACAAAATAGAAATTATTGCATCCCTACTTTGTTTTAATTCTTCTGCACTATACTAAATCAAGTAATCAGCGTGATTTCCCTTGCTGTAGAATTGAACAAGGTATTCATAACACTGAACGAGTAAGGGACAGTGCAAGTGGAAGATACAGGGATCTGAAGATCCCATGGGAATGGATGCTCGACTCTGGAATCATAAACCAAGTATGTATTCCTAAACTCCCAATCCCAACATTCTTCACAGTATGTTTTGTCACAGCTCAGAATAAAGAAGAGACCTTAATTGCACAAAAGTCTCGAGTCCAGCTAATAGACGTAGACGTATGAGTGTATGACACATGGTGCATGTCCATCTTACATTAAACAGCTAAAGATGGCTTCCTTGAAGCTTGCAAAAGAGTACATGAACCGCATTGTGAACACACTGAAGTCAGATCCATTTGCAAATGATGAGGAGCTCCTCCTGCAAGGTGTCCGCTTTGCCTTTCGCATACATCAGGTAACTACAAATTACTTTGCAATGACATTTGCATAAACTAATTAACTGATTGCACCAAAACAAAATTTGCAGCTTGCAGGCGGCTTCGATGAAGGATGCCGGAAAGCATTTCAAGAACTAAAGGCTTATGCAAGCAAGCCAGAGTGATCTGAGTTCATGTGCGTTCAATAAAAATTGAGATGATGAGATCACACATAGGTTATATTATTAAGTTTTGCCGAGGCTGGCTCCGAGTGGAGTCCACAAAATCTTGAGGACAATGCTGCATTTTATAAAGCTTAATTTATTAGGCATCAGTTGCTGATCTCTTTGGATCCAAGTCGAGGCTCTGAAAATTCTAAGCGCATCTTACATGAGCGCACACATTCGAACTAAATGGGAATTTGTACCAACACACAATTACTACTCATTTGCTATTATGTACTATACAAAACAATTAATCGACCAACATATGATGGAGCACAGAACCATCCAAGGCAAATGCGCGAGGCACGACAAAACGAAGCAGGCACGAGAAAATGAATAATCGCTGGCTAAGTCTGCAATTCTGCACCCAACACAGGAATGAGGGCAACTGCCCCCCCACAAGTACCTGTATCGCGCAGGCTTGGGCGAATCGCTAGTTGCGATGAGACGCGAATTCACTGCAGAAACAACCGTAGGGCCCGTCCAAATTGCCAAATTGGTCGCCGCGGCGATGCGCAGCCGCCGGTCGCCGTCGTTTTGTTTACTACTACTTCCCCGAAATTTTTCTCACTAGGATTAGTGGAGACGGGATCGCCGGATCGGGGACGGCTCGCCGCCTCATCCGGGCCCACGTGTCAGTGTGCCAGCGAGACGATCCCGCTCCCGCACCGTCACCGTCCGGGCACCAACTTCCCGGCCCTTCGGGGCTTGCGTCAGCGTCACTGTCGCTGTCACCATGGTGGTCACTGAAATGTGGGCCACACATGCTTTCGGCTCCACTTGCTGTGTCTCTGGAAGTATATCCTCTGCACAGTGCACGGTGTCGGCCCCACTTCGCATCTGCGACCGCGAGCCCACGACATCGATCGACGCTTCCTTCCGGGCTCCGGCACCCCAAGCGAGAAGCGACCCCAAAGGCGTCGCTCCCACTCCCACCTCGCCGGCGATGGCGAGCTCTGGCGGGATCTCCGACCAGCTCTTCATCTCCGTCCAGCTGGAGAGCCCCCGGCTCGCGGAGCTCGACCTCGACCCCCACCTCTTCGGCTCCCATCCTGTCGCCGGCTCGTGGGACCCCTGCAAGGCCGTAAGCTCCGGATCGCCTCTAGCTCGCGAGATATGTGTGCGGAGCGGATTTTGACGCGTTTCGTGTTTTTTTCTCCCCCGCAGCTGCCGTTGGATCGGGCGTCCGCCGCCGTGTGGGACCTCAGCTGCGTCGTCCCTTCGCAGCATGGTGAGTTGATTGATTTGATCGTGGGGGTTTGATAGCTTAGCAGGGCGGCATGGCCGCAGGGGTTTTGGGTTCATCCATAACGAGGTTTAGGGTAGGACAAGCTGCAATTGGTGCTATGCCGTTGGGATGCACCAGTATTTTATTAATTGGGTCAGGCTGTTTTTTTATAGAGATGAATTAGTGAATCCTAGTTTATTCAAAAAATTAGCGAATCCTAGTTTCTGAGGTAAACAATGTGGCGTGTGAAATTGTAGAACCAAAACTAGTGATTTGTAGACTGACATTGTTGGATTTTGTTTCCATTGTTAGCATTCTGACTAGTTTTTTCTTTTATTAGAGCCGCTGGATTTCAAGTTTGTTTTAAAGCAAAGAGATGATAGTTCACAGTGCATTGTTGAAGAGGGACCAAACCGATCACTAGGTTGCCAGAGCAATGAAGTTGAAATGAGGACTGCAGTGTTTAAACTGAATGAAGGGAAGGATGTACTTGAGTGCAAAGTTCAGGTTGAGGCACAAATGTTATCCCCATTTGATCTGGCTGCTAGTTGGAAGGCTCAGCAGGAATATATTCAGCCTTCAAGGGTGCGAGGGGCCCATGATGTCACTATCAACACTGGGTTAGAAGGCAGTGCCAAGGTCTGTTTCATTGTTTCTAGTTTTATGTTTGGACATACATACGTAATTCATAGAGAAAGTAGGGAATAAGGAACCTAATCATATTGAAATATAACAGTTGTTTAGTGACTGCATGGAAATTTAACGTTGCAAGACTGGTGATAGAAACAGTTATTCCATTAGTGACACTGGTCACAGAAAGCTACTTAGAATTGGGTTGCAACCAATGATTGCCACTTAACAGTCTGATACTTCCAAGAGTGCTACTGGAGCTGTAGATAGCTTGCCACAGCTTGCTACCTGGTTGTGGGACTCGCCATTTTCTTTGGGTTCTAGGAAAGCTAATTTGTTCTAACGCGTCTGATGAACTTACCAGTTATGGTATGTGAGTGGGATTGTAAACCTTTTATCAAAATTTATTATAAAAATTATGAAGATATCACAGATGGAACTCAAGCTTTATGAGAATACTTTTCCCAGAAAGCTGCTGTCTATGTTTCTAATTCAAAGTAAATGCTGCTTCCTTTTCTGTCCTGCCAATTTTCTCTTGTTCATTCAAACAGAATGGCTTCGCTTCTGGTTTGGAGCTTGATTTAGAGAAGTATGTAGTTCCAACACCAAACATGGGCTCAGGTGTTGTTTATGCAGCTAACTTGACTGAAAATCCACGTTCATTATTGCAAACTCGGAGTTCCTCAAACAATGATACCACAAAGGACATTGTGTTCAACTCGACTAAAGGCGATTCATCCTCGAATCACTATGTTAACACTATGAAGGTATAACTTCAGTTTCATGTGCACTTAATTGTTAGTTTAAAATCATGGAAGCGTGCACTTAACTATATAAAAAGCACCTGTACTTTTGGCTTAAAATATGTGATAATTTTGTCAACTTCGAAGTTACTTCTTCAGTAGTGTCATCATAACTTATTCAAGCATGCAGCAAGTTAATTCCTTTCTTTAGATCTTCGGTCCATTCCGAAATAAAACTTAGGTTAGATTAATTTGACCAAGTTCATTAGCCAAAAGATGCACAAGTCCTAGTGCTGAAGCGCATGGATTTATGGTCGTGAAACCACCAAATTTACTTATTGGAACATAAGCCACTCCCTCCCTCCCTCTCTCAGGCATCCAGCTTAAATTTGTTATCTGTACAAGTTTCTTCTGTAGATTTTTTACCTTTTATATCTGGTAGCTCTTTTTTATTTTGCAATTTTTTACTAATAAGCTGAAAAGGTTTGGGCCTATAGTCTTTCATGCACTTATTTTGCATTTTCTTGTCATTTGGAATATATATATGTATTAGCAGTTACAATTAACCATGGGTTGTCTCATAATTTTTTTGCTTCAGGGTGCAACTGGAGGGCATGCACCATCTCTAGAAGAACAAAGGGCAATGTTTGTTGATAGAGGTGTTGGCTCACCAAACTTTGCAAGACCAACAAAGGAAACCTTTTCAGTGAGCAACTTTAAGTTGGATTCTGAAGCAAAGGTTGTACATACACTTCACATCACTGCTAAATTTTTAATGTTTTCCTTGGGTTTATAGCAAGTATGATCTCTGTAGTGTCATGAGCTATTTGATACGTTCTAATAAGCATTAAACTATAAGTACCAAAGGGGAACTTCATAACTTCTTAGGATATATGTTTGTTCCAGGGAAGGAAGACTGCTTTAAAAGCATTTCTTTCTTGCCCATTGACAAAGTTGGGGAAAGGCGGGCAAGAGCACCAAATGTGATCTTCTTGCTTCAACATGTGCAGATGGTGCACACCTCAATTAACTTGAATCTAACAGCATTAAATGCATGGAAACATGCCTTGTGCTTAGTGATGCAATTGGTTACACAATGGGTAGTCTTAGGTCCCTACTTTAGTTCATTAGCACCCCATTTTTCTTGCTGTGAAATTCGGATTGGTTCAATTGGATGAGTTTGGGTCAACCCAATGGCCCAGAAAAAACAAATCTTGCATCCCTATTTATTCTTCAATAGCAACCCTTCAAATAAAAGTTACAAAATGTTGAGTAATTTTATAATCTCAAAGGGTGAAGCATATCTATGATATGTATGCCCATATCCACTCTTGTTTGTTTCACTATAACATTCCGTCACATATTTTATGAAAAGACTGAGTTACTATCATCCTGTGATAGTGGGATACTCGTAACAGCTTCTGAATTTGTTAAAACTTGTTGCTTCATGTTTTGTCATCTTAGCTTCTGACACTGTCACCAGCAGGATATGCCAGCAGCAGAAGGAGCTGTTGCAGCAGCTGCAGTAGCTGATCAGATGTACGGCCCGAAAGAGGACCGCAAGTTGACCATCGTGTTGGTAATTTTCATACGCTTACAAATGTTCATTTACCTTGTAGTTACAACTTACAACACACTAAACGTAGATTACTTAGCTTGCAGCTACATAACAGTTTTTTGTGTTCCACAAAATTATCATTTCTGTACAAGTTATAGAAGTCTGACTTTCTTTAAGAGTATAATAACCTCTTTGCAGCATAATTTTTGTTCAACCCAAAGTCCACAAAAAATAACTTGCTAAGTGCTAAGTGATATACTGATATGAATGCTCCACTTTGAAAATTGCATCCTGATTGGCCTGTAGTTTGCACACCATTTATATATATATATATATATATAGGGCGAGTATACTCCGTGGCCGGCCACAGAATAGTTATTCTGTGGCCAGTCCAGGTGGCGCCCCAGGATTTGACGCCAGCCCACCACCTGTTTTCCCCATCCACTAGCCGGCTTGGACGCGAGCGTACCGTGCGGAGCCTGGAGCCATTACGGTAATTAACGGGTCATTATTACCTAATCATCACCTGAACAAAACCTCCGATCCAGTCGAGATTTCAGCCGGATCATCCTAATCAAAATTGGTCTACGTCCGTCCTACTACCTATGCAGCTTACGTGATAGTTGTGGCCCAGTAACTAATTCCCATCCGGTTACGAGAATACAAGAACCGGTTTGTGTACACTTGCTTGCATGTGTTACTGAGAATACTTTTTTTAGTAGGCATGTGCAAGTGTTACGAGAATACAATCTAGTACAAGAGTGCTATCGAGTTACCCACGGCCATTTAGTAATATGGCGAAATCAAGTTACTATAGTGATTCCTACTTCACTAGATTTCAATATGTTAGAATTGCAATTTGCAACGATGCATTCAACAGTGTACAACAATTAGCATCATCAATTTACTGTAGGCTTTTACCAGAATGGTGTGATAAGTTACTATAAACACCCAATTTACTAGAATCAAATACAGTAGAGTTACGACATTGCATTTGGTAGCTTATCAGCACTCACTCATATGGTGAGTTACCACAAGGCATCACCAATTTACCATAATGGTGTAAACAATTTACAACAAAGCAAAATGGCATAAAAGTTAGTACGATATTTATAGTGCAGTCTACTAGAATCCAATATACAGATTGCATTACTACAATGCCTTCAGTAGTGCATTAGAAATCACATACAAGTGTGTTGTCATATACTGTCGAATTACTACGTTATTTCTAGTGCAGCCTCATGTCCTAGTGATTGCTTCTGCACCAGATGCCCAATGCGGAGCAGCAGGCATCTCCAAGTGTTGCTGCATGCTCCAACAATTGAATTTGAAGTCAATGTAAAGTCCCTGTTTGCCGTGATGCTGCACAGATGATAAAAAATTGGACATAATGTTACTCTGAAAAAAGTGAGGCCATTGCAAAAAGGAAAAGACAAAAAAAAAAAAAACACAAAAACCATGCTTGTTTCATGTTGCATGCAGCAGGAAAGATTGGAGATTAGTCACAACTTGAGCTGTTGCAGGCTCATCTGCAGCCCAGACTAGCTGCATAACTTCAGGCAGCCAGTAGAATAATTGCGAGCTAATCTTTTAGGAGGACTGGTTAATACCATACTCTGAAATTAGGAAACTAGGAGCACACTTCGAGATCGATGAAGTCGCTGTGTTACAAGAATCCAAATAGTCTAATATTTGCCGCAATAAATCTACCAATTGTGATTTCCAAGAATCTATTTACGAGAGTTGTTCTAAATGATTTACTAGAACCTATGCCCCCTATATGTGATTTATGGTAATTTTTGTAGATGATTACTATCTCTTATATGTGATTTACAATAACTTTGTATTTTTAATTTGAGATGATTACCGCAGTGGCATCTTAATAATAAAAGAAGACAACCATGCTTTTTGTATAGTCCTGCCTTGGATTTATACGGAACCAACTTGACCAGAATTAAGTAACAAGAATCTACATATTTACTATAGCTTAATGATAACATGAATCATTGCCCAAAAGATGACGAGAGACTGATTGACATTGTTTCTGCCTAAAGAACACAATGATCGCACTAGTAACAGACTGTAGAAGGAAACTACCTTACAGGCTACAAAATATATGGTTACTGGCTTACTGCTCCTGTGATTGAGTTACCACGAAAAAGTTGATGAAATCGATCTGAATAATGTTCGTTTTATGACAATCTTCAGAAACCAATCTACTGTATAGGGAGAGGGGTTTAAAACTGACTACCTAAATAAGATGGAATCAAACAAAAATAGGTAAAATCATATTTCCTAGTGTCTTCGGTACACATACACAACAGGGAAACTCACTATCTATGCTAATTAGCCAACACAGAGCCACATATTTACTATAACAGAGATCTACAGAATAAAAAAAAATTCATGGTAATTTGAGATTTCAGATAATTTTGTAAAATTACTACAGTAATTTGAGATAATTACTACAATGGTGTAATCAAAGTTACTACAATCTGTTTAAGAGAATTTTTCTAAATGTTTACTAGAACGAATGCCCCTTGTATGTGATTATGGTAAATTTTATAAATGGTTACTAGAATCAGTGCCCCTTATGTGTAAATTTTGGTAATTTTGTACAGAATTTCAGATAATTACTGTAACTGTGTCATCAAGTTACTAGAATTATGTACAAGGTCTAGTAAAATTACTAGAATTATGTAAAATAAAATGACAATAATATCTGAAAGCAAAATTAGTATATTTACAGTAGCCAGTGTGTCCACGAGACCATGGATTCTCAGTTACGACAATTGTGTGGTAACATGTCAGAATTAACTATACAAGCATATCAAACAATTGGTTTGACAAAACTAAGCAACCATGGTGAAGCTAGTGCATAGAATCAATCATAATCGAACCAAAGATATAAAACCTGGTGCCGTGGTAAGGTGGTGCCGGTCAAATTTGTATGATATGGATATAGCAACAAATACCAAAATCAAATGAATTAACTCCCCATTCCTCACGGCTAAACAGATCAACGGAAAAATGCTGAAAAAGAATAGACGTACAGTGAGGAAAAAAATCATGATCCAGAGGGGAATCAGCTCCTAATCTAAACGAATGGCTTGAGGCCAAATGAGTACGGCGAATTTAATTTGCAGCTGCTCACCTCAGGAGCCTGTAGCAGGCTGGCCGCTGGGCTGGATGGGGATTATGAATCAAAAACAAAACAGAAATCTGAATCCCACAATCTTCTCTTTTGCCCAAATCCGTGAGAAGCTCTTATGACGCACACAGGATGGGAGAGAAACGGGATCCCGGTGCCAGATCGAGGTGCACGGAAATCCAACAACTTTCAATCTGCATGCAGCAACGAAAATTGGGGAATCGATGCAAGGAAGGAACTGGCCGCCGTCAGGCTGCCGCCGCTCGAACCGACGGAAGCCGCGGCAGTAAATCGCCAGCGACGGAAACACCAACGCTTGTCGTCGATTTGATACGACGACGACGCCGCTCTGCCTCGCATCCCCCGTGCTGCAGCGTCGGAGGAGCCGCGCCGCCGTGTTGAGGGAGGCAGGCTGCCGCCGGCTCGTCGCGACTCGCGAGGAGAGCAGTGCTGCCTGGTTACGACCGGTGGAAGGGCAGCCGCCAGGTTGATGGCTCCCACCGATGGGAGGTATGGGCAGGGAGGTCGCCGGTGGATTGCTCAGCGAACGAACCTGTACGGCGATGTTTTCTTCGTCTTAATGGAAATCGAAGAAATTTGAGGATGGTTTATTGCGTAATTAATTGATGGGTGTGTTGGCGCTCGGGCTCAGAGCCAAGTCGAGCCGTGGAAGGCTGCTCGGCGGAGCCATGCAGTAGGGGATGGGCAGGCGGACGACGCGGGCGGGGGACGAGATGGACGGTAGGATGGGGTGGACACAGAATAGTTATTCTGTAGCCGGCTACGGACAATAGGTTCCATATATATATATATATATATATACTGTGTACCCAGCTAGCTTTTGTTTTTTTTTCTAGTACTCCACCGATAAAAAAAATGTACTGCACAGATTTACAAGATTATAGAATTTTTTTATATGCATGGCTCAGCTGTATATTGATGTTGTTGAAACCATTTCTGTTAATTCATTGACACGCTTTCTTTTTTCTTCAAGTACGCATGCAGTTCTTTTGTAATCATATGCTGACATTCTAGGTTGGGCTGCCAGCTCGGGGTAAGACCTTTACAGCAGCTAAACTTACAAGATATCTGCGATGGTTAGGTCATGAAACAAAACACTTCAATGTTGGAAAGGTGAACATTAGCTTGACCTAATTTTGCAGAGAATTGCATATATGTATGATGTCACTAGTCATGTTTTTCATTTTCTTTTTGTAGTATCGTCGGCTCAAGCATGGAACTAATCAGGTATTTACAACTTTTTGACTCCTTGTAGTGGTTTTTTAGTTTTTTTTGGGCAGTACAGCACTGAAATTATTACTCTCAAGCTTTTGTTTAATTCTCGATAATTTGTTTCCTATTTTTTTTATGAAATATATACCTTGTATTTTCAGTTTCATTATGGTCCTATATTTCCCTGCTCCAGAAGAATTTATAATAGAATCTAGTTGTTTTGAGCAGACTGCTGATTTCTTTCGTGGAGATAACAGGGAGGGCGTCGAGGCACGTAACGAGGTCAGTGAATTGCTACTGCTGCTGCAGTATTGAATTACTACAGCCATTTCTTATGAATTAGTTCCAACTGGGGCACACATCCTAAAACAGGAGTTTGAGAACAGTGGTAGATCATGTATGCCTTTTTTTCATGAAACACATACTTCTTTTTTAATGTAAGATCTGGGCCCATGCCTTTTCAGGTGGCAGCATTAGCAATGGAAGATATGCTATCCTGGATGCAGGAAGGTGGTCAGGTAAGGCATTAGTTTGCTCACACTGCATTAGTGTTTTCTAATTAGTAACTTTTTCAGCTGGTCCCCAGGTTGGTATCTTTGATGCCACAAACAGCACAAGAATACGGAGAAACATGCTGATGAAAATGGCTGAAGGAAAATGTAAGGTATAGTTTATCTAGTGTACACATCTTGGATATCCTTTTGGCTGTTTGAATGGTTGTCTCCTGACTAGTTCCAATAATGTTATTGAAATAGAAAGATGGTGTCCTAATAGGTTGCTCTTGTATATTCATTCCAGAAGAAGCTAAGAAATTTGCGCAGCTGTTTACAATTAGTGAATTATATTATCTAGACTCATTCATTTACATAAATTCTCTCAAGTACCTTCCATCTGATACAAAGTGGAAACATCTTTGGATGGTCTATGCATTTGGCACCATGGTGTGAAGATTCGAGTTCATGCCCAATTGCTTCTTATTAACACATGCATGTGGACTAGAAGTTATGAAAAATTGTATCGGTTAGTGGGTTTTCTCTCTCTCGAAATATCAGCTAGTGGTTTGGTCTGGTCTGGCTAAAATACAAAGCATTATTCCTTCCTATCACCATATAGGATCAGCCACTCTAGAGCATTTTCAAACATGTCATTATCTTCCATTTTAGAATTATGTAAACTATCAACATTCTCATTTACCAGTAAAATGTAATGACCTGAGAGTTACCATGCAAAGATTGCAATTGCCAGCAACGGCAAAACAAGAGTTACCATTCAAAAACTGCTGTTACTAGAGAACTTTTGAGTTCTTGATTTGTTACATATTAAGAGCATATGAGATGATTCCAAAAATGTCATTGATGAGTTACTTACCTTCCTGTTGCTTGCACCCCATTGGAATATAAACTGATGGATCATTCTTCTGAGTGTTATATGGCAGTATGGGGAGAGTTGGAAGAACATGTCCAAGATCTGTAATCTGATAATTAAATTTTTGTTTAGGGAAGGGGTGGATGACTAAAATCAATTCCCTCATGTATTGAAAGATACATGACATTGATGTTTTATAATGTACTCTGCACTTCTTTGTAACAATATTTGGTTTGTCCTGTGACGGCATTTATAAAATTAATCTTCTATAGTTGCATAAACCAGACATCCCTTTCTGATAACACTGTTTACAAATGTGCATTGTGTAACAATATACTAAGCTACTGTTTGGGGTGTTATTGTGCTTTACCGTATGGATGCTTCCCTCTACTTTCCAGATCATCTTTTTGGAAACGATATGTAATGACAAGGATGTTCTCGAGAGAAATATACGATTGAAAGTTCAGCAGAGTCCTGATTATGCAGAGCAGTAAGAAATAACATATTTACTTGCCTGTGTTCATCCTATTGGTGCACTTCTTTATGCAATCACCATCCTCTATCTCACAGGACAGATTTTGAAGCTGGTGTGCAGGACTTCAAAGAGCGATTGACCTATTATGAAAAGGTCCATAATTACTGAATTATATCATAGAGAAAATCCCTTGTATGCCATTGCAAATTTCTTAAATTCATTATGTGCCATGAAAAAATTGCTTATCCGCTGTATGCCATCTGTTTGCAAATCCCTCTTCTTCGTGCCATTCTTGAGTGGTTAATGCATGACAGAGGCATGAAAAGATGAGTTTTGCCCAAGCCTTCTTGCTCCATTCCTTGTCTTCTTTCTTCTCTTCCTGAATTCATCTGTGACCCTGATATGTTCCTGTTCCATTCTGAAATTTAAAACCCACGCACAAACCCAACACAACTCCTTATACATGTTGCTTCCGTTTCATCCTATTCCAAAGCCCCAGCTGAATTTTGGCCAAGATGCCAGTTCAATCACCAGGAGACCATCGGCCATGGCATGCGGAGAGAAACGATAGGAGTTTCGCTGGAGCTTGAAGCTGAGGGTAGATTGGAAATTTAGGACATGTTTTGTGGACTACAGGACAGGTGGTGCGTGGATGGCATAAGATGGTAAGAAATTGTAACCAGATGGCATATAAGGAGTAAGCAATTTTGCCATGGCAGATGCCAGATGAAAAGAAATTGTAATTGCAAATAAAATTGCCCCTTATAGGAACACTATTTTTTCTAGAATGTGGAATAGTTATATGCAAAAAACTTGAAACCTCTGCAGGTCTATGAACCGGTAGAAGAAGGCTCTTACATAAAAATGATCGACATGGTTAGCGGGAAGGGAGGTCAACTACAGGTATGTGTGAATAGTCAGGCCACACATGTAAAGTAGCATGAAAAGCTTTGATCCCCATGATATTGCTACTGAATATTCAATTAATCGCACAATCTTGAACTGATTCTCCTTTTGTTTATCATATGAATACTAATATATGGACTAGAGGAACTGAGATGAAACAAAAAATTAACTTGCAGCCTAGCTACTAGTGACATACTCCTGATCTCATACCCTGTTTTGATTTTCATGCAGATTAATGGCATAAGTGGTTACTTGCCTGGACGGATTGTTTTCTTCTTGGTACATACCCAGAAAGTCTGATCTTTTTTTAGCAACATCTGATCTTTTTTTATGCACACCTTAAGGCTACAAATCCCTTGGACATTTTGTACAATTGTAGTTTCCACTGATCTAGTTTCAGGCCAAATCGTATTGCGCCTCTTGTTTAGTGATTCAATGATACAGACATATTCTGTTGGGGTCTGCATGATTGGTTGTATGTTTATCTGAATGTTTTTGTCAAAATTTCCAATCTGCTCCATATCTCCACAAGAGTGAAATGCATGGGCGCCTACCCCAACTTGCTTGGGACAAAAGGCTATGTTGTTGTTGTTGTTGTCATCTAGGTTCATGAACTTTGAAAATGCATATTTGGGTTCTTAAACTTGTCAATGTGTCATCTAGGTCCAAAGTTCCCAAAATACCCCTACGGTTGTTGGCATGTCAATGCAGACATCTCACATTGACAAAGTCAAAATCATATGGGGTTTTGACACTTTGGACCTAGATGACACATTTGACAAGTTTAGGACCTGAATATGCATTTTCAATGTTATTGGACTTAGATGACACTCCATGACAAGTTTAAGGACCGCCTGTGCATTTCGGTCTCTTCACAGTGTGAGTTGTAGAGAATCCTCTCTTGCTAATAGATTAGATAGGTAGAGAATCCTCACTACGTGGAAATAGACTTTTGCGATCAAAGTGCTTCTTAAATTCAAATTGATGTAAGTTAATCATAATATGTGTTTTCTCAACCAACTCAGGTAAACTGTCATCTGACACCTCGTCCTATTCTGCTAACGAGACATGGCGAAAGTATGGATAATGTCAGAGGGAGAATCGGTGGTGACTCATCTTTGAGGTCGTTTCTTTTTTCTGCATTTCTGTCATTTGTATCTTCGATTTCTTTGTTCTGCAATTTTGTCATTTATTTCTTTGCTGTGATTTTAATTTGGGTGCCACACAAAAATCCATGACAAAGTTTAAAATGTCAGCATGCGTTGTATGTTAACATGCAAATCAAAGGATCTGAGTAAAACAAAGTCCTTTCTTGCTAATTAATTTGAGTTTTTTCCTCTCCTTTTTTCCATCGAGCGCGCAGGAGAAATGTGTGTCGTTGCATTTAAATAGGAGTGGAGTTATGGACAGACAAACTCCAGAATAGACATCTCACTCTTGTACTCTAAATTGGGCTTCTGATAGACTGATAGGTATCTGTTTCCTCGAACGCACCAGGAGAACTGTGCATCTAAGAAGACTTATACATGCCCAATAAGTATAAACCTTGGTGATTAATGTATTAGTAGTAGGCTTAATGTCTAATAGCATACTTGTGAACTTCTTGAAGGGAACAAAAGCAGAGGTAGTTATAATTATGGGTTAAATTAACTCCATTAGTGTTACTATATGCTTGCATGGATTCTAAATTTGGAAGTCGTCCATGTATACTAGTCTTCTTCTTTGGCCATTCATGTGATGCAATAATTGGTGTGCAGTGAGGCTGGCCAGCTTTACTCAAGAAAGCTTGCAAGCTTTGTGGAGAAGCGGCTGAAGTCTGAGAGGACTGCCTCTGTAAGTATGCCATTTGTTTCTCAGCACAGCGAGAGAAGAAAAACATTTATTAAATTTATGTGCAACAACCAATTCAGATATGGACTAGCACACTCCAGAGGACAATATTAACAGCACATCCGATCATTGGCTTTCCAAAGGTTAGTTTTTATTGGTAATAAAAAAAGGTCGTGAAAAGATTATTCTCAGCAAAACTAAATTGTTTTCCCACATGTCTTCTAGATACAATGGCGTGCTCTTGATGAGATAAATGCTGGGGTCTGTGATGGGATGACATATGATGAAATAAAGAAAAGTAAACCTGAAGAATATGAGTACGTGATTCAGTGACATTATGCCATTTTATATGTCTTTCTGAGAATTTGTCAAGCATTCGTACTGTAGCTTGTAAATTTGATTGGAGACCTTGTACATTATCTGTTATTACAATTATTGAGGACGTCCTCTCATTCTATTCACTTCATGTGTATATGCATTGTTCAGATCACGTAAAAAAGACAAGCTGAGGTATCGTTATCCAAGAGGTGAATCCTACCTTGACGTCATTCAAAGGTTGATATGGCTACTTGATACTATTGCATGCCTCTGTACATAAATCAGTTACTGTAATTATCTTGCTTGCCACTTAATCATGATATTTTCCTCTGTCCAGACTAGAACCTGTAATAATTGAGCTTGAACGGCAGCGTGCACCAGTTGTCGTCATAGCTCACCAGGTAAGAGGGACCGGATTTTGCATTCATCTGAACAACCTTTTTGGTACCGAGCTATTGTGGATGTCTGAGAGATTTTATGTACAGGCTGTGTTAAGAGCACTTTATGCATATTTTGCGGACAAACCTCTTGAGGAAGTCCCAAATATTGAGGTAAGGCAATTTGTGCCAACATCTTGTAGTATAACTGGAACCTTTCTTTATTGTGACTGGAAATTTTTTTCATATAGATACCTCTACATACAATTATTGAGATACAAATGGGTGTTGCTGGTGTTCAAGAGAAACGGTACAAACTGATGGATGCAGTCCATCCCACCGCGGGGTTGTAAGAAATGATGAATAGAGTTCGCCTTCTGAAACTAATCTGTACAAATAAATTTTGTGATGGTATATTATCACAATATTCAACAATCAGATGCTATAGTTTCGGAGTGGAGTATTACCCTAACAGGTTTAGCCCAGAGTTTATTTGACTCAGTCTTTTGCTAGTCATAAACCCTTCATAATTCAGTGTGCCCTACCTGGCGCCTACAAAATTGCATGCTTAATTGTGGCGTGAATTCTGAATGTGTTTATTCAGGTCATCAGGATTCATAGCGCCAAAGCCAGAGTATCTATATGAAATGGGTGTTCCTTTCAGCAACATAGGTGTGTTGCCATCTCTTCTGTCTTAGTGAAATTTGCTTAGGGAGAGCGTTCCTGCATTATTATTGGGAAAAAGTCCCTTTTACCTCTCTAGAGTATGGGCAAAGTTAGCGTTTCCTCCCTAAACCGCAAAACCGTTTATCTAACACCCTCAACTATAAAAACCATTTGTTTTACCCCCCTTGGTTGTGTGGACGGTGGTTTTCGTTGACGACTATTCTCTCCTCTCCTTTCTCTCTCCACCTCCACCTCTTCCCGATGCGGCGCAGTTGCGACCGGGGACCTTGGGCGGCGGCCTGGCGCCAGTGCGCTGCCCCACAAGCTCCAAGCCGGCGCGCTGCCCTCGACGCGGCGACGGCGACGGCGGCGGCCGGCGACCTCGGGCCGCTCAGCGGCTCCTTGCGGGCGCGCGGCGGCGGGGACGGGGCTCTGGCGTGGGGTGAAGTGGCGGGATCCGGCGGGCAGAGGGCGAACGCGGGTGCGCGCCGACGTGGGCAGCGGGCACCAGTGCGCCCGGCGGTGGGCAGCAGGCACGCGGCAGCGTGGACGAGCTCCGGCGCGTGGTGAGGCGGCAAGCTCCGGTGGGCACATGGCGAAGGCGGGGGCGCGGTGGCGTGGGATGAGCTTGGAGCCCGCGAGCCCCGTCCCCGCCGGATCCCCGCCATCGCACCCCACGCCGGAGCCCCGTCCTCGCCGCCGCGCGCCCGCGAGGAGCGGCCGGGCGGCCCGAGGTCGCCGGCCGCCGTCGCTGCGCTGCGTCAAGGGTAGCTCGCTGGCGCTGCCGAGGTCCTCGACCGCAGCTGTGCCGCATTGGGAGGAGGAGGAGGTGGAGAGAGAAAGGAGAGGAGAGGAGAGAGAATGGTGGTGGACCCACTGTCACGTCAGGGAAAACCACCGTCCACACTGTTGGAGGGGGTAAAAGAACGGTTTTGATAGTTGAAGGTGTTGAATAAATAATTTTACGGTTTAGGGAGGAAACACGAACTCAGCCTATACTCCAAGGAGGTAGAAGGGACTTTTTTGTTTATTATTGTCGTCTGGATGGGCACATTCTCGATCCAATTGATGTGAGTGGGCTGGGACTGCAAGGTGTGATCGGGCCGGGAGTCACATAAATATTGCAGTTGAAATTTGAACAAAAACCTAAAATTTCCCCCACGTAGACTGAAAATAAAAGCTTAGTTTATCTTCTTGTCTCACAACGGGTGCAGAAAGAAACTTCTGGTGGGCGAGGGTACCCATTAGTTTCTTGTGCACTCAAAACGAAGAGAAGCATCAGGAAGAGAAATTATCAGCTACCCACAAATGGTATTTCCTCTTGTGTCCACGAAATTTACCATGGACCTAGTTTATTTTTTGCTTGCAGCTTGGCCAAATCATGGGCAACCAAATTGACCGCCTAATTTTGGCAGCTGCCGTTCTTTGGTTGGGCAGCTTGGCCGAGCATTCCAACGATCCCTAAAAGTTTACAATGCTAAAAACCGTTCGAATTAGAAACGTTTCATGTAATGAAGATAAACATTTGTTTGTCATTTGTCATGTGCCAATTTCTAAATCCCCTTTCACATAAGTACTTCCACCTGAACAGTTAGTTTTATGCTTGCAAAAGTAGCAAACAAAATAGAATGCACCTAGCTCCACAGAGACTTTAAATCAACGATTTGCTGTTATTTTCCGTAGCTCTACAATCCACGTCAAAAAAAAAAAATACTGGGAGGTGGGAGGCCGCCAAGCTCTCTCAAGGGAGTAAATAAGTCTTTTTATTTTTCTTTACACATCGAGTGTTTTTGTTGGGCCGGCTAAACAACCCATGTATCTTATATATCTATGGGTCAAGTGGTAAGCGGCGTTCCCGACAAAAAAGAGATAATTTGCATCAAGAGATAGCTTATATGGCTTTCGGGGTAATATCTACAAGTGTACTATTTTTACGAGCAACTAAACAACAACAGTGATTCATAGTTTACCGAAAAACCTTCAAATCCCGCCGCAACGCACGGGGAATCACCTAGCTAATGAAGATAAACAAGTAGTTGATCCCATATGTGCAAAAGTGTATATATAGCAAGCAAAGGTAAAACAAAGAAAAGTAAAATGCACTGTCAGTCTCTAAACTATTTCTGTGGTGTCATTCAGGTCCCCAAACTTTAAAAATGACCATACTCTTTAAAGGGGTCCAACTCATATCCTAAACGTGCCACGTGAGCGCCGTGTTGGCGGTCAATATCCATGACTTTTACTGCCAACATTTCTCCGGATTTCATGCTCATATAGTGATAATCATGCTAATATCATTTATACTAATGAGTTTCACAAGTTTTGTGCAATTTGTGAGCGAAGGAGCAAACAGGAAAAACAGGAGGCCAAAATGGCACAGGGCCAGGCCGACCGGCCTAGCCTAGGCCGACCGGCCCCCTTCTGCCTCTTATGGCCACAGTTTTGATCCACGAGCTATCTAACACACCAAGGATGATCATGAGCCGTGAGTTTGATGTCGGTTTGATCCGAGGACCCGAAAGGCCTAGCCATGGATTGGAGGGTCCACCTACCTTGGATTCTCGGACAACCTCAACTTAACGCAACCAAAACCGCCTCAAGGGAAAACATGCAACCGTTGATGAGCGAGTCGGTGCAACGGAGGGCCGAGAGGGGCCAGGGCCAGGCCGAACGGCCTCCCCTAGGCCGGTCGGCCTCCAACTGTCGTAACCGTCTCCAAACCAGCAACTACCGACCTCAGGACATCATCAGGAGCGTCCACAAGAAAGATTGCGCCAGATGGCAGAAATCACAGGCCGAACGGCCTCCTTCAGGCCGGCCGGCCTGGAAGCGTGGCCTCTACGCTTGATCTTTCGCGTGAAGCCTAAGCAAGCAGGTGGCGTGACAGTTATGCAGGCCTTTGCCCTTGGAGGGCTATAAAAGGCACCCTTCACCTCCACACAAGACACACCATCCATTGGAGAGAAGAGAAGGCTCAAGATGTAGTCCACTATTATCTTAGAGTAGAGTAGAGAGAGTAGTGGGTGAGTGCTTGGGTGACAGAGCGTGTAGAGGGAGTTCGGGAGTCATCTCGGCCTTCCCTAAACATTGTTCTGCCCCCGAGGAATAAAGCTTCAGAAATATCTTCAGTAAGTTCCTCGGTCTCTTGCCTTAGTACCTCGCTAGTTTACTCTTTACTTTCAGCAATTTATCTTGGCTATATATGATCTGCGGGTACCTGAGTCTACGCGAGTGACAGCGACTCTTGTTTGGGGTTTCCTCTATAGCCCTTCGCGTTGGGTGGAGGTCAGTGGCTGAAAGCTTAGGCGTGGTGCCTGTGCTGGCTAGTCACCTCAGGTTGTGTTGCACCCCACGGAACTGCAGTGGTAGGCGGCAGGTGGTGACAGTCCTGTCCGTCCTTTGTACTCCACCACGTTCGGGTGTACTCATAACAATAGTGCTGAGCCCGGAAGAACCCCTCTCTCATCCCGTTCTGAGTTCTTCCCGTTCTAGCCGTCGAAGCAGATCATGTTAGGTTAAGATAGGTTGTCTGGGGTAACGAGTGACTAACTAAGGTTAAGCTCTCTACACCCTTTACCCTTTTCTCCCCTGATGGGTCCGGTTAAGATATTCCTAGGCTAGTCGCGTCTACCGTTCCTTGGATTTGACATCCAGGTTTTTACTCCCCTGTTGAAAGGCTACAGCGGTCTCCGTGCGCTTGCGGATTTAGTTAGGCTAAGGAGTGCCAACAAGCTTTTCTGGGGCCGTTGCCAGGGAACGGTAGCAACACTAGTGTAGGATCTTTTTAGCCGTACACTTTACCCCCATAACCATCTTCCACATGGAGTTTTCTCCTAGTTATCCGGCGGTTCCATTTCGCGAGTGTTTGGAATTGCCACCATCCTTCCACCCCGTTATCTGATGGCTTCGTGATCCGCCCCAATCTCGTTGCCATCGTTTGTTCACACTCCTTGCAATAGATGAGGAGAACCACTCTCCTAACATTCCCGAGATGAACCAAGACGGAACTCTTCCTGTTTTTCTCTGACGGGGGAAGCAAAGTTTTGGTACAATCGGAGTGCAAGAGGAGTTGGAGGAGATTGGATCAAAGTGAAGGTTGAAGTTTGTTTGTTTGTCTATCCCATCCCCAAAGCTCAGAGATGAGTCACTTGGAGCAACCTGGGAGAAGTTTGGTATGATGCTCATACAACGATTCGTTGGTAGATTGAGACATAGTGCTCATCCTCAGGATCAGTTTTTCTGACCCTCCCACCGACTTTCCCATGAACCAAACAACAAATCCTCACTCTTTCATTAGATCCACCGCCTCCAACCACACGACGTGAGCGAACAAAAACCCCCAGACCAAGAGAATTCCCTTAAGGGTCTGCCACGTTAGGTGTGCACACTCAAGGTCTGAGTATTTCATTCCGGAAGTCACGACCGCAGACCAAGGGTCTCTCTGCGGTTACGAGCAAGGAATGACGGAGAAAGCAGAAGTTAGTTGACCCTAGCTTTAATGCCCTCCACCTATTGAGGGGACTGACACACAAGAAGTTGTCCATGATCTTTCGTAAGCACCTGAAAGGGATCAACGGCCAGATGTTGGAAAATAAAGGAATTATCCGAGTTGTGCCTTAGGGGCGCAACAGAGTGATCCTGGATTTCCACATCTTCGATATCCTCGAAGGTGACAAAATCTTCTTGTTGGATCAGCCAATAGAGCATCTTGTCAACTTAATCACGATCGAGCTACAGCTCAGAGTTGACAAAGAAAATGTCCTGATCGACCTTGCACGATCAGTGAGTTTAGCCTTGGACGATCAGTATCGCAAAGGGCTAGACAGACCCCGTGAAGAACCAATGAGCATATTTTTCAGATGCTCACCCAATCCCAGGGGCAGAACTGGGCAGTCAAGCTCGACATGGTGGAGAACCGCAGCCTCCCCTATTAGAGTTGCTGATTGCTGCCACTTGGATTGAGACATGTTTCTCTTCCACTTGGAATAGAAATATTTACCTCTTCACGACAATCGCAGCACGCCAGTCATCATCAGTGATAAACTGACAGAGAATGAGGCTCGGCAGGCTGCAACAGTCTTAGAGAAGTATCGGTCCGTTTTTAGGTATTCTCTAGAGACTAGACGGGGATCAACCCCAACACCCATCGTATCGCTTGAACCGGACAAACAACCTTTTGGCTGAATGATGCGATGAGGGAGGTAGGCACACCTGCATGTGGGTATTATTTACCCCATGTTAGCACCCACTTCAAGTGGTGAAGCACTAGCCAATTTTCATCTACCTCCACCTGTCCTTATTGTTTGGTCTATGCAATGCACCAACAGAGGTGTATGATATCAGCCTTCTCTCCCATTATCAAGGACATCCTTTGTCCTTCCCGAGAACATCATGGAGGAATTCCTAGATGATTTCTCAGTCCATGGACAACCTTTGGTTTATGCCTCGTGGATATGGATAGAGTTCGTGAGAATCCCAAGGGCTCCACCTTGTCCCAAATTGGGAGAAGTGTCAGTTGAGAAGGGCCCCATCATACAGCCTCCTGATTGGATTCTTCCCATCAAGAGCATGTGCAACGCTAGTAACCATACAATCGGGACAGAGCTGGAACAATGCAAGAAATCATCATTATCAAAGGCATTGACCAGAGTTCGACAAACAACGGAGAAGGAACTGTCTGTAGTGGTATTCATCCTTGACAAGTTTAGACCCTACTTGGTCGATGTCAAAGTGTTAGCACACGGACCATGCTACACCAAGATATCACCTGACCAAGAAGGACGACAAGCCACAACTCATCCGTTGGATTCTTGCTCCTTCATGAATTCGCTTCACAAATGAAAAGAAGAAGAGAGCAAATAAATACGTGGCATATCATCTCCCAAGGATACAAGTTCAATCATATGAGATGATACTCTCTCAAGGGTAGCTTTACAGACTTGGATTTACGCCCTTAGAGAGAAGGAATTTATTCACCTTACCAGATTTAACCAATGGGATTCATATCATACTGGTTTACTCCACCGCTGCAACCCACATGTGAGACCCGCAAGATTCTTAAGTGTCGGTTCCACTTCTCACAGAGAATGAGCTACGGAAGTTTTTCTTTCCTTTCGTATAAACCTCATGCTAAGGTTCGACAGACTGATCACCTGACCAACCAAGCACACACACGCTAAGAGTCTTTGTGGTGCCCATGATGCTCATTGAGTCAAAGGACTGACGAGCATCTTGGTGATCATGGACTAAACGTCCATAGTAGTTGAAGCACTTCATGTTGTGGATAAGGAGATGGAGACTCTCACTCCAGCCTTAGAAATGCAATAGCGGGTTGGAAGTAAATCACCGGGTCGCAAATCCGTACCATCTTCAGATAGTCAATCAGAAACATCGACAGAATATCATGAACAATCTGACATGGAGAAGGGATGGAAGGGCAATCACCCGAGACACTTTGTGCACACAGAACGTCATTCCCATTAGGAGAAGAAAAAGGTGAAACAGAGACCCCCAATCAGCCAGAGTCAAAATGATGAAATCAAATGGCTGAATTGGAGGATGGAGAAGGAAGGTTTTCCTTTATGCTTCCTCTCCAGGACAATGATAGGGATGTTTTCAGTTGAAAATATTCCTCGAGCCCGACATCCCGAAACTCGAAGTTATAGACTACTACGAGTATCCGAGTTACAACCATAGTCCATGGTTATGGCGAGACCTAAAATATGCCATTATCTTAGTATAGGTTTGGGTGCTAAAATTTCCCTTTTCATTTTGTTTTCCCGATATTTATTTTCCAACAGCACCCTCATATTTCCCTTTTGAATAAAATGTTGCTTTGTTCCTGTCATGCATTTGGTGGTTGGTGCACACTTGTGTACCAACCACACCCCTGCTCTAACTCTACACTAAGTGCGCAGAAAAAAGGACGAGCAACACATCAACGAGCAGTCTTCACCCGTGCCCAAATAACCACATGGCAGTCATCTGCTGAGATTCAACTACGCACAGAGGTTTGAAACCCTTTCTTCTGTTTCCTTTCTTGGTTTTAATTCAAATGCGAGCATGAGTTCATGACAATTAAAATTTGAATGAAACACCTAGAAAGAGATGGAAATTCCTACATGTTTATCAAAGGTGCATAAGCTTTATTTTCTTTGCTAGTACCGATGTGCCTTTGGAACTTTATGATAGGATCACTTGATCTTTCGCTTATTGACTCTTACGATATAATGACATGAGAGGCTTGTTCTTTTCTAATTCAAAGTCTTGGAGAATTTCATTTTGAAAATGAAAAAAAAAATGAGGCAACTCTCATTCATGCTCAACTTTACCAAGTCCTATCCAGAGCCATTTTATACATGACACAGTTTTGAATCTCCACATAGCTATCTTGTACATTTTGAGCTTGATCAAGCATCATGCCTTCTGAGACATGCATGTTCTTCCTTGCACTTTGGTCATTCACGTACACGTTTCATCAAATAAAGTCCATCATAGAATAAAAGTCCATCAAAAGTGGTTCTCAAGAAGCTCTTTATCCCCCTGAAAAAAAAGAAGAAAAAAAGATGAGTGGGAGGTCCTACTCGAGCAAAAAAAAAAAAAAAAAAGAAGAAGAAGAAGAAGAAGGGGAAAGATGGAAGAAGCTAGAATCAAATACCACTCAAGGACATTCATCGTCCATCATCCACGTTCACTTGCACTTGACCAAAGTTCATGGTTGACATGATCTCTCGGAGACAAGTTATTTGATCTCGCAACATAGATGGAAGAGATAAGCATTTCTATCGATCCCTACCTTGAGCCCCACATACAACCTTGTAGAGGTAGGTGAGGCTACTTGAAAAGCCTTAGTGAGGATCAAACACTTTGAGCGACTGAGTGGCTTGAGAGAATGAGAGTATGCCTCCATATTTTGAAAAAAAAATCTCCAAGTACTGAGAAGGAGGAATCAGGCTCTCCATTGATTTATTCTGAGGTTCAATAGGTGAAAGTGAAGGTGTTAGCCACCTGGAATCCAAGGTATGAGGGAAAGCTTAGAAATAATTCTTATGCATACTCTTGATTTCATGACCCTAGGCTTGCTTGATCCTCTGGATCTAACTCAACCCTTTGCTCGGGACAAGCAAAGTCTAGGTGTGGGGGCGTGTTGGCGGTCGATATCCATGACTTTTACCGCCAACATTTCTTCGGATTTCATGCTCATATAGTGATAATCATGATAATATCATTTATACTAATGAGTTCCACAAGTTTTGTGCAATTTGTGAGCGAAGGAGCAAACAGGAAAAACAGGAGGCCAAAATGGCACAGGGCCAGGCCGGCCGGCCTAGCGTAGGCCGACCGGCCCCCTTCTGCCTCTTATGGCCACAGTTTTGATCCATGAGCTATCTAACACACCAAGGATGATCATGAGCCGTGAGTTTGATGTCGGTTTGATCCGAGGACCCGAAAGGCCTAGCCATGGATTGGAGGGTCCACCTACCTTGGATTCTCGGACAACCTCAACTTAACGCAACCAAAACCGCCTCAAGGGAAAACATGCAACCGTTGATGAGCGAGTCGGTGCAACGGAGGGCCGAGAGGGGCCAGGGCCAGGCCGAACGGCCTCCCCTAGGCCGGTCGGCCTCCAACTGTCGTAACCGTCGCCAAACCAGCAACTACCGACCTCAGGACATCATCAGGAGCGTCCATAAGAAAGATTGCGCCAGATGGCAGAAATCACAGAACGAACAGCCTCCTTCAGGCCGGCCGGCCTGGAAGCGTGGCCTCTACGCTTGATCTTTCGCGTGAAGCCTAAGCAGGTAGGTGGCGTGACCGTTACGCAGGCCTTTGCCCTTGAAGGGCTATAAAAGGCACCCTTCACCTCCACACAAGACACACCATCCATTGGAGAGAAGAGAAGGCTCAAGATGTAGTCCACTATTATCTTAGAGTAGAGTAGAGAGAGTAGTGGGTGAGTGCTTGGGTGACAGCCAAGTGTTTAGAGGGAGTTCGGGAGTCATCAAGGCCTTCCCTCAACATTGTTCTGCCCCCGAGGAATAAAGCTTCAGAGATATCTTCAGTAAGTTCCTCGGTCTCTTGCCTTAGTACCTCGCTAGTTTACTCTTTACTTTTAGCAATTTATCTTGGCTATATATGATCTGCGGGTACCTGAGTCTGCGCGAGTGACAGCGACTCTTGTTTGGGGTTTCCTCTATAGCCCTTCGCGTTGGGTGGAGGTCAGTGGCTGAAAGCTTAGGCGTGGTGCCTGTGCTGGCTAGTCACCTCAGGTTGTGTTGCACCCCACGGAACTGCAGTGGTAGGCGGCAGGTGGTGACAGTCCTGTCCGTCCTTTGTACTCCACCACGTTCGGGTGTACTCATAACAGTAGTGCTGAGCCCGAAAGAACCCCTCTCTCATCCCGTTCTGAGTTCTTCCCGTTCTAGCCGTCGAAGCAGATCATGTTAGGTTAAGATAGGTTGTCTGGGGTAACGAGTGACTAACTAAGGTTAAGCTCTCTACACCCTTTACCCTTTTCTCCCTTGGTGGGTCCGGTTAAGATATTCCTAGGCTAGTCGCGTCTACCGTTCCTTGGATTTGACATCCAGGTTTTTACTCCCCTGGTGAAAGGCTACAGCGGTCTTCGTGCGCTTGCGGATTTAGTTAGGCTAAGGAGTGCCAACCTGCCGAGGCTGATGCGGCATGCCATGTTGACAAAAATATGAAAACACCCCCCTATTTTCCATTATCCTTGCATCCTCAATCTCCAGTGTCTGTCTCTCAGCAATATGCACAAGTCTGCTCTACAGCACCAGCTGCTGCCCGTGCCGCCGACTATACTCCTTGTGTCGCTATACCTCCATCTGAGCCGCTGCCGTTGCCGCTAGCTCCTGCTCACGCTGGTCCAGAGCCGCGGCCGCCAAGCGTACCTCCCGCGTGTCCACCACTTCAGGGCCGCACGTTGCCGCCTCCTCCACGTCCGCCACTCGCCAGCACCGCTCGCTAGATCTGGTCGAGCCATGGGAGGACGCGCGCGAGCGCACATGTGCTGCTGGTGACAACGCCATAGGAAAGTTGGGGAAAAAGTCGCGTAGGGGAAGGAGCTCCGCGCCAGGAGGGTGAGCGTGATGCCGAGGGAGACTGAATCGAGCCGCCGTCGTGCTTGATTCAAGCCGTCGAGGCTCGATTCCAGCTGGGGAAGGGGAGAAGAAGACAGACATCCGGATCCGCTCTCGAAGGGCATGCTAACACTGGGATTGGGCACCACCGGGTTGGGATCGGGGCAGCGCCACCGCCGAGCTGAGAGGAATCAGGAGGGACGCAGCAGCACTACACAACTTGTCCGGCGCGTGGAGCTCATGTGCAGGCGCCAACGCTGCAGCAGCTTGGGGGAATATTTAACTTTTTACCATCATAATGGGTGCCGCCTCCTCAGATAGCACCTTAACGGGTGACGCTCCATTTTTACCATCCAGCTGCAAAAGATGTAAAAAACACCACAATTGCATCCGTGGCACGCCAGGTTAGGTTTCCACGCTGGATCGGGCCTGAGCCGGTGTGTTGAATGACCTCCGTGCCCCTGGCGTCGGGTATAGCTGCTTGGGCCCGCTGCTCAGTGCCGCCCTCCATCGTCTTTGTCTTTCTTCTTCCTCCCGACGCTCGACGCCGCCGACCGCCGCCGCCGTCAAGCTCTCCCTCCCGTCCCCCAAGGATTTGAGGTAAGTGTGGACCGCCATTTTCGCCATTTTCATTACCCAGTCGTGGCATTGTAGTGGGAGCCCCATCTTAGCACTTGTTACTGGAGATTAGGGTTACGGTTGAGGTTAGGGTTACGGTTTGGACGCACAGATTTGTGAAAGTTTGCATTTTTTTGCGTCTTTTGCAGTTGATGATGTAGGATATCACCGATAGGAGAGATAATGGATTCAAGTGGTTGCCCACTTTGGTAAGTCGAACTAGAGTTTACCTTTCCCTCCCATTGCGCTGTTGATGGATCTGGATAGACGTTTGTTGAGCACTAGGAATCGTCTAACAACTTGATTTCTGTTTGTGTTCGTTATTGTGCTAGGATTGATCCTGGCAGAGCGTTTAGATTAGATGTTAAGGTTTCTAAATATGTTGCTGATGGTGAGTATGGGTTAGTAGAAATGGTTGAGCAGGATCATGTGGTCTGGCTTGATAGCTCTGTGCAGTATTCTATGGAAAAATTTCTTGATGACATGGCCACCAAGGTAATATGGGGACCTTCTCAGACACTGGAAGTGTGGGTTATTGATGCTGACAGTGAATCTAAGTGAAAAATCAGGAGAGATGAGCATTTCGAGCAGCTGATAAAAGATAGATGGAATGACAAGGTGGCTGTGCTTGCAGTGGATGTTGTGAATAAATATGGACAAAATGCAAATCCTAGCTCTGGTGTGACCTCTGCAGAAGGCAGTGCTGCTGTGGGTAATGCACAAGGTAGCTCTGTGTTTGATAATGTTGAAGACAATGCTGATACTTACAGCTCTCCACCTCCATATGTCCCAGTGGAAGTAGCAGAAGATGTTGATTGGGCAGAGTTGACCATCTTAGTGGAACCTGATGATGATGGAGATGCCAAGAAAGCTGCTGATGAGGATACTGTATATGAGGCAATGAGTTTCAAAGCAGCAGATGAGAGAGCAGATGAAGCAGCTAGGGAATCTGTCCCTATCCCTACTATGACAGCAGAAATGCAGAGTGATATGGCTGAGGCAGGTGTTCCAGTTGATGACAATGTAGATGATGAGCCTTTGTTTGATTGGGACAGGGATAATCCAGATATGTCTGTAAGTGTTTGTTACCCTTCTGTGCCTGATTTCAGATTAGCTGTGAGGCAGCATGCAATTGTCAATGAATTTGAGCTTGAGACACCACACTCCAAGAACCAGAGCAGCAGTGGCTAAAGAGGCAGCAAGACAAGCTGAAGAAGCAGCAGCCAAGGCACTTGCAGAAGCAGAAGCAGCAGCAGCCAAGGCAGCTGCAGCAGCAGAAGCTGCAGCTATAGCAGAGAGCCACATCCTAGTTGTGCCGGCACTGGAGGTTCAAGAACCATCAAGCCCAAGAACACCTCCCAGGTACTGCACAAACAATTGTTGAAATTTGTCTTACTCTAATGGCCATACAATTACTCATGCAATTGAACACAGGAACACCTGCCTTGACTTGCAAGCTGTGAACCAGATGGATGAGTGGGCTACTGCTGTTCCTCCAAAAAAGTGCACACCTAGAAGGAAGGTACTGGCTACCAAGATTAAGAAAACTCCACCTAAGAAGAATCCAGCAAAAAAAGCAGGGCACAAACCACCACCCAAGAAGAGTCCAGCAAAGAAGGGGAGGAAATAAAAGCTATGATGAGTTCTTTTGTGCAATCTTTTGTGTGATTGGCCATGTGACAATTATGGCATGAACATTGTGTGATGTATTTGCCCGAACTATCTGTGGCCAAGTGAAGTATGCATGAACTTTGTGTGTGATGTAGTTGGCCTAACTTTCTGTGATGTGAATGGCAAATTGACAATTATGTCACTATTAAGTGTCTATTTTGTGTCAATTATTTGTCTATGCTCATTTTACTTGCATTCAACATCCAGACATCTCAAGTTTGGGACAACAAATTTCAGTTCCATTCATTCATTCATTAAACCTTGCAATGTTACTTCATTACAACATACATCAGTACACAACCCAGGGCAACACATGCAAAACACACAATAAACATGTTCATCTTCCAAATCAAGTTCTCCAGCTTCTGCTCCAAGTTGTTCTTGTTGACGTCAACATTTGGACTATCCACTGAATCTTCTTGTTCCCCTTCTTCATCCACAAACTGAGCACCGTTGGACTGATGAACAACTATGATGCCACAATCCTTCAAATACTGGAAGTACGCCTTCTCGAATCGATAGTAACCACACAACTTCGGAAACTGGGAAACATTCACAAATTAGAACCCTAACTGTGCAAATTTGGGGGAAAATAGTACATATAACTCACTGCATTCCTAGCACACTTGAAGTAGAGTCGGCCGTGGTTCTCACCGTCCTTCTTGGTCCGCCCCTCGATCACCCGAGCAAGGCCGCAATCCGGGCAAAGGATCAGTGGGAACCCGCTCAGGTCACCAACCGGATCTGGTATGACGGCGGGAATGTGTCTGCTCCGAGCACCTTGAAGCCTACTCCTCGCCCGTACACCTCCAGACGATTCAGCCAAATGAGACATGGCAAGCAAGTTGGAGGGAGAACTTGGCGGCAGCGGCGGTCGGCGACGTCGAGCGTCGGGAGGAAGAAGAAAGACAAAGAGGATGGGGGTGGCACTGAGCAGCGGGCCCAAGCAGCTATACCCGACGCCAGGGGCACGGAGGTCATTCAGCACACCGGCTTGGGCCCGATCCAGCGTGGAAACCTGACCAGGCGTGCCACGGATGCAATTGTGGTGTTTTTGTAGCATCTTTTGCAGCTGGATGGTAAAAATGGAGCGTCACCCGTTAAGGTGCTATCTGAGGAGGTGGCACCCGTTATGATGGTAAAAAGTTAAATATCCCCAGCTTGGGGCTCCCCGTATTGCGCACCTCCGGGCGGCGATGGACCCATCCGGCAGCAGCAGGGCCGAAAGCCACGACCACCAACGCCAACATAGGGGCGCAACGGTGATGGCCCGATGCGAAGCGACGTCCTGTGGCCCGACATGGCCGCGTCCTCCCACAAGTGCAGCAACTACACTGCATGGCGGGTGCGGCCCCATGCGGGGCCCGGGGGAGGGGGGGGGGGGCATCCAAGCGAATGAATACGGCTTGCATATTGCGTGAGCGTGGTATGCCACATTGCCATAGGGAGTTGGCGTGGCACCACGGTGGCATGCCATGTCGGCTGCGAACGATCTCGTGACACGTTTGGGACTTGGATAGACCCCTTTACACAGTTTGGAGACCCAGACAAACATTTTCAGAGTTTGGGACCTAGTTAACACTGCGCGATTAGTGTAGGGACCTACACTGTGCTTTACTCAATAAAAAAAGGGACAAGGTGACATACGTGATATATTGGTCTGTAATTGAATAGAGGCTTTGTTGACATATATTGGGACGTCATGGATCATGTTGGATAAAAATATTGGATATTTCAAGCCCGATTGAATGAACAAGAGACATGATTATATAGCTCTAAGTTGGTCTATACTTGAAGAATGGATTGCATATAAGGCTTGATGAATTTAAGTGAATGAAAAGGTCAAAAGATTGGATATGTTACATATCAAGATGTGGTATTCATGGTTGATACTTGTGCATAGCAAAGCTCAATTGTGGCTCTGTTTGATGAAGAAGTGGACCAAGGGATTGAGCAACGAGGAACTAAACTGTTGGTGTTCGGTATCAGCGGACAAGTAATTTCTCGGATTGCGGTGGACACTGATGGTTAGCGGATTTGACACGTGGGTTTATACTGGTTCGGGCTACCTGAAGGTATAATACCCTACGTCCAGTTCGATTCTCATGTTGCTCTGCTAAGGAGTTTGTAGTTGGGGGTTACAAACAGGAAAGAGAGAAAGAGGAGTCTTCCAAGTCTCTGAGTGTGTGTGTGTGACTAAATCCCTAGAGTACGTGAAACGACCCGAAATCCCGTTTCTAAGATTCAAAACCTCTGAAGCCTGCTAGTGGGGGAAAATCCCGCACCGCACCCACCCCAACCCGCAGCTAGCTGATCAGAGCTGCCGACCCAACTCTCCCCATAAATTTAATTAGTCAACCCTCCCCACCCCACCCCATTTTAAATGGGTAAACCCATGCCAACCCGCTTGCCCCCGCAGGAGCTGCACGCGCGCCTGCACGTCTGCTGCAGCTGCAGCAAACGGCAACAGCGGCAAGCTTGGTGAGCGTGTAAAAGAACTGGTACATGTGCATGCTGCAATTAGCAAAGACATAAACAAAGACATTTAGCAAAGACAGCACATGGCAGCTGATAATTACGCCACCTGCTTGTACTCCCAGCCACCTGCACTTGCACATGCAAGCTAATTTCTCCAGGTAACATAGCTGAATAATTAAGCTAGGATACTTTCTGCAGGCAATACAGCTGAATAATTAAGAATCCTTGTCACCATCAAAAGAATCTGAAAATAAAAATGAGACGAGTCCTAGTCATAAATATATAATACATCAGATGCACAACACATACTTCAATAATTATTTTAAAGTAGCTACTGGTAAGTAGATAATGCTCCTAGCTTGAGCATCAACTCAGCAAGCAATCTGCAAGCAGAGTGATGAGAAGTTCCTTGATCTCATTTCACCATCAAAAGGGCATTTGCATACAGGCAAGCCATGCAGGCTAATTATCTGAGAACAGTAAAAGAAAACCACAGATTAGGCTTAAACAATGGAAGAATACAGTGAAAAGAAACCAAACAGAGCTTAAATGTTCCATTGTTAATCCAAGCAATGTTGCAAAGTAACAATCGGTTAAGAGAAGCAAGATTAGCAAAGTCATAAACAAGAATGAGATCTGAAACTGAAACACTTGATTTGCTGAAATATCATAGAATTAGAACTGGTACTGCAATAGAGGCACTGCAAGTTATCAACACATAAACAATCAATTAAGAGAAGCAAGGTTGCCTATTGAAACTTTATGTACAACCATTTTTATATTAGCTCCATGTTGAAAACCGAAAGAAAATAGAAAAACAGCCTTGGCGTGAAGGTTAGCAGTTTAAAAGTAGCATATCAAAATTACCTCCATTGGTCGGATATTTGTATAGCCAATCTTTGCAACACACAAGAGCCTCAAGGGTTTCCGGTGTCATTGAACTTCGGTTGTCGCTGAGAATATGACCGCCCAAGCTGAAGGCGGATTCTGATGAAACGGTGCTGAGTGGAATTGCAAGGAAGTCGCGTGCCATAGCTGAAAGCGCGGGGTACTTGTTGGAGTTTGTTTTCCACCAACTCAAGATTTCAAACTTTTCATCTTCTCGCACTGGATCTTCTTCAAGATATGCATCAAGTTTAGATTTTCCAACCTGAACATCTCTTCTTTGAGACCTATATCGAGCAAATTCTTGTTGTATTCTTCGTTTTCCAAGCAATAGCACTGGTGACCGATTGACCAAGCTCGTAGACACGTCGGCTTCAGGTACTGTGTTGGGACACACATCGCGAAAACTCCACCACCTTGCTTGTTGCCCAGGCTCTAATGACTGAATCAGTCCCTGACTCGGTTCGGGGCTCTGCCCGCGGACCGATTCAGTCTTTGATTCATTTCGAGGCACAGCGTGCGATCCGAATCAGTCCCTGATTCGTTTCGGGGCACAGCGTGCGATCCGAATCAGCCCCCGATTCATTCTCCTGTGGTCCGCGATCGAAAGCGTGATGTGTCGTACGGTTGAACCTACAAACCGAATCAGACCCTGATGCGGTCTCCCCCGTCAGAGTGGCCAAGCCGGGGGATCGAATCGCCCTTCAATTCGTTTTAACAGAACCGACGCGCAGAGCCGTTTTCGGACTGGGCGTCCCGATCGGATCTGCCTTTGATTCGGTTCGGAGCACATCTTTGGGAAGAACTCGGTGCCCTAATGATTCTGTGTCGATCTATGGCTATTTGCTACAGGGCCAGCGAAGAGGCATTGAAAGAATCGGCGCAAGGACTCCACCCAGGGCATCGGAGCACCAAGGCGACTAGGCGCGCGTAACAAGCACAAGTCGGAGTTGATCACTTCATGTAAAATCCCATTAGTACCCAGTAAAGTAGAATATTCCCAGAATAACTGGAGCAGGTAGGGGTAGAAAAGGAACTAGAGACTGTATAGATTGTCTTCCGCCTCCCTATAAAAGGAGAGGGAGTGCCTCATTGTAAGGGTTCGGATTCTGTCCATTTTTTCCACCAGTTAATACATTCCCCTACAATTGTGCTTTTATTTTCGTGCTTGGCTCTCGAGCTTGCTTCTGAGCCAACATACTGCATTTGTATCATTTCTTCTAATCAACTCTTGATACTTTTTGAAATGCTTGCCAAGCCAGTCTTTAGTCTCCTTTTTCCTCTCTTCAACTTCATTAAATGTCTTGCACACCTTCTCGTAGAAGAAGTCTAAGAAGTCAAGTTTCCTTCTCGGATCAAGTATAGTGCAAATAATGAGGGCCATGTTGTAATTTCCATCCCAATACTTATCAAATTTCTTATCCATCGCTTTTGCCAAGTTTACTATAACCTCATCTTTGTGCCATATCGGACTTCTTAGAGCCTGGTGGACAGAAAGCACATTATGCACAAACAGGTGAGAAGAAGGAAACCTATCAGCTGAGAAGGCCCTTGTTGCTTCTTCAAAAACACCAAGAAACTCGGCAACAGACTCTGCTTGGTGCCACTTATCATCACTCGGTAAGGGTTGTAGTTGTGCATTGGCGTATCGCTTTATGACATTCTTGTAGTTTACTGCCTCAACAATCATGTCATGTGTTGAGTTCCAATGGTTCGGAACATCAAGCAGTAGACCTGCCTTTCTAGCAAGACGTTCACTTTCAGCAATCTCATTGAAAGCCTGGATTCGTGATCCTCCCGAGTTAACATGCCTAATCAGATCTCTTATTAACTCTATCGTAGCAGAAGCAACATCCATGCCATCTTGAACAAGGATATTGAGAATATGAGCGCAACATCTAACAAGAAGATGTTGACCATCAAATAGCATATCATGCTTTCCACTTTCTCGAAGAAGGTCACAAGCCGCCTTGTTGTTTGATGCGTTGTCGAGTGTGATGGTGAACATCTTTTCTTTTATTCCATAATCCATGAGACATCTTTTGATGGCTTCCTCAATAGCTAAGCCATTGTGTGGATACTTCACGTCTCTGAAAGCAATTATCTTCTTCAAGACAAAGTTGGAGTCAACATAATGAGCTGTCAGACAAATGTATCCCAACTTTTGATTTGAAGTCCAAAGATCAGATGTGAAGCAAATGCGCGAGTTGTTGCTCTGAAGTTCAGCTCGCAAATCACTCTTCATTCTCTCAAACATTGCAACGCAGTCATTACGGACCGTTTGACGTCCGATGCAACCGAATGTGGGTTGCAATGACTCCATCCAAGGTTCAAAGCTGTCATCTTCAAATTTATTGAATGGAACTCCAGCTCGAAGGCACCTTGTGATCATGAGCTCACGACTTTTTTGAGGATTGAAGGTAAACAGACCATCTGACTTCTTTTTCTTCATAGTGGCAACAAATCTGTCCCTGTCATCAGTAGGGATTTTTGGGCAATGTTCCGCAATGTGTGTCCGAAGACTATTGGTACCCGATTTCCTGGCTGCATTCAACTTTGTTCCACAGTACTTACAAACTGCTTTCAGGACACCATCTATGTGGACCAATTCCGGCTCAAAATACTCCCAGACCGGTGACCTTTTATTTGGTGTTTGGGATGAACTGGTGTTGGTGCTCCCATTGGTACCAGATGCTTCCGTTTGATGAGATGACATCTGTTTAGCAAAGACATAAACAAGAATGAGATCTGAAACTGAAACACTTGATTTGTAAAAGAACTAGTACTAATATACAGCAAGGAAAAAAATGGTACTAATATACAGCAGTAATTTAGTTTAGGAGTATGTGTAAAAAAACAGAAATACCTATTTAGTGTTTCTGCTTGTGTGGGAATTGTTATCTCTACTCCTAAAAAGACAAATTAGGCGAAAGGTTTCCGCTGCGATGGTGTCGCACTCTTCGCATCGCGCCCTCTGCTATCCATCGGCGCCGGCAGGTGGACCTTGGCTCCTCTGTGATCAAAACACGCCGGTAGGTGGGCCTGCTCTGTCTGCAATCCAATGCGCTGCCCGCGATCGCGGCGCCCGAACATGTTCTTGTCGCTCCACCCTCTCCCTGATTCTGTGAACCGCTAGGCCTCCCTCCGTCGGCGCTGCCCACGATCGCGGTCGCGGCACCCTCGCCCTGAACCGTCACGAGCCGGCCAACCACCACCACGGCGTCTCCTTGCCGTTTGCTGTTCTCACACCGCGGTGCATCCCTCGCCGTGCGCCGATCGCATCACGATCGGTTCAACCAGCGCCGCCTCTCTTTTTCCCGGCACCACAGCCCTACTCCGCACCGATCTCTGGCCCAGTACACAGCCCCTCCATCAACACGCTGCTGGGAGCCTCACGCTGCCTCCAGTCTAGACGTCGCCACACCGAAGGGATCAGAAGCCATCACCGTTGCGAGGTCTCGCGAGGCTGTCGACTTGTCGGGGGGGGGGGGGGGGGGGGGGGGGGGGGGGGGGGGGTGGCGCGTCACGCTCGGCGAGGAGCAGAGGAAGGCAAGGCGGGCATGCAGGAGACGTGCAAATATCCCTGAACATCCTAGCGGCGGCGCTCCTGAACGTGTCAAAGCACCCGGCGGTGTGGGCGGCGCTGGTGGAGGCCGGTGGCGCGGGGCTCATCATCGATGCCGTGGGCATCGCCGCCAGGGTTGAGGTGCGACAGAACGCGACAGCCGTGCTGTTCTATCTGTCGTCCAATTTGGTCAGCACCACTTTTGATCACCGGAAAAAGCATCGCTTCTATGCTCCAGCATAGCTTTTGATCATTTTTAGGTCTTGTTTCCTTTTACTGTGTTGTTACTGCTTTTCGATATGAGCTATGCATCATACAGACTATGTATTAGTCTGTTCAATCATCCTGAAGCAAGTTGATCTGCTGCATGCTGAGCGCCTGAGCCACCTCACGTCCTCTTCCCCTAAATGCATAAACAAGGAGAATGCAGGGTTAGTTTCAACTTTTCTTAATTTGGCTACTTATACTGTTCACCAATTTTTGAAAAGCCTATTAGTGAATCACATGTTGAATCACAAAATAGAAATAAAGGGAGTAATAGCTAGTTTATTACTGTAAGATGAGATTTTGACGCCTAATTATTACAAAGACAACTATACGCGCAGCTCATTTGTATCAGTGGCTATGGTTCTGGCAGGCCCTTTGCTTAGCACAAGGATATACTCTCAAAGTATTACGATGCACATCGTGCCCATTTATTCCTAATTTTATGGCCGCGTACATAATTATGGCTATAAACAAGTAATGGGCCAAAATATTTATTTTCGAGAATAATTGTGTATGGCCCATGTAAATATTTTTACACGTGAGGCTAATTTCATTTGGATCAAGTCACGGGTTAGTACAAACTTGATTATTATGCCTTGGATAAATTAAATGATGGGCTAAAACTGTCATTTGAATGACGTACGGCCCATGCATGCAAAAGTGTTGCTCCTGTATAAGCCCTACCACTACTAGTACGTGTGCGCGTATAGCCTGATCACGTATACGTATCCAGCGGCAGTACGTAGTACGGCCGGGCCGGGCTCGCGTATTAGTCGGCACAGCCCGGAAGGTTCCAGAAACCTTGTTTATCGAGCTTGGACACTCAAACGGCCAGCAGTTGAGATTTCGTTTGGCCAGCAAGTAAATACGAAATAGAGATGATCTCGTTTCCAGAAAATCTCTAGGCAAAACAAACTAATGATCTACGTACTTGTGAGGTCCACATGCTAGGCACCCATCTCTTTTCATGAACGAAGAGATAATTATCAAATACGAGCTGCTCTAGATACTCTCGTTCATCTCGGCAAGCAAAGCGAATTACCTGCAAATAAGTTCGTTGAAAGTAACTCGCGGCGGCGCCGACGGCTGCCTTGCGCAGCCCGCGCTACCCTAGCTCCTAGGCTATAAAAGGAGGCCCCCCTTTCCCTCGTGGCCTAGAGAGGAATACGCATACGCATTCACCCATTCATCCATCCATCCACGCGCTCACGCATTCAACCACGCACACGCACAACTCGACGAAAGTTTGCAGCCGTCCGCAAGAGCAAGTTCTTTCATTCATCTTCATCGGCTTGCCGGCAACTCCGGCGGCGGCGGCTACACCGCCGGCAACTTTGTCAAGCACTCCACCGTCGTCGACCTTCTCATCATCAACGTCATGGCTGCTCATGCATATGGTGAGATCCTTTATATTTTGTTCTGATCTTGTTTATTGCGTGGTGCATGGCCATGGTGTAGATGCGTTTGAGTCACCCCTCGCGGCGCCCGTTCCATGGTGATGGATGGCCCAGCATGCATAGCTGCTCGTCCAGCGGCGATGCCAGCGATGGCAGCAGATCTCTAAACAAGACCCGACGATCTTCAGGGTGCACGCGCATGGCGGCTGTTCAGCGTCTACGATGGTCACTCCGGCGACAAGCACGACAGCCCAGTGGCGACTTCATTCACAGCAACTCCATCGGCGGCACAGCAGCAGCACAGTGGCAGTCCAGCGTCCGCGACGGCAACTCCGGCGACGCGCATGGCAGCCCGGCTGCAACTTTGTTCACGGCGCCTGTTCACGACGATGGCTCCGGGTAACAGCACGCGCAGCGGTCCGGCTAGCCCCCCCTCCATAAACAACCGAAAAGCAATTAGCAGCACGATGGCAGTCAAGCTTTGGCAACGGCAATTCCGGCGACGCGCACGGTAGCCCGGCAGCAACTCAATCCATGCTGATTCCATGGTGGCTGCTAGTGCTAACGACGACCACAACTACGCCTTCGACGGCGAGCCCGGCAGCCCCGACAACAATTCCATCAGCCGAGTCCGATAGCCCGGCAACAGCCCTTCTCATTGAGCGGGCACGGCAATAGCTTCAGCAGCTGATGACTTACTCAGCAGCCCGCAATCATATACGGCTCGACGGCAACGACTCGGCAGCCCGTGATCATATATGGCCCAGTGACGGCATGTCTTATTGTCGTGACGATCAAGGGCAATACATGCGAGTATGTTTATTGTCTTTCCATCAAGATGACCCCAGCAGCAAACCAGTAGCATGCACGGCCTGGCCAGTAGCGACAACCGCGGCGGCAGGTACGGCAGCCCGGGCAGCGGCTCTCTCCACCAAGACGACGGCCCAACGGCAACGACTCGGCGGCCCGCGATCATATATAGCCCAATGATGGCATGTGTTATTGTTGCAACAAGCTGAAATATGCTAAGTCCAGGGCAATACATGCACGAGTATATTTATGAGATAACAAGAAGCTTCAGAGAAGCCGGTATCGATCGGGTTGTTTACTTGAGCTACTTGCCTGTTGCCTTCGTTATACTTGGTTCCGAACCGTTCGTTACTCGGGAATAATTCCAAGTCCCACAGCTTTGGCAACGTCGTCATTAATGCCATACATGCATACATGCTATTCGAGTTGGTTGACTTAGTGTCGTACCGATGATCTCAGAAGCTTACACCAGGAGAAATCTCTTCAGTATTACATGAGCACAAGTTTCACAAACATCACAACATCCATTTTTCCGCACCGACAAGGCCGGTGATCCATATGAAGTCTCATTTTCTTCCCTGACCGACGAGGCTGGGATCTTCCTTTTCCGCGACCGACGAGGCCGGAAACATTTTGTTCGCGACCGACGAGGCCAAACACATCTCGAGACTTCATTATGGAATCCGCATGACGAGGCCGGATACCTTCTGCTAGAGGCCGACGAGGCTCTAGCCTTTCACCATTTTCCATTGATTTGTGCTTATGCATGTTTTGGGGACAACTCCATTTACGGAGACGACGACAACAATGACCATCAGCATAGCTTAATCGGAGGTGTTCTGCAGCCCAACGCTGCAGATGTAATTAACCAGAGGCTTTTAGAGGCCCCAGGAACCAGAAGCCACACAATCCTCTGATTGTCAGATGTTACTCGGTGCAATATATTGTAAAGAGTGGGAAATTGTACTTTGTAATTCTCCAATGAATGAATGAAGTGATGTTTCCCCGTATTTTGTCTTTGTGTTTATTGCACATTTACTTAGTTTTGTATACAATGTATACTGGCACGCCTGCGTATTTAGTACTATGTACTTCCCCGTTAGCTTCTAGAAAAAAGAAGAAAGCTCCTCGAGGGGAGCGTTTCCTCTCCGCGAAACAATTACATAAGTACCTAGTACATCACTTCGGCCTAAGCCGGTACAAGTCCATCAGGACTAAGTCAAACAAGGTGAAATATCCCGCGAAGCGTTCTATGCGGAAGCGGTAGACTCCAATCCCTCAGGCCAACCTGAGCGAAGCACGAGTGCCTAGTCTTCAAACCTGTCACCTGAGTCACACCATCTACCCGAGAAGCGGGTAGGCCATGTAAACCCCCAAAAGCAGCAAGCCAAGAGTAAAAGAAACATTCTACGTGCAAGGGTAACCTATATCTAGCTGTGAAGGTTCTGCAGCGCAGCAGCATTTCAAGGAAGCGGAAGCAGCAACTCTCAAAGTCTGTAATCCCATCAGTATCCATCTCTAGGGGTCCATGCCCCCAAAACAAGGAAGTAGTCACAAACTTGTTAGATCACCACCCGCGATCTAACCCCATCTCTCATCTGCGATGCGGAGTACTCCAACTCCTCCGCATCTCAACGGCCTCAGCCGGCCTCACCACTCGAGGGAGAGAAGCAGCACAAGAAAAGTCTAGTCATCAAGAGAGATCAGAGGACTGTCCATACCAGTGGACACGGACTATAGCTATATGTTTAACTCTGCAGAGGTTGTATAGTACTACCCGGGTGCAGCCAAGAGGTGATCAGCCAACCTGGCCAACACCTACGGTCGAGGACTTGAGTGTAGGTAAGGCTCTCCGGCTTCTCTGAGTCAGGGAACGTCTTCAACTGCAGGGCACACCTCACCAGTCGTCAAACCTCAGAGCTGTGAAGCCACCTTATCAAGGAGGGTTGTCGAGCACTTCCGGTAGGCAAGCGAAGCTCTAAACCTCCATACACTGAACCGCCAATCCTCCTGCCGGCTGAGCCAAAACTACAAACGAATCCGGGGTCGTACCGCATGGCCACTTTGGACGAATAGCATATACGAGAAGTAATCCAAAGATCAAGGTCTGCCGACTCGGTCCTAAATTGCAGAGAGCGGGCACTCTCCAAACAAAAGGTGCCGAGCACCGCGCCGAAGTGCTACGTGTACCCACTATAGGTACACCTCCCAACACCTCAAGACAAAGTCTCAAACATGTGCCCGCTACTGGCAACAGTATAGGGTGCTCCCGAGCACACCCCGGCTAGGTACGTGAACAGTACCAACTGGCCTGCTCCCGCGAAAACACATCAAGGAGTGTACACCAACTCATCCAAGACACACGCCAAGAATATCTCATCCCATCATAGCATCATGCATATCATCCATAACACAAAAGCAGTTATGATGACAAAGTGAACTAGCCGGTGTGGAGGGCTAGTTCACGCATAGGTCAACAAGGAGCATGATATAAAATAAGCTGTGCATGGTTCATCAATAAGGCGTCAAAGCATCAAACAAGTGCGCTAGCATCTATGCATGCGGGGATCTAAGTGATTGAGAGTTGACATGACACCTTATTTATTGTAGTTGTACTCCTCATCGAAGTCCATCCCGACGTAGTCGCGGTCGAGGTAGTCCTCCGAGTCGAAGAAGTCCTTCACGGTCGTAGCTCGGATCTAGCATGGACGAAATATTATACGAAAATAAATACTCAGCATCACATCTATTGCATAAAATCTAAGAACAACAAAATAGAAGATTCAAATAACATCAAACTAGCTACAAACAGCACGGGCTCGATTTTACGAATTTAATACAAACAGCCCAGTAGCCTCCACGTGTCACCTTCGGAGCTACGGTGAATTAGTTATGATTTTCTAAAGTTTATTAGGCTAAAAACTAATTATTAAAAGGGTTAAAACAATTATCTAAGGCGGCAGGGTCTAAACCGTAAAATTCCTTAAGGTGGAAGGACCTATTTGTAATTACAGGAAAGTTCAGGGGGTTACGTGCAAAAAGGCCAGGGTTAAACTGTAAAAAGGGCAAGCGACACGTGGCGGCTTCTGAAGGTGACACGTGGAGGCTCCTAGGCGTGACAAGTGGCATGGTGACGTCTGCATGACGTCAGCCGTGGGGTCCAGGATGATGACGTCAGCATGGGTCCGGCTGACGTCATCGTTGACTGGGTCAACGTCGGCGAGGTCTAGATTGTGATAATATAAAAGGACAGGGGGTTCTCTGTAAGTTTGTAGGGACCTGGGTGAAAAAGGCCGGCCGTGGGCTAGGTCCACCATGGAGAGCCTACCAGATCTGATGCGGCCATGGGGGATCTTCTGTGGTTAGGATTTCTGCGGCCAGATCGTGTGGCTCAAGGAGTGGTTGCGGCTCAGGTGTTCGATGGATTGCCTACAAGGCCAAAGCGGCGACGGCGAGTGGCGGCGGTGGCGCTGTGGTGGCCTAAGGTGATGGCAAGCGGTGGTAGCACGGCGGCACCTGCAGAAGAAGCGACACGAAGGCCGGGCACAAGCGACGGCGGCGCGAGCACAAGCAGAGCGGAGCGTGGTGGTGGCGAGCAGCTAGGCGGCGGCAACGCGACGGCAGAAGTCAAGGAGAGGGCGCGTCGGGCGGCTCACCTTGGGTGGCAGAGGGTGGCATGGCCGGCAGCTCTGGCAGCGGCGCTCTGGCGGCTTCGTGTCGGCGGAGGACGGTGTCGCTCGGCTCTGGCAGCGGCGCTCTGGCGGTGAGGCTCCTCTGGCGCTGCGCCGGTCGGCGAGGAACTTCTTCCCCGGCGAACCGGAGCGCTCCTCTGTCAGGTGAACGCCGGCGAGGCGATCACCGGTGGTTCTTTGGGAACGAAAGATGAACATAGAGACTCGTGGGTTTTTTTGTGCTGCAACTGGCAGCATTTTTCAGACTCTATGATTTCAATTTAAAGAGTATGTACAAGTGTTCAGCGTCGTGCCATCCCACGACACTTGCTCCCGCACGACGTGTGCACGCGGAGCGCGAACTGCGCACGTCCATCCTTCATGGCGTGCGCCTGGACTCTACTATCTCCTAACTGACCGAAACAAGCTACCAGACTCAAAAATACAACTGAACCGACACGCTAATCCTAGATACAGAAGAACACTAGACTTATATGGTAACAAATCACCCCCTAAGTCTTGTGCTCGATGTTGATGAGGCCCATCTTCGATCTCAGTTCTTCAAACTTGGCGCGCCCAAGTGCCTTGGTGAAGATGTCACCTAGCTGCTCTTCTGTGCCAATGAAGCGAACATCAATCAGGCCTTGCTCGGCACACTCCCGGATGTAATGATACTTGGTGTCAATATGCTTGCTTCGATCATGGTGTACTGGATTGTTGACGAGAGAAATCGTGGACTTGTTGTCCACATGAAGGACTAGCGGACTGGGCTCCAGGTTCAACATATCTGCCAGTAGTCGTGCTAGCCATACCCCCTGACAAGCTGCGGGCGCTGCCGCAATAAACTCGGCTTTACATGATGACAGGGCAACAACTTTCTGCTTGGATGATTGCCATGTGATTGCCCTGTCATTGAGGAAGAAGATCATACCACTGGTACTCTTCCGATCATTCACGTCTCCGGCAAGATCACTGTCACTATAGCTGATGAGGCGTGGCGGCTCTGCTCTGTTTCCGGCAGCATAGCGTACCCCCCAAGACAAAGTCCCCGCCACATAACGGCGGATCCTCTTCACTGCAGCTAGATGCTCCTCACATGGTGCCTCCAAAAAAGACTGACATAGCCAATAGAGTAGGCGAGATCAGGGCGAGAGTGAACGAGGTACGTAGGCTTCCAACGAGACTGCGATAGCCGGTGGCGTCCACTGCTGCCGTGGTGCTATTCTTGACAAGCTTGAGCCTTGACTCCATCGGTGTGGAGCAATGTTATCCTAAACGCTAAACGGTAAACAATCGGTCCTCCTTTATTTAGCGTTTAGGCCGTTTAAACGGTGTTTAAACGGAGTTAAACGGCCTAAACGGTTTTGCATAATAACACTAAAATATACATATTTGTGTACATAAAAGTCAAATTTGCTAGAAGTTTTATATATTTGCACATTTAAAAAGTAAGTATTCTTCCAAATAATATTTTTAGAAGAAATGTATATCCTAGAACACTTCATAGACTTACGATTTTAATTACTTCGATGTTCATTGTAGTAGTTGTAATCGTCCTATTGACTATATTATAAATTAAATGGTCATTTAACTTACGATTAACTCGAGTGTGTTTAGGCGGTTTAGATGATTTTAAACGGGTTTAAACGGTCTAATTGTTTAATTCACCGTTTAGGGCCTAAACAACACAGTCGGCCTCTCCAAACCGTTTAAATGGTGCTTAAACGGACTAAACGGCCGTTTAGGCGCATAGATGTGTAAAGCTTGGTTTGCAGTCCTGCATCCCCGCCTTCTCCAGGATCTTGCGAGCATACCTTTCTTGAGAGAGTGTGATCCCAGTGGCATCCTGGTGCACCTCAACTCCAAGGTAGTAGGTGAGAATGCCTAGGTCGCTAGCTCATGCGGAATTGTTGTCTCATTTCATCCTTGAACGCCTGGATCGCTGGAGTGTGGTCGCACGTGATGATTAAGTCGTCGACGTACACGCCCACAATGAGTCGCCGCTGCGTCTCACCGCGCAGGTACACGCTGTGTTCGGAAGTGCTTCGCCGGAACCCGAGGGAGAGCAGCGTCATGTCCAGCTTGACGTTCCAAGCACGAGGTGCCTGGCGCAGCCTGTACAACGCCTTGTGGAGGCGCAACACCTTGCCGCTGTGCTTGGAGTCGACGTACCCAGGTGGTTGCGTGATGTAGACCTCCTCCTTGAGCTCACCATTCAGGAACGCGGACTTCACGTCCATATGGTGCACCTCCCAGCTCTAGTGTGCGGCGATGGCGAACATGAGGCGCACAGACTCGAGGCGGGCGACAGGCGCGGACACTTCGTCAAAGTCCACCCCTTGCAGTTGCACGTATCCCTTGGCCACCAAGCGTGCCTTGTACCAAACAACATTGCCATGCTCATCCCGTTTAACCTTGTAGACCCATTTCAGGCCTATGGCACGATGGCCAGCGGGAAGCTCGACGAGGCTCCAGGTGTTGTTCTCATTGATGGAGTCGATCTCCTCCTTCATCGCCTTGCGCCACTCTTGATGTCGATCAGCCTCCTTGAACTAACCCGGCTCCTCGGCGCTGACGATCAACAGTTCATCCTCGAACTCCAGATCCTCCTAGAGCTCAGGTCTGCTGGTGTATCCGGGCGTGGATGAGGTGCCGAGGATGTTGGTGACGTGCCTATACATTGTCATGATGTCCTCGTCAGCGTCCGCGTCCAGCCCGTCGTTGTGTGTTGGTGGCGTAGCCAGCTTGGTCACCCCCTGAGTCGTATCAGGGGATGCGGTCGCTGGTGAGGGAGAGGTGGCACTCGGTGCAGGAACCGGTGGCGACGGAAATGAAGTAGAGCTTGATGTAGAGATCGGCAAACCAGATGTCGAGGATGACGCTGCCGTGGGCACACCTATGCGCGTGGTCACTGGTGCTCGACGCTGAATGGCTCCATGCCTGCGGTCTCTTCACCTTCATCCTCCTAGCTCCAGCTTGCGTCTTCATCGAACACGATGTCCCGCGACACGTGTGTTGGCGCTGTTAAATGACACGCTTTTAGTGCCATCTCAGTGGAGTGTTTAGACTAATCTTTATACTAACCCCGCCACTTGGAATTGAAATAACCCCGTTTCCACTTGTGCACATATTTTTGAAGGCTTTTGGTTTACACAGGTTATTTGGCTATTTTGGAGCGAATATAGGCTGAATCTGAGAACTAGCAACAACACGGCAAGATGAAGGCCAAAAGCCCTAATGAAGCCCAAAGAGACTGAAGCCCGTTTATGCTGTACTCCAATGGGCCACCTCTAACAAGGCTTAATTGAAGATAAGGCCGGAGTACTTCGAGATCACGGCATATCCAGCGCAGACTCGGAGGACGCATCAAGACCCATCCATATCTCGGAGCAACCAACGTCCAAAGCCCACAAGGAGTGGAACACGAACCTATAAACATCAAAGGAGCTTGCACGCGAAAGATGGGATCGAGGCGAGCCAAAAAGGGCCTAGGCCGGCTGGCCTAGGGCCCCCTTGGCCGCGCCGCCCAAGGCGTTTTTGAGCCCTCTCGGCCTCCCCTTTGAGCTAGGGTTTCCTCGGTGCATAAATAGCTCGTCTTCCAGAGGAGGGCGACATCCATTCACTAGAAGTTGGCAAAACCTAGAAGTGAGCACCAGAGGGAGACGACGGCCGTGGCAAGTCCTCGAAGTTGTCAAGGGAATGACCTAGGCCAACCCTAGCCGCCATGGCCGTCCTGCGTGGTTGTGCTATGGTGGAGTTCAGGAGCCAATCATTCATCATCTGTGGTATGTACTCAGAGGTGATGATGTAATGAATACATTCGTTTGAGTAATGATCATCCTGTCATCCGATTCTTTAGTCATCAAGTGCCTCCCTTTATGATCTTGTGCTTGCTTGGGTTTGCTTTGCTTTCAATCTATTAGTCGATATAGATTGCTTGGGGTGTTCTTGTAGCCATGGGGGCTAGGGGTTCATATCGGATCTACCAAGGAGTACAACACGTTCTTTGAACATGCCCTTGTAATTGCTACGCTGATAGGGAGCATCGTGATAGGACGTGGCCTGTGTAAGGTGGTAGTTCTCGGGGGTTTGACCGGAGGTGGTGATTTAAAGAGGCTTCGAATGAGATGCTTGATGTGTTTACCGTTCTTGGCTAGAGCTACAACTAGAAGGCGATAGGCTTAGTCATCCTTTGGTTGCGCTTTACCTTTGCTTTGCTTGTGGATGTGATCAACATATATACAACATTCATATCTATTAGGTTTACCTTTATATGCAATCAACACTTCATGTTAGGATTAGATCCTTTAGATTAGATGGAAAACCTTAGGTGGTTAAGTGTCGATCCATGGATTGATAATCCTTTGGGGAATACTCTAAGGGAAGAGATACAATGATCCGTGCGCATGCGGTGGATCTTGGCGTGCGTTTGCGCCGCCAACAACGTGCACTCTGTTGGTGGTCCTTAGCCTAACAGATAAATCCGCAAGCGTACAGATGCCGATGTAGCTTTCACCTAGGAGTATTCCAGGGTATCGAATCCACGAGGAACGAGAAGTGTACTAGAAATGGCTCTGGTTTATCCAGGGACGACGGGAGTGAAGAAGAACAGATAAGCGGGGCTGAGGTAATCTAATGTCAACTTACTAACCTCCTATCAGGAATACTTGATTCCTCTAGCCGCTTCGACAGCTAGAACGGGAGAACCTCAGAACGGGGTGAGAGAGGGGGTTCTTCGGGCTCAGCACTACTGTTATGAGTACACCCGAACGTGGTGGATTACGAAGGATGGACATGGCTGTCACCACCTGCTGCCTACCACTGCTGTTCCGTGGGGTGCAACACAACCTGAGGTAGCTAGCCAGCACAGGCACCACGCCTAAGCTTTCAGCTACTGACCTCCACCCAACGCGAAGGGCTATAGAGGAAACCCCAAACAAGAGTCGCTGTCACTCGTGCAGACTCAGGTACCCGCAACTAGAGAAAGCATTCAAGAACTACTAATGTAAGGAGAGAAAGCAGTAAAGACAAAAGAAGAGGAACTTTACTCGAACTGAAGCTTCATTCCTCGGAGGCAGAAAGTTGGAGAGGGGCCGACACTTCGGCTCCTCTCCGGACTCTCACCTCACCAGTCTCCCTATTTTCTAAGCTAGATAGGTAGCACTACACCACACTTGGACTTCTCCCTTTCACCGTGGTGTCTTGAATGGGGGTGGAGGTCGCCTTTTATAGCCTTCCAAGGGCGGTATCACACGTAGGGATGACTCCAGTGACTTGCTTAGCTTCCACGCCAAAGGGGAGGAGTAACGGCCACGGTCATATGCCGGCCGGCCTCCTTTAGGCCGTTCGGCCTGGAGATGGTGCCATTTGGCACCGTCTTTCTCGTGGACGGTCCTGATGCTCTCCTAATGACGGTTGCAGTGGCGTTCGATCCACGCTTGACAGTTAGAGGCCGGTCGGCCTAGGGTAGGCCGGCCGGCCTGGCTCTACCTCTCTCGGCCCTCCGTTGCACCAACATGCTCATGGATGGTTGCTTGTTGTCTGAAGAGGTGGTTCCGGTCGAAAAGTTTGGTTTAGTCGCTGCATGTGGGCCTTCCGCTCCATGTCTTAGGCCTTTCGGTCTTAACATCACTCATCCTTGTCAATTCCATGCTTGGGGATCCATTGGTGACTCCCTAAGGCTATTTTGCAAAGGTTGAGGTGGTTTGGTGGAGGTCCAGGGCTGACCGGCCTTGTCCAGGCCGTTCGGCCTAGGTCAGGCCGACCGGCCGGACAGGTTTCGCCGACGATTTTTCCGGACGCGTAACTTTCTCGTCCGGACTCCGAATTGGGTCATCCAAATGTCCATTTCGATCATCTCGGAGAGCTCTTCAACATGGTGCTGTCAAATATGTGATTTGGATAACTTTTGCACCATGTCCAAGTCTCCTTTGTTCGGGATGGACCTTCACTTGTATGACTTCACCGATGTTGGTATTTATTCACCATTTTACCTATATTTCCTTGCAAAACATATTGGTGCACAAAACTTGTGGAACTCATTAGTTTAAATAAAATATTATATGAGCATCATTAGTTCCCTCATTAAGTTGGGAAGGTTGACGGTCAAAAGTGGCATATAGTGGCCGTCAACACACCCCCACGCTTAGATCTTTGCCCGTCCCGAGCAAAGGGTAGGATTTAGAACACCGGGCCGAGCAAGAACTAAGGTAGGCTTTGATGCACAACTTTTCATGGTAATGGCTAGCAAAAACATTATTCCAAAAACATTTCTCATACCTGTGGGTTTGAGGTGGCTATGTTGCCTGCCTTCGACGGTTGAAAAGTGGAACAACTCGAATGAAGATATGACTTCCCTCTTCATCAACCAAACTTGGAGTTTTCTTTTTTCTATATAAATTTTTCAAAGATAAATTCCTTGGCTCATAAGATCCTCAGATGGCACTCTCAAGTCGCTCATGTGGTATTTTCATTCCTCACTGAGGCCAGTAGCCAGCCTCTCCCTACAATCTATAGGCTTATGTGGAGCTCGGGTAGGGGAAATATAGGCACACCTATGTTGTGTATATTGTTAAGTCAAAAATTGGTCCTAGTGGAAGTTGTGACACTTCATAATCTGATCATTGAGAAATAGATAATCAAGGATGGAGGAGAAATTAAGCACAACGGATTGTGATGAACAAACCATAAATTATGCTTTTGAAAGAATATGACCTTGAGCGGTACTCTTTATTTTGCATGGATCCCTATTAGGACTTTGGAGACTTGAAACTATCGAGCTCTCTATCTCTTTTTTTTTCTTTGCCCATGACTAGGCGAGGGTTTCTTTTTTTTTTTTGCTCGATAGCTCCATGTCTTCTCTCAAATTGGGGGAGAGATGACTAGAGTATTTATTTTGAAAGGCCATATTTGTGGATAGGATTTGGTCAAGGGTATATGGATGAAATGATTTTGGTTTGGTTTGATGGAGGAATGTCTGATGAAAGTGGATGCAAGAATCCATTTTGGAATCAGCATCTCCAGACATGGAAAGGCTAGCACTAAAGGATATACACAAAGGGAGAAATGAATGGGTATTGAAATGTCACTTACCCATAAGGACACAAAGTTTGACAAAACTCAACACAACTATATAGGTGGCATATGTATAGGTTTGAGCATGTGAAATATTTGGCTCTAGTAGGAATTTTCAACCACTGAGGAATTCTGAGCCTAAGGGTTTTCATGATTTTTTTTCAAAGAAAAGTCTCCAAGTAAGAATTAATAAAGAAGAAAGAAACACTTCTATCTCATTATCTCACACTCGTCAACAACTTGGGCAAGATCCTCCTAAATTTCTGATCCCACAAGCATAGAGTACTTGTTAAGGAATAAAGCTTGTGCTCGCCGACATGTGAGATGCAAAGTTGTGATCAAGATAACTTGTTGCATGTAGATCATCATTCATTTTTTTATATGAACAAGAGGCCCAATCCAAACATATGAACATTATGAATTAACCTCAAGTGGGGGAATAAAAGTGCAAACCAGCATTGAAGGATTGACCATGCTTTGCTTCGTGCTCAAATTATGTCCTCCCCTACACTCAGATTTTGCGACACTTGGTGCCAAAAACTGAGCGTCTGAGGTTGTAGCCTTTTGCCCAACTCTTCGTTTATTTGAGTCTCAACCTGAAAGGTTAGTGACAAAAATACCCGAAGGAAGCGAGTCCTAAAATTATGTCATGAAACTTTGTTCGGTTTTATTTATTGAAAATAAAGATTTTTTTATTTTTATTATCATTTTTTATGATGGAATTTGAAAGAAAGAAAGAAAAAAATGAATGAAAAGACGGGTTACCTCCCGGCAGTGCTTGTTTACGGTCAAAAGCTCGACCTTGGGAGCCTCTTTTCGAAGTAGCAGCAAGCTTGGTGTTGTGGCTCCCTCCATCACTAATCTTCGGATGTCGTTACTCTAGCTGTAATGTTAGCACAACATACCACGACGAGATTTGCAATACTTACGATAAACAAAATCATCCATAACCACCCTTTTGAAATTGCTTTGATGGGGCATATGGTGGTTGGAGTCATCGTGTGTGCTAATGGTGGGAGTAGATGGAGTATCCATAGGGAAACATGGATCTTTGGGTTTCTCAAAGACGAAAAATCCATGCTCATCATTTTCTTCCGAACCCGACATGGAATTTGCTACCTCAGCAATATCTACAGAGAAAACATTTTCAGAATCAAGCCTGTAGTATTCTTGAGGCTTATCTTTCTCTTCGATATGGAAGTCCTTTGATTTTTCTGGATCAAGAAGGAAAGCATTCTCCTCGAAATCGCAAAATTGATATGATCTTGGGAATTCTGAGGGGTTTGACGAGATAGGAGCTTTGAACTCCTCATCAGAAAATTCGAATTCATCTTCCGAGAATTGAGAATCCGGATCGAGGGATGGTGAATCCTCCTTAGGAGCTTTGAACTCCTCATCAGAAAATTTAAATTCATCTTTCGAGAATTGAAACTCCGGCTCAAGGGATGTGAGGACCCGGTGTGTCCGAGGACCGGTGGATGGTCGCTTCCTGGTGTGATGAGTGATTGACAACGTGGTGTGGACTGACGTTTCCCTTGGCTCAAGTATTGCAGGTGTAGAATGCGGCTTGATTGCATTGGTGCTGGTGAAGAACAGGCGCGAAAGGTCTTAGCCATGGCGGCCTCCGAGGAGCGGAGAGACAAGTAGGCTTGTTTCGAGGGACCCGGTGGCCAGATGGATCAAGTGCGGTTCACATGCTGGCAAGAACGAGCCAGGGGCGGTGTGACCGGTCCCACCTGGGCAGGTCGCCCGTGAGCGTCGAGGAGCTTCGATCCGGAGGACACGCGGCGTGACTGCAAGGCTTGCGTCGGAGGGAAGCTAGCTTGCAGTGGAAGGTGTCCCGGCCGGAAAAATCTTCACAGAAAATGTTAAATTTGCCCCTGAGGGGGCATGTATCACTTAGGGGTAGTTTAGTCTTTCGAGCACCGCCACTTGGACTACATAATAGACCCCCCTAGGGGGTTGGTGGCAGCTATCTCTTGGGATTTTCATTTTCTATTTGCCTAGTTTATTTTCTCTTCATCCTTTCCCTTTAGAACTTGACATGAATCATTCATGGTTTGTATAGATGAATTCATGGTGATGTGATTGAGCCTAATATATTCATCTTTGTGCCATGTTTCGAATTCCCAAGATACTTTTTGTTTTCCCATTTTCGGAGCTATTTTTGGGGGATTTTTGTTCTTCATGTTCTAGGCCGTTTCCTCTCGGATTTCTTTGGGGGAGTCACACATGAGTGCCTTGTGCCTCTTTTCTTGGTGATCTCTTGCCCCCAAACGCCGGGATTCGTCCTAGATTTGAAGATTTCGGGATGAACTCGTGGAGGGTGTGTTCTTCGCTAGATCTGAAATTCCCGGAGTTCTAGGAGGTTTGAGGCCGAGATTTTTGGGGCATAGCCTCTCCTTGAGGTGTATATCATCAACCCAAAATCTTGCCTCAAGACTCCAAGCCGTTTGGGAGATCCGTTCTCGAGTTGACCTTTTTCCCGTGCTGCCTGGGCAGGGTGGTGCAACCGCCCTTGGGTTCCGGTGTGACCGCCCCTGACTGATGTTCTAGGCAAGGGCGGTGCAACCGCCCCTGGATAGAGGTCCAACCGCCCCTGGCCGAGAGTTTGTGATTTGGGTGGTTTTTGTTCGATTCGTGTTGGATTTGTTCGATTTGTGTTCCGCTGTGTTGATCTTGTTCCTAGGGTCAGTAGCTTCACAGTAGCTACGTGATCTCGGCAATATCGTTGGTTGGCTTTGGAGTTGTTTTGGGAGTAGCCGGATTTGAGAAAGAATTTTTATCGGCTCCCATTCACTCCCCCCCCTCTCTGGTCGCCTAATCGGTCCTTGAATTGGTATCAGAGCCGGTTACGGGTCTTTGCGACTCTAACCAGTCTAAGATCCAAAGATGGCGTACCAAGATCGGGGTTCCGAGCCTGCGCACTTTGATGGGAAGAACTATCCGAATTGGGTCGTGCGTATGGGCGCTTTCTTGCGAGGCAAAGGAAAGTTGTTGTGGGATGTGACCAAAGATGAACACTATGTCAATCCTACCAACTTGGATGCCCAGATTGCAAAAGATAAATTCGAGGCCAACGCAAGGGCTGTCGACTACTTGTTTCGAGCTTTGTCCCCTGAAGAGTTTGAGCGGGTTTTGGGCGAGGACCTAGCTTGCCAGATCTGGCAGAAGCTCAAGGTAGCCCACGGTGGTGATAGCCATGTGAAGGCTAGGCTTTTCTCTATGTACCGTCAAGAGTATGAGAATTTTGAGCAGTTGCCTAGCGAGTCGGTTGATGCTATGTTTCAACGCTTCACGTCTATAGTCAACAACATGAAGGCCAACATCACCGCCCTCCCTTACACGGATCATGACAGAGCTATCAAGCTCTTGCAATCACTTGATCGGACCGTGTGGGGAGCGAAGGTTGAGGTTGAAGGACCGAAACGGCGACCAGAAAGGGGGGGAGTCAATGGGAGCCGATAAAAATTCTTCTCAACCGATCTGGCTATTTTCCCAAATCAACTCCAAAGCCTCCGAAAGCGATCTTGCCAAGATCACGTAGCCATTGTCAAGCTACTGACCCTAGGAACAAGATAGACGCAGCGGAACTCGAATCGATCGAAACGAACACAAACCGAACCAAAACGAGACAAAACCTTCTCTTTCCAGCCAGGGGCGGTTTAACCTCCTAGGGGGCGGTTAAACCTCCTAGGGGCGGTTTAACCTACCAGGGGGGGACGGTTTAACCTCCCTGGGCTGGGTGCTCTCGGGAAAAAGTCAACTCGAAAGTGGATCTCCCAAACGGCTTGGAGTTTTGAGGCGAAACTTTGGGTAGATGATGTACACCTCCAGTGGAGTATATTCCCCAAAAATCTCGGCCTCAAACCCACTAGAACTCCCGGAATCTCAGATCTCGTGAAGAACACTTCTACCCCGAGTTCATCCAAAAATCCCCAAATCCGAAGCGATTCTTTGCGTTTTGAGGGGACAAATCACTAGGAAAAGAGTGTCCACGACCTCATGTGTGAATCCCCCAAACAAACACGCAAGGAAATGACCTCAAACACAAGGAATCGAAAATCTCCCAAAGGGGCCAAAAAGAGCCACGGGATGAACAACGAAATCACACAAAGAGGGATACAAGAAAGCCAAATCTTCCATACATCACGAGGTCAACTTCTTTACAAAGAGGCTAGCTATCCTCCCTTCATCCAACCCTCTCAAAGATTTCTCCGGTGAAGCACTTGGCTAGCCTATGGAAAACTAGAAAGAAAAACTAAAGGAAAATAGTTCAAGTGCAAGGGAAATAAAACTAGACTACCTAGATGACAGCCACCAACCCCTAGGGGGTCTATTATATAGTCCAAGTGGTGCTGCTCTAAAGACTAAACTACCCCTAAGTGATACATACCCCTCAGGGGCAAATTTGATATTTTCCTGCGAAGATTTTTCCGGCTGGGACACCTTCCACTGCAAGCTAGCTTCCCTCCGACGCAAGCCTTGCAGTCACACCGCGTGTCCTCCGGATCGATGCTCCTCGACGCCAATCTTGGGCCTGCCCAGGGGGGGGGGGGGCGGTTAAACCGCCCCTGCCAGCCACACTTGGCCCAGCAGCCCAAACTTGCCTCGTCGAGTCCTCGGCCTTGGTTTTGAGGCCCAAACCAAGGGAAACCGTCCACCGATGATTTTGTGGCCAAATCACCAAACCCCGCGTACAAGCTTCGGTTGTTAGCCGCTACCTTGCACCGGCTTCTCGTCCGCGTACGAGCTTTGGTTGTGAGCCGCTACCTCGCACCGGAACCACGTCCCCTTGCTCGTTCTTGCCAGCATGTGAACCGCACTTGATCCATCTGGCCACCGGGTCCCACGAACCAAGCCTACTTGTCTCTCCGCTCCTCGGAGGCCGCCATGGCTAAGACCTTTCGCGCCTGTTCTTCACCTGCACCAATTCAATCAAGCCGCATTCTACACCTGCAATACTTGAGCCAAGGGAAACGTCAGTCCACACCACGTTGTCAATCACTCATCACACCAGGAAGCGACCATCCACCGGTCCTCGGACACACCGGGTCCTCAATCTCCCCCTTGATGAGTGCATTGACAACACACACATAGTAACCAATGATATAAAAGAAAATATAAAAGAAATCAAAAAACAAACGCTCAAGCAAGTGACCAAAAGCAAGAACAAGCCAAAACAAAGTCACTCACAAGAGAAAGCTCAGAAAACGCCGACCCTTCAATAAGAAGCGAAAAGGGCTCAACACCATTGGCAAAAGAACAAAGCACAAAACACAAGTCACAAATCTCCAAATCACTTTTCAGGACACTCAAAGCACTCCCCCTGCATAGATGCAAACTCCCCCTTAACAAGTGGACTTGTGCGTGCGAAAACATGTCGAAAATGGATCAAATCCTGCAAATCATGTGCTCACTGCACAGAGGCGGTTAAACCGCCCATGGGGAGGGGGGGGGGGGGGGGGGCGGTTAAACCGCCCAAGGCAGATCAGGCACACAAAAATGCAACTTTGCACAAATGCTCGCAAAACTTTCAAAATCTTTTTTAGAAAATCTTTAGAAACTCTGCCCCTTTTAGAAATGCTCCAGAAATTCTCCCCCTTGTTGACAATGCACAAATCAAGGCAAAAATGCAAAGAAATGCAACTACAAGCTTCTCAAATATACAATGAGCAATACAAAGTGCTACAAGTTAGAGAAGAGGCAAACTAGTTAGTTCATAGCATCATAGGGGCATTGCCATCAAGAAGGTAAAGACATATAGCCAATTGACAAAGCCATGATCAAATTGCTCAATTTTGTCAAAAATATCACCACATGAGCAAAGTCCTAAAGATGGATCATTTAAGCAAAAATAAACTTCATCACACCAAGATTATGCAAGGACAAGCATTCTTGACAAAAGATCATTACAAACGCCCAAATTCTATCTCATGTCATGTCAAAGCACGGAGCCATGTGTTCACTTCTCAAGGGAGACTTCTCCGGCAAACAACATGCAACCGTTTAGCACCCATGTGTGCAAGTGTGTGCAATGGTGAAAGCATAGAGACATGAGCATAAATATTTCTCACAATGTATCTTTTCCTCATCTTTTTTCTTTCATGCATAGACATCTCATTTTTCAAGTTTTTCAAATTATGCATGGTACATGAAATGTCTTTGCGACAAAAAGAAGCTTATGCTCCTCCACAAGATAAAGCATGGGCTAAACATTCACAATGACAAAGGTCTTTGACCCAATTGAGAAGAATATCACATCCTAGCATGATCCTAAGCAAGATATAGCCATTTCGGCTCAAACAAGACATGCAAAGACATTTACTCATGGGTGAAAGAGTTTAAGTTCAGTTTGTCATTTTACTTCAAAAAGTGACTATCTCAAAAGAATATATATCAAAACCATCAAGAGCATAGCCATCCATACAATCAATCCCTAGCCAGCCTGCCTAAGCTCTAAAATGTAGCAAGTTGTAGCAATCACTGCATATAGGAGAAGCTCATCCTAAGATATGATACAAATGCAGCATGATATATCACAAGATGCAAAGATGAAAACTATACATCAAGATACACAAGCGGAAAAAATGTACATCAAGATACAAAGATGGTACAATAGTATACATATGCTACAAGAGAAGCCTCCAAAACTCAGCTCAGAAAAGTGCACACACACCAAGTTCTCCTCGCAAGCGGATGAAGGTAACTTGGTCAAGTGATTTTGTGAAAATGTCTGCAAGCTGGTTTTGGGTAGAAACATGGGCAAGCTCAAACTCAATACACAAGCGTGATCAAAGCACAACCATAAAGCTCCCCCTGGAATGTGCAACCAAAATGCAAATCCAAGGTTCAAGTTCAAACTACAAGCTCCCCTTGGAATGTGCAACTGAAATGCAAATCTAAGGTTCAGGATCAATCACAAGCTCCCCTTGGAATGTGCAACTGAAATGCAAATCTAAGGTTCAGGTTCAAATTTCAAACTCCCATGATATGCACAACCAAAGTGACAACACAGCAAACTCACAAACTCATGCAATCCAAAAGCTATAAGCAAGGTCATCTTGTTTTCAGAACAACTTGAGCAATTTCTCTCCCTTAAACAAATCCGAGCTCCCCCTCAACCAGAGACACCTAGTAACTAGAAAAAGGTGTACAAAAGCAAATGGAAAGCTCCAACACAAAACAAAAAGAAGAGAAATCTCAAACGAGCAAAATTCAACAAAAGATACCAACTAAAAGGATACCAAATGAACAACATGCCATGCACAAAATGAGACATATGTGGAAACATGACAGAGAGTTCATGTGGATCGCACACTATCATACAAAGGTGACTAGTCCACCAACATATATCACAAAGCTAGCATGTCAAGATATACACATGAAGATTATACATGCTAACAAGAAAAGATGGCTAGCCTACCCTGGTATATACACATCCAACAACGAGAGCAAAGTACAATATGCTACACAAATCATAAAAGCATGATGCAAGTACAGAACATGCCAAGGATATACAAGTGATCACAAGAGTGTACAAAAGATATACTCACAATACACAGTATACAAGAGCCACATCGGGGCCATCCAAAAAGGTGTGGAGAACCATCAAACCTTGATCATGCAAAAGACCAAGAGTCACCAAGCTCATGTTCTCCATACCTCCCACCTGCACAATCAAAAGCGAGAATGAGAAAGAGCGAATGACTTGATACTGGGGTTAGCACAGAAAGAGTCAAACCAGTGACGGGCCATCTGCTCAAAAGAGGGGTTAGCAAAATCAACACTACTACGTGGAACCCTCTCGTCTCTCACCATCGGACCGCTAGCACCACGCGGGGGAAAACGTGGCCTAGACTCTCTCCTCGACTCAAAGCTACGGTCAAACCTCCCTGCACCAAACTGACCACGAGCAGGAGGCCGCCTAGCAAACTCACCACGAGCTGGAACACCATGACCACTCAAAGAAGGAACCGAACGAACAAAAGCCTCTCTCCTAGGCAAGGGTGCATGAGACACAGGCACACTACGGGAAGAGTGGTACCTGTCCCTGTTCCCCAACTCCTTCTCTCGTCTCACCTCCCTCTTCTTTCTCCAGCAAAACTCTTCTAGGTGACCATCCCTTCCACAATATTCACAATGGAAGCGGACTGGCTTTGGCTTTGGGGTTTCTCTCGGCTGTGGCTTCTCTCTCGGCTGGTGAACCCCACTCCTCACAAAGGTCACTCTCCTCTGGAAGTTGTTTGTCTTTGGTGGAAACTTGGGAGGATCTGGAGTGGTGTCAAGCTTGTTCAACAGGTGGTTGGGCTTAGGTGCAAAGCTGTTCTTTGGTGGAGTTCTCTCTGGTGGTGTTGGGATGTTTGAGGTGGAACTGGCTTGCTCTTTCTCTTTCTCACACCCACTCTCATCAAGCTTCTCAGAACCCAAACCACGACCATCAGCTCTCTTGAACCCAGCTATCAACATCTTAAGCTGTGGTTCACGACCGGACAACCAACCCAAACACTGACGCAACTCATCATTCTCATCTTGCAAACAATCAACCGACTGTGCTAGCTCAACATTCCTCAAAGCAACAACATCACAGGCAGAACAAGAGTTTGGAATAGGAGATTTCAATTCAGCTTCAAGCGAACTAATCGTGGTATGAGATTCAAGCAACTGAGCATGCAAAGTAGGACAAGAGGTACAAGCACCTAGCAAAGAAGACCTAGACTTCAACTCAGCAAGCTCAACCCTAGCATCTTCTAGTTCATCAAGGCATGTCATGTGTTTGTCCTTAAGAGCAACCAAATCAGCAAGATGCACATCACACACAGAGCATTCAAGTTCATCAGAAACAATGGGAGCATCTTTCAGCACACCTATCTCTGTTCTAGCACTTGCCAACTCAGATTCAAGCTCAGCCACTTTCTTGCTAGACTCACTAAGCAAAGACTCAAAATCCATCGCCTTCTTTCCAGTCTCAGAAAGTAAGGCCTCAAGCTCAGCTATTCTTTCCTTTGACTCTCCTAGCAAAGACCTAAACTCTCTCTTCTCCTTGTTGGTCTTCCTAAGCACATCATCATGGCTATCGACCAACTGCTCTAGCCTAGTGTTGGCGTTCCTTAGCCTAACAGATAAATCCGCAAGCGTACGGATGCCGATGTAGCTTTCACCTAGGAGTATTCCAGGGTATCGAATCCACGAGGAACGAGAAGTGTACTAGAAACGGCTCTGGTTTATCCAGGAACGATGGGAGTGAAGAAGAACAGATAAGTTGGGTAGAGGTAATCTAATGTCTACTTGCTAATCTCCTATCAGGATTACTTGATTCCTCCAGTTGCTTCGACGGCTAGAACGGGAGAACCTCAGAACGGGGTGAGAGAGGGGGTTCTCCGGGCTCAGCACTACTGTTATGAGTACACCCGAACGTGGTGGACTACAAAGGACGGATAGGGCTGTCACCACCTGCCGCCTACCACTGCCACTGCAGTTCCGTGGGGTGCAACACAACCTGAGGTAGCTAGCCAGCACAGGCACCACGCCTAAGCTTTCAGCTACTGACCTCCCCTCCCGCGAGTAGGGGAGGAAACCCCAAACAAGAGTCGCTGTCACTCGCGCAGACTCAGGTACCCGCAACTAGAGAAAGCATTCAAGAACTACTAATGTAAGGAGAGAAAGCAGTAAAGACAAAAGAAGAGGAACTTTACTCGAACTGAAGCTTCATTCCTCGGAGGCACAAAGTTGGAGAGGGGCCGGCACTTCGGCTCCTCTCCGGACTCTCACCTCACCACTCTCCCTATTTTCTAAACTAGATAGGTAGCACTACACTACACTTGGACTTCTCCCTTTCACCATGGTGTGTAGAATGGGGTGGAGGTCGCCTTTTATAGCCTTCCAAGGGCGGTATCACGCGTAGGGATGACGCCGAGGACCTGCTTAGCTTCCACGCCAAAGGGGATGAGTAACGGCCATGGTCATAGGCCGGCCGGCCTCCTTTAGGCCGTTCGGCCTGGGGATGGTGCCATTTCGCACCGTCTTTCTCCTGGACGGTCCTGATGCTCTCCTAATGACGGTTGCAGTGGCGTTTGATCCACGCTCGGCAGTTTGGGGCCGGCCGGCCTAGGGGAGGCCGGCCGGCCTGGCTCTGGCCCCTCTCGGCCCTCCGTTGCACCGACACACTCATGGACAGTTGCTTGTTGTCTGAAGAGGCGGTTCCGATCCAAAAGTTTGGTTTAGTCGCTGCATGTGGGCCTTCCGCTCCATGTCTTAGGCCTTTCGGTCTCAACTTCGCTCATCCTTGTGAAATCCATGCTTGGGGGTACTTTGGTGACTCCCTAAGGCCATCTTGCAAAGGTTGAGGTGGTTTGATGGAGGTCCAGGGCCGGCCGGCCTTGTCCAGGCCGTTCGACCTAGGTCAGGCCGACCGGCCGGGCAGGTTTCACCGGCGATTCCCGGAGGCGTAACTTTCTCGTCCGGACTTCGAATTGGGTCATCCAAATATCCATTTCGATCATCTCGGAGAGCTCTTCGACATGGTGCTGTCAAATATGTGATTTGGGTCACTTTTGCACCATGTCCATGTCTCCTTTGTCTCGGGATGAACCTTCACTTGCATGACTTCACCGATCTTGGTATTTATGCACCATATTACCTATATTTCCTTGCAAAACATATTGGTGCACAAAACCTTGTGGAACTCATTAGTTAAAATAAAATATTATATGAGCATCACTTAGTTCCTTTATTAAGTTGGGAAGGTTGACGGTCAAAAGTGGCATATAGTGGCCGTCAACACACCCCCACGCTTAGATCTTTGCTCGTCCCGAGCAAAGGGTAGGATTGAAGAACGCCGGGCCGAGCAAGAACTAAGGTGGACTTTGATGCACAACTACTCATGGTAATAGCTAGCATGAACATTATTCCAAAACATAGGCTTATGCACGAGCAAAGGCTATGATGCCTGCCTTGAGCGGTTGAAAAGTGGAACAACTCGAATGAAGATATGACTTCCCTCTTCATCAACCATACTTGGAGTTTTTTTTTGTTTTTTTAAGAGAAGAATACCTTAGCTCATAAGATCCTCAGATGGCACTCTCGAGTCGCTCATGTGGTATTTTCATTCCTCACTGACACCAGTAGCCAGCCTCTCCCTACAATCTATAGGCTTATGTGGAGCTCAGGTAGGGGAAATGTAGGCCCACCTATGTTGTGTATATTGTTAAGTCAAAAATTGGTCCTAGTGGAAGTTGTGACACTTCATATTCCGATCATTGAGAAATAGATAATCAAGGATGGGGGAGAAAATGGACACAACACAAGCACAATGGATTGTGATGAACAAACCATAAATTATGCTTTTGAAAGAATATGGCCTTGAGTGGTACTCTTTATTTTGCATGGATCCCTATTAGGACTTTCAAGACTTGAAACTATCGAGCTCTCTATCTCTTTTTTTTCTTTGCCCATAACTAGGCACATTTCTTTCTTCCTTTTTTTTTTGCTCGATAGATCCATGTCTTCTCTCAAATATGGGGAAGGGATGGCTAGAGTATTTATTTTGAAAGGCCATATTTGTGGATAGGATTTGGTCAAGGGTATATGGATGAAATGATTTTGGTTTGGTTTGACGGAGGAATGTCTGTTGAAAGTGGATGCAAGAATCCATTTTGGAATCAGCATCTCCAGACATGGAAAGGCTAGCACTAAAGGATAGACACAAGGAAGAAATGATCGGTATTGAAATGTCACTTTCTCATAAGGACACAAAGTTTGACAAAACTCAACACAACTATATAGGTGGCATATGTATAGGTTTGAGCATGTGAAATATTTGGCTCTGGTAGGAATTTTCAACCACTGAGGAATTCTGAGCCTAAGGGTTTTCATGATTTTTTTCCAAAGAAAAGTCTCCAAGTAAGAATTAATAAAGAAGAAAGAAACACTTCTATCTCATTATCTCACACTCGTCAACAACTTAGGCAAGATCCTCCTAAATTTTTGATCCCACAAGCATAGAGTACTAGTTAAGGAATAAAGTTTGTGCTTGCCGACATGTGAGATGCAAAGTTGTGATCAAGATAACTTGTTGCATGTAGATCATCATTCATTTTTTTATATGAACAAGAGGCTCAATCCTAAGATATGAACATTATGAAATAACCTCAAGTGGGGGAACAAAAGTGCAAACCAGCGTTGAAGGATTGACCATGCTTTGCTTCGTGCTCAAGCTAGGTTAGTGACAAAAATACCCGAAGGAAGCAGAGTCCTAAAATTATGTCATGAAACTTTGTTCGCTTTTATTTATTGAAAATAAAGATTTTTTTATTGTTATTATCTTTTTTTATGATGGAATTTGAAAGAAAGAAAAAAAATGAATGAAAATACGGGTTACCTCCCGGCAGTGCTTGTTTATGGTCTAAAGCTCAACCTTGGGAGCGTCTTTTTGAAGTAGCAGCTAGCTTGGTGTTGTGGCTCCCTCCATCACCAATCTTCGGATGTCATTTCTCGAGCTGCAAGGTTAGCACAACATACCACGACGAGATTTGCAATACTTATGATAAACAAAATCATCCATAACCACCCTTTTGAAATTGTTTTGATGGGGCATGTGATGGTTGGAGTCATCGTGTGTGCTAATGGTGGGAGTAGATGGAGTATCCACAGGGAAACATGGATCTTTGGGTTTCTCAAAGACGAAATATCCATGCTCATCATTTTCTTCCGAACCCGACATGGAATTTGCTACCTCAGGAATATCTACAGAGCAAACATTTTCAGAATCAAGCCTGTAGTATTCTTGAGGCGTATCTTTCTCTTCGATATGGAAGTCCTTTGATTTTTCTGGATCAAGAAGGAAAGCATTCTCCTCAAAATCGCAAAATTGATATGATCCTGGGAATTCTGAGGGGTTTGACGAGATCGGAGCTTTGAACTCCTCATCGGAAAATTCGAATTCGTCTTCCGAGAATTGAAACTCCGGATTGAGGGATGGTGAATCCTCCTTAGGAGCTTTAAACTCCTCATCGGAAAATTTGAATTCATCGTCCGAGAATTGAAACTCCGGATCGAGGGACGGTGAATCCTCCTTAGGGGATTCAGACTTGTCCCTTGAGTATTGGAGACCCAGGAGTGTTGAGAATCGGGATGCCGTCTTAAAGAATGGAACATACTGCTGGGCATCGGTCCCGGATTCTTCTTGTGGGTCGGAGGTCACTACCTCAGATTTTCTATAGGCATCATCTTCTTTTCCTGGTGATGATGAGACATCACCGTATGCTATCGATTCATCGTCATCGAACATGGAATAAAAGAAAGGTTGATGATGATCGTAGGAGGGCTTAGGATTTGAGGTAGGGGGTTTTGGTTCGGCAACTTTCTGTGGGCAAGGTGATGGAGAATGACCAAAAGCATTCATTCTATCAGCAGGCTCTTGAGATTTTTTAGGCAGATCTTCGTATACTCCGGTGTGCTCAGTATTCTTGAGCTTCTTATCTAGGGTGGCTCTCCCCTCACTTACGGTTAAGAAGAAGAAAGAACCTTTAGAAGCTGCATCCAACTGGAGTACACTCTCTTTTCTAAGACCGCCAGCAAAGTGTTGTAAGCACAAAGCCTCGGGTATACTCAAATCTGGCCCTGAAGATAAAAGTTCGGTGAAACGAGCCCAAGCTGCTCCCAAAGATTCTCCCTCTCATTGCTTGAAAGAGAGGGCTTCTGTACGAAGGGCAACGACCTTCGATACGGGGAAGAATTTGAGACAAAACTCATCTTTGAGGGTATTCCAATCTCCTTTTACGGTCCCTACGGTCATATAATACCATTGTTTGGCAACATCAGTCAGGGAGAATAAGAAGAGCTTCCATTTCACTGTTTCATGATGCATGCCTGGTATTGAGATGAGGGAGCAGTTCTGCTCAAATTCTCGTAGGTGGGTGTAAGGATTTTCATCCTTGTGCCCAGAGAAAGATTGTGATCGATCCAAGGCCGCAAGACTAGGGCGGATCTCGAAGCCTGAGGTATGGATGGGGTGTGATGAAGGTGGAGGCACCCAATGATTATGCCCTGGTGCCGAGAACTGACGGAGGGTAATGGATGCCATGGGAAAGGTGGGATAATTTTTTTTTATAATAAGGGATGGTATGGTAGGTGGAGTGATACAAGGATAAACTAGAATGATACGAGTACAGCTACCGTTCCCTGGCAACGGCGCCAGAAAGCTTGTTGGCGTTCCTTAGCCTAACAGATAAATCCGCAAGCGTACTGATGCCGATGTAGCTTTCACCTAGGAGTATTCCAGGGTATCGAATCCACGAGGAACGAGAAGTGTACTAGAAACGACTCTGGTTTATCCAGGGACGACGGGAGTGAAGAAGAACAGATAAGTTGGGTAGAGGTAATCTAATGTCTACTTGCTAACCTCCTATCAGGAATACTTGATTCCTCTAGTTGCTTCGACGGCTAGAACGGGAGAACCTCAGAACGGGGTGAGAGAGGGGGTTCTCCGGGCTCAGCACTACTGTTATGAGTACACCCAAACGTGGTGGACTACGAAGGACGGACAGGGCTGTCACCACCTGCCGCCTACCACTGCAGTTCCGTGGGGTGCAACACAACCTGAGGTAGCTAGCCAGCACAGGCACCATGCCTAAGCTTTCAGCTACTGACCTCCCCTCCCGCGAGTAGGGGAGGAAACCCCAAACAAGAGTCGCTGTCACTCGCGCAGACTCAGGTACCCGCAACTAGAGAAAGCATTCAAGAACTACTAATGTAAGGAGAGAAAGCAGTAAAGACAAAAGAAGAGGAACTTTACTCGAACTGAAGCTTCATTCCTCGGAGGCACAAAGTTGGAGAGGGGCCGGCACTTTGGCTCCTCTCCGGACTCTCACCTCACCACTCTCCCTATTTTCTAAACTAGATAGGTAGCACTACACTACACTTGGACTTCTCCATTTCACCATGGTGTGTAGAATGGGGTGGAGGTCGCCTTTTATAGCCTTCCAAGGGCGGTATCACGCGTAGGGATGACGCCGAGGACCTGCTTAGCTTCCACGCCAAAGGGGAGGAGTAACGGCCACGGTCATAGGCCGGCCGGCCTTCTTTAGGCCGTTCAGCCTGGGGATGGTGCCATTTCGCACCGTCTTTCTCCTGGACAGTCCTGATGCTCTCCTAATGACGATTGCAGTGGCGTTTGATCCACGCTCGGCAGTTGGGGGCCGGCCGGCCTAGGGGAGGCCGGCCGGCCTGGCTCTGGCCCCTCTCGGCCCTCCGTTGCACCGACACGCTCATGGACGGTTGCTTGTTGTCTGAAGAGGCGGTTCCGATCCAAAAGTTTGGTTTAGTCTCTGCATGTGGGCCTTCCGCTCCATGTCTTAGGCCTTTCGGTCTTAACTTCACTCATCCTTGTGAAATCCATGCTTGGGGGCACTTTGGTGACTCCCTAAGGCCATCTTGCAAAGGTTGAGGTGGTTTGATGGAGGTCCAGGGCCGGCCGGCCTTGTCCAGGCCGTTCGGCCTAGGTCAGGCCGATCGGCCGGGCAGGTTTCGCCGGCGATTCCCGGAGGCGTAACTTTCTCGTCTGGACTCCGAATTGGGTCATCCAAATATCCATTTCGATTATCTCGGAGAGCTCTTCGACATGGTGCTGTCAAATATGTGATTTGGGTCACTTTTGCACCATGTCCAAGTCTCCTTTGTCTCGGGATGAACCTTCACTTGCATGACTTCACCGATCTTGGTATTTATGCACCATATTACCTATATTTCCTTGCAAAACATATTGGTGCACAAAACTTATGGAACTCATTAGTTAAAATAAAATATTATATGAGCATCACTTAGTTTCTTTATTAAGTTGGGAAGGTTGACGGTCAAAAGTGGCATATAGTGGCCGTCAATACCTAGCAATCTCCTTACGCAAAGAGGCAAGATCGGTCAATACCTCATCCTCGGAGTCAGAGTCAGAGTCGTAGTCGGAGATGTTCTTGTTGTTGGAGTCATGCGCCATGGTGCAGAAGTTCATAGCGGCGTAGGAAAGTCTGTTGAGGTTGCGGTTCATGTGCTTCTTCTCCTTGCGGTGGCCGCGGTCTTCCTCCTCGCTGCTTGAGCTTGATGAGGTGTCGGTGTTCTCGTCCTTGTTTTGTGCTTGGAGTGGTACTTGTCCTTGGAGCGGTGCTTGTGCTCATCTTGTGGGCGGTGCTTGCATTTCTTGATTTCCTCCAGGCACTCGGCGATCAAGTGGCCCTTCTTGCCGCATCTGTAGCACGTACTCCCCACATGCCTCGAACCCTTCTGGTTCTGGTACATGCGCTCGAACCTCCTCATGAGCAACGCGAGATCCTCCTCGCTCAGCACCTCAAACTTATGACAATCTAGGTGTTTAGTTAACTTAATTACCTGCTAAACAACTTGTCTTAGGTTAATTAAGTGTACCTTGGCGCCAACTAGATTTTCACTTAAGAAAAGTCCACCCAAAACCCTTTGTATCTCGGTGAACTTTGGACCTTTTCTGGCTGGCATGGTTTGAATTCAAAATTTCACTTAAGAACTTGAAAATCTACCAATACAAAAGTTGTTTAGCTTTTCATGGGACACATTTTTGTCAATTGGATCATTTTAAGATTTTGAGTGGAAGGCACCTTAAATCTCAGTCAAATTCAGTCGAATCTCAAAAGTTCATTGCTGGCTGACACAAAAGTTCATCGATTTTCATCTCGATTTATCTAGCTGATCTACTCACTTTTTCCTTGGTCACCCTTTACAAAAGTTGTAGCTAGTAACCTGGGACATAACTTTGCTTTTTGGAGATTTTGAAGTTTAGTTCAAATTTTTGGAGAAAACTCAGTTCAAACCTGCGCCCGGAACGTGCTCGACGAAATGCCGGCACTCCCGAGCGCCGCGCGTTCCAGCCGACCGCCGCTGGCACTGGGCGCCCGTCGCCTGACGCAAATGCCGGGGCCGACCAGGTGTTATTGCGCCGTGCCCTCCCCACCCAGGCGGGCCCACGCGACGCACGCCCGCGCGCGCGCCACGCGGTGTCCCGCCGCCTGCGCCGCGGAGCCTGCCGGTCTAGCTGCGCCCCGACCGGCCGTGGCTGCCATGCCGCCACGCTGCCGACCGCGTTGCCGAGCCGCCATGCCGCAGCTCCTGCACGCGCCGCTCGCCATAACTGCGCGACGCCGCAGGGAGCGAGCTCTGCCTCCGCCGCCGCGGCAGCGAGCACGCGCGCGCAGCGCCTGGCTGCCGCCAGCCGCGTGCAGCAGCGCTGCTGCTCCTCCGCCAGCAGACCGCGTTGCCGGCCGGAGGCTTAGCCTCGAAGTTTCCCACCCCCTCCTCGCCTATAAAAGGCGCGACACCCTCGCTGAGCTTCCCCTTCCGCCGCCCGCCATTGCCGCCGCCAGGCTGCCGCCGTCGAGCCCCATCTTCCCGGCCTCCCTGTCCGCTTCTTCCTCCGCCAGAGCACGCCACCACCCCAGCTCGACCTCCTCCAGCTGCTAGCCAAGCTTTGCCGCCACCACTGCCGCCGGCGTTGAGGGCGACCGAGCGCCGCCGGCCCCTGCATCACCACCGGCTGCCTCTGGTCCTCCTCCGCTCGCGATTCCTTTACCAAACCGGCACGTGGTGAGCTCCTAACCACTCCTAGCATGTTCTAGCTGAGCCCCGTGGCCCCACATCGCCGGAATCCGGTCATCCCGCCGCCGGCCGTGACCCAAGGGCCACATTGCGAACCTTCAGTTCTTTCCAGGGTCCTATCTGCAAAGTTCCAGGGGCTAAACTGTAAAAAGAAACTTCAGATCTAGGATTCAAATCCTGAAACTTTAAAAATTGATTAAAAATCGTAGAAAAATCAGAAAAATGCAAACCCAATTTTTCTGTACTCCTGGTGTTGTGCTCTACCTTTTCTAGGAAACATGTATAGGTGTTTTCTGTGTAGGTTTCAAATTAGGTTCAAATCTGTTCAAACTTAAATTTGTGCATAGTTTGAAATCTATAGCTTTGTTTGTGCTAGTTTTTGGATATGTGGTAGCTGACGATATGTTTAGGCTTCTGTAAAAAGCTGGCACAAAGTTACCCATTAGATTTTGAGTTATTAATTGTTTAGGCAGACTGTGCATGTTTAGTTCAACAATTTTAATAATTAATCTGTGTAGCTTCTGAGCTCAATCTTTTTGCAGAAGCTCTGTGGTAGCTTGATTCATAACTGATAAATAGTAGAGCTTAGTTTGAACTGGCTAGCTTGCACTTTTAATTCATAACAGTTTAAATCTAGTAAATTCAAACAACAAGATCCTTTGATCTTTTAAAGCTATCCTTTGGCATGTGAGCTTGTTTAGGCTAGAATAGGCTCTGGTAGAAAGCTAAGGACAGATTACTTTTAGTGTGATTTATTAGGATTTATTCTTGATGCTAGTGTGATAAGCTTGTGTGATTTTTCCTAGATGCTGTTTAAATCTTTTTGCTCTAAATTTTGGTCAGTAAATCTAGCAACACACCAAGAACCCACTGTAATTTTCTCACATTTAACTAAAGTCCCAAACTGCCAGAATAAATTAAGGAACTTTCCTTGCTTAAATAGGAGGAAATAAGAATAAGTCACTTATTTAAATTATTAAATAAACTAAACACATCACACACACACCCTTGCTGTTTTGTGGTGAAATCGAAGTTAAATAATAATAGATGTGTACACAATCACCCTAAACACCCCCAAGTACTTTAATGAGTAATTGCAAGCTAAATTAAAGAAAGGGAAGGTCCGACAAAAATGATCTATTTGTATGTGTCACTCAACACACCCCGGGTCTATCATTTTTGCAATCGTGATGACTCGTTATAAGATCATGTTCTTTTTGCATGTGCATTCGTGTAGAGCAAGTCCTCACGGACGGCGACTACGAACTTGTCCCCGTTGGAGGAGAAGGCCAAGCGGAAGGTGAAGTGAACGCCGTCCAGGTCGAGCAAGACCCGAACCCCGCTGCAGAGGAGTCCCAAGCTAACAACGTGCCTGAAGGCAAGCCCCGGAGCATATCCCATGTTTCGAATCTTGCAACTATGTTTTGTACTCTATGTTTGTGCATTTACGTTTCAGGCATTGATTGAAACCTTAGTTGCATGATCCTAGGAACCTATGCTTTGCTATACTAGTATGTTAGGTCGATAGTTGCTATGCTTTAAGGACACGGTAAAAGTCGAGTGATTTCCTGTCACTCGCGAGATATAGGAATCAACTGCTTTACTTATGTTGGAATCATAAGGATGACGGACGGGGATTTTTGGTCATGTAGATGCCCCGTCTGTTTATGAAAAGTTGCTAAGGTCGAAATGTGCCAGCGATGTTGGTCAAGTGTTTGAAAGCACTAAGCGCTTGTTTGGGCATGGGACCGGTAAGTTTAGAACCTGTTCGGAAGGGGGTGTGGCCTTCTCTCACTTTCCCTGGGATTTATCCCCCTGTCGCTGACACGTGGCTCAAGACCGAGGCCAGCCGGCTACGGCCGCGAAGTATGACCGGCTAAGGCTTGTGTCCAAGGGGAGTGGGCTCGGATTAACAAACCCGGAAGACATGGGAACGGCCTGGTTAGCGTCGACCCTCGGGGTTGGTGCTTTTCCGTGCGTTTAGTATCCACCTTGCAAGGTTAAAATCGGTTCGAACTGTCTGTTTCTCGCAGCTAATGAGACTACTTGATCTCTTGCCGCACCGAGTAATGAAAGTGGAACATGATGATGATAAACTTGCTGATTGCTTAATTGCTTGCCACTTGCTTGGCTAGAATAGGTTGCTTATCTAGAAAGATTAAATTCGAACTAGAACTTGATGCTAAAATATTGAAAGCAAGGACCCACTCTTAGTCGCTCTTTGGCAAAACAAACCCACCAGCCAAAAGCCTTGCATGTCTAGAAGTTGGTGACGTAGCTGTCACCCGACGGTTAAGTCTTGCTGAGTATTAGTATACTCAGACTTGCTTGTTGAATTGTTTTTCAGGTAGTGCCCTTGAGGAGATGGTTGCAGGTCTTACCTGGCCAACCACCCTTCCTCCTGGTTGGACTGTTGTTTGGGACGAGGATGCTTCTGAGTGACGTCACGACGGCTTCACATGATGTTACTACCGCTTTCGAATAATTAGTTTATTTCCGCTGCTTTTCAAAACTCTGAGACAATGGTTGCTTTATGCATTTAAACTCGGTTTGTAATAAATTACCTCAAGTGGGACCTATGTAATACTTGTGGATTGTTGTAATCTCTAGGACCCACCTTCGAGTGGGTATTTGTACGGCTTGTTTCGATCGAGGTAACTGTTCGTGGTTGCATCGGGCTCGACCCGACAGACTGTCAGATTACTCCGATTTAATTGCGTGACGACCAATGGAAGGTTAGCGCACTTAAGCCGGATTAATCTGAGCGGTTCTGCCACAAAACTCCTCATCTGGAAGAGACACAAGAGAAGACAAAGCAAAATATCTGGAAGTATTAGCATGTCCATTACCAAAGCCACCGACTAGAGCCAGACTATGAGAATCAGTCGGACTCTTAGCCTTGGCAAGAAACCGTCTATCAACCTCAGAAGATTTCAACTTGGAGAAAAGCTCATCAACCACCAAAGTCTCATAGTTAGCCGACTCCATGATAGCCTCAACCTTCGCTCCCCACACGGTCTGATCAAGTGATTGTAAGAGCTTGATAGCTCTGTCATGATCCGTGTAAGGGAGGGTGGTGATGTTGGCCTTCATGTTGTTGACTATAGACGTGAAGCGCTGAAACATAGCATCAACCGACTCGCTAGGCAACTGCTCAAAATTCTCATACTCTCGACGGTACATAGAGAAAAGCCTAGCCTTCACATGGCTATCACCACCGTGGGCTACCTTGAGCTTCTGCCAGATCTGGCAAGCTAGGTCCTCGCCCAAAACCCGCTCAAACTCTTCAGGGGACAAAGCTCGAAACAAGTAGTCGACAGCCCTTGCGTTGGCCTCGAATTTATCTTTTGCAATCTGGGCATCCAAGTTGGTGGGATTGACATAGTGTTCATCTTTGGTCACATCCCACAACAACTTTCCTTTGCCTCGTAAGAAAGCGCCCATACGCGCAACCCAATTCGGATAGTTCTTCCCATCGAAGTGCGGAGGCCCGGAACCCCGATCTTGGTACGCCATCTTTGGATCTTAGACTGGTTAGAGTCGCAAAGACCCGTAACCCGCTCTGATACCAATTAAAGGACCGAAACGGCAACCAGAGAGGGGGAGGGGGGGGGAGTGAATGGGAGCTGATAAAAATTCTTCTCAATCGATCCGGCTATTTTCCCAAATCAACTCCAAAGCCTCCGAAAGCGATCTTGCCAAGATCACGTAGCCATTGTCAAGCTACTGACCCTAGGAACAAGATAGACGCAGCGGAACTCGAATCGATCGAAACGAACACAAACCGAACCAAAACGAGACAAAACCTTCTCTTCCCAGCCAGGGGTGGTTTAACCTCCTAGGGGGCGGTTAAACCTCCTAGGGGCTGTTTAACCTACCAGGGGGGCGGTTTAACCTCCCTGGGCTGGGTGCTCTCGGGAAAAAGTCAACTCGAAAGTGGATCTCCCAAACGGCTTGGAGTTCTGAGGCGAAACTTTGGGTAGATGATGTACACCTCCAGTGGAGTATATTCCCCAAAAATCTCGGCCTCAAACCCACTAGAACTCCCAGAATCTCAGATCTCGTGAAGAACACTTCCACCCCGAGTTCATCCAAAAATCCCCAAATTCGAAGTGATTCTTTGCGTTTTGAGGGGGCAAATCACCAGGAAAAGAGTGTCCACGACCTCATGTGTGAATCCCCCAAACAAACACGCAAGGAAACGACCTCAAACACAAGGAATCGAAAATCTCCCAAAGGGGCCAAAAAGAGCCACGGGATGAACAACGAAATCACACAAAGAGGGATACAAGAAAGCCAAATCTTCCATACATCACGAGGTCAACTTCTTTACAAAGAGGCTAGCTATCCTCCCTTCATCCAACCCTCTCAAAGATTTCTCCGGTGAAGCACTTGGCTAGCCTATGGAAAACTAGAAAGAAAAACTAAAGGAAAATAGTTCAAGTGCAAGGGAAATAAAACTAGACTACCTAGATGACAGCCACCAACCCCTAGGGGGTCTATTATATAGTCCAAGTGGTGCTGCTCTAAAGACTAAACTACCCCTAAGTGATACATACCCCTCAGGGGCAAATTTGATATTTTCCGCGAAGATTTTTCCGGCTGGGACACCTTCCACTGCAAGCTAGCTTCCCTCCGACGCAAGCCTTGCAGTCATGCCGCATGTCCTCTGGATCGAAGCTCCTCGACGCCAATCTTGGGCCTGCCCAGGGGGGGGAGGGGGCGGTTAAACCGCCCCTGCCAGCCACACTTGGCCCAGCAGCCCAAACTTGCCTCGTCGAGTCCTCGGCCTTGGTTTTGAGGCCCAAACCAAGGGAAACCGTCCACCGATGATTTGTTGGCCAAATCACCAAACCCCGCGTACAAGCTTCGGTTGTTAGCCGCTACCTTGCACCGGCTTCTCGTCCGCGTACGAGCTTCAGTTGTGAGCCGCTACCTCGCACCGGAACCACGTCCCCTTGCTCGTTCTTGCCAGCATGTGAACCGCACTTGATCCATCTGGCCACCGGGTCTCTCGAACCAAACCTACTTGTCTCTCCGCTCCTTGGAGGCCGCCATGGCTAAGACCTTTTGCGCCTGTTCTTCACCTGCACCAATTCCATCAAGCCGCATTCTACACCTGCAATACTTGAGCCAAGGGAAACGTCAGTCCACACCACGTTGTCAATCACTCATCACACCAGGAAGCGACCATCCACCGGTCCTCGGACGCACCGGGTCCTCAGAGGCTATCATGGAGTCGGCTAACTATGAGACTTTGGTGGTTGATGAGCTTTTCTCCAAGTTGAAATCTTCTGAGGTTGATAGACGGTTTCTTGCCAAGGCTAAGAGTCCGACTGATTCTCATAGTCTAGCTCTAGTCGGTGGCTTTGGTAATGGACATGCTAATACCTCCAGACATTTTGCTTTGTCTTCTCTTGTGTCTCTTCCAGATGAGGAGTTTGAGGTGCTGAGCGAGGAGGATCTCGCGTTGCTCACGAGAAGGTTCGAGCGCATGTACCAGAACCGGAAGGGTTCGAGGCGCGTGGGGAGTACGTGCTACAGATGCGGCAAGAAGGGCCACTTGATCGCCGAGTGCCCGGAGGAAATCAAGAAACGCAAGCACCGCCCGCGAGATGAGCACAAGCACCGCTCCAAGGACAAGTACCACTCCAAGCACAAGAACAAGGAGGAGAACACCGATACCTCGTCAAGCTCAAGCAGCAAGGAGGAAGATCGTGGCCACCACAAGGAGAAGAAGCACATGAACCGCAACCTCAACGGGCTTTCCTGCACCGCTATGAACTTCTGCACCATGGCGCATGACTCCAACAACAAGAACATCTCCGACTACGACTCCGACTCTGACTCCGAGGATGAGGTATTGACCAATCCTGCCTCTTTGCGTAAGGAGATTGCTAGGCTAGAGCAGTTGGTCGATAACCATGATGATGTGCTTAGGAAGACCAACAAGGAGAAGAGAGAGTTTAGGTCTTTGCTAGGAGAGTTTAAGGAAATGGTTGCGGAGCTTGAGGCCTTACTTTCTGAGACTGGAAAGAAGGCGATGGATTTTGAGTCTTTGCTTAGTGAGTCTAGCAAGAAAGTGGCTGAGCTTGAATCTGAGTTGGCAAGTGCTAGAGCTAAGATAGGTGTGCTAAAAGATACTCCTACTGTTTCTGATGAACTTGAATGCTCTGTATGTGATGTGCATCTTGCTGATTTGGTTGCTCTTAAGGAAAAACACATGACATGCCTTGATGAACTAGAAGAAGCTAGGGTTGAGATTGCTGAGTTGAAGTCTAGACCTTCTTTGCTAGGTGCTTGTACTTCTTGTCCTGTTTTACATGCTCAGTTGCTTGAATCTCGTACCATGATTAGTTCACTTGAGGCTCAATTGAAATCTTCCATTGCAAACTCTTGTTCTGCCTGTGATGTGGTTGCTTTGAAAAATGTTGAGCTTGCACAGTCTGTTGTCGTTTGCAAGATGAGAATGATGAGTTACGTCAGTGCTTGGGTTGGTTGTCTGGTCACGAGCCACAGCTTAAGATGCTGATTGCTGGGTTCAAGAGAGCTGATGGTCGTGGTTTGGGTTGTGAGAAGGATGATGAGAGCTGTGGTGAGAAAGAGAGAGAGCAAGCCAGTTCCACCATAAACATTCCAAACCCACCAGAGAAAACCCCACCGAAGAACAACTTTGCACCTAAGCCCAACCACCTGTTGAACAAGCTTGACACCACTCCAGATCCTCCCAAGTTTCCACTAAAGACAAACAACTTCCAGAAGAGAGTGACTTTTGTGAGGAGTGGGGGTTACCAGAAAAGTGAGAAGCCACAGCCGAGAGAAACCCCAAAGCCAAAACCAGTCCGCTTCCATTGTGAACATTGTGGAAGGGATGGTCACCTAGAAGAGTTTTGCTGGAGGAAGAAGAGGGAGGTGAGACGAGAGAAGGAGATGGGGAACAGGGACAGGTACCACTCTTCCTATAGTGTGCCGGTGTCTCGTTCACCCTTGTCTAGAGGAGAGGCCTTTGTGCGTACAGTTCCTTCGTTGGGTAGTCATGGTGTTCCAGCTCATAGTGAGTTTGCTAGGCGGCCTCCTGCTCGTGGTCAGTTCGGTGCAGGGAGGTTTGACCATAGCTTTGAGGCTAGGAGAGAGTATAGGCCGCGTTTTCCCCCGCGTGGTGCTAGAGGTCCGACGGTGAGAGACGAGAGGATTTCACGTGGTAGCGTTGATTTTGCTAACCCCTCTTTTGAGCAGATGGCCCGACACTGGTTTGACTCTTTCTGTGCTAACCCCAGTGTCGAGTCATTCGCTCGTTCTCGTTCTCGCTTTTGATTGTGCAGGTGGGAGGTATGGAGAACGTGAGCTTGGTGACTCTTGGTCCTTTGCCTGATCAAGGTTTGATGGTTCTCCACACCTTTTTGGATGACCCCGATGTGGCCTTTGTACACTATGTATTGTGAGTATATCCATTGTACACTCTTATATTTATCTGTGTATCTTTGGCTTGTTTTGTGCATGTATCATGCTTTTATGATTTGTGTAGCATATTGTACATTTGCTTATCTTGTATCCTTGTTGGATGTGTATATACCATGGTAGGCTAGCCACCTTTCTTGTTAGCTTTTATAATCTTCATGTGTATATCTTGACATGCTAGCTTTGTGATATATGTTGGTGGACTAGTCACCTTTGTATGATAGTGTGTGATCCACATGAACTCATTGCCAGGTTTTCCCATATGTATCAAATTGTGCATGGCATGTTGTTCTTTTGATATCCTTTCAGCTGGTATCTTTTGGATTGCATGAGTTTGTGAGCTTGCAGAGTTGGCACTTTGGTTGTGCATATCATGGGAGTTTGAAAATTGAACCTGAACCTTGGATTTGCATTTCAATTGCACATTCCAAGGGGAGCTTGTGATTGATCCTGAATCTTGGATTTGCATTTCAGTTGCACATTCCAAGGGGAGCTTGTAGTTTGAACTTGAACCTTGGATTTGCATTTTGGTTGCACATTCCAGGGGGAGCTTTGTGTTTATGCTTTGATCTCGCTTGTGTATTGAGTTTCAGCTTGCCCATGTTTCTACCCAAAACCAGCTTGCAGACATTTTCACCAAACCACTTGACCAAGTTACCTTCACCCGCTTGCGAGGAGAACTTGGTGTGTGCGTGCGTTTTTCTGAGCTGAGTTTTGGAGGCTTCTCTTGTAGCATATGTATACTATTGTACCATCTTTGTATCTTGATGTACATTTTTCTGCATTTTTGTATCTTGATTTCACTTTTGTATCTTGATGTATAGTTTTCATCTTTGCATCTTGTGATATATCATGCTGCATTTGTATCATATCTTAGGATGAGCTTCTCCTATATAAAGTGATTGCTACAATTTGCTACATTTTAGATTTTAGGCAAGTTTGCTAGGGATTGGATGTATGATTGGCTATGCTCTTGATGGTCTTGATATATATTCCTTTGAGTCAATTTTTGAATTAAAATGACAAACTGAATTTAAACTCTTTTCACCCATGAGTAAATGCCTTTGCATGTCTTGTTTGAGCCGAAATGGCTATACTTTGCTTAAGATCATGCTAGGATGACTTTCTTTTCATTTGGGTCAAAGATCTTTGTCATTGTAAATGTTTAGCCCATGTTTATCTTGTGGAGGAGCATAAGCTTCTTTTTGTCGCAAAGACATTTCATGTACCATGCTTAATTTGAAAAAACTTGAAAAATGAGATGTCTATGCTTGAAAGAAGAAAGATGAGAAAAAGATATATTTGAAGATATTTATGCTCATGTCTCTATGCTTTCACCATTGCACACACTTGCACACATGGGTGCTAAGCGGTTGCATGTTGTTTGCCGGAGAAGTCTCCCTTGAGAAGTGAACACTTGGCTCCGTGCTTTGACATGACATGAGATAGATTTTGGGCGTTTATAATGATCTTTTGTCAAGAATGCTTATTCTATCATCATCTTGGTGAAATGAAGTTAATTTTGGCTTAAATAATCCATGTTTTGGACTTTGCTCATGAGGTGAAACTTTTGAGAAAATTGCACAAATTGATCATGGCTTTGTCAAATGGCTATATATCTTCACTTTCTTGACGGCAATGCCCTTATGATGCTATGACCTATCTAGTTTGCATTTTATCTAATTTGTAGAATTTTGTATCGCTCATTGTCTATTTGAGAAGCCTATAGCCGAAACTTTTGCATTTTTGCCTTGATTTGTGCATTGTCAACAAGGGGGAGAGTTTGAGCATTGGAATACATTGCTGGGCACTTATGGAAGGTTTTCAAGTTGAAACGACATCATTGCGAGCATTTTTTTTTTGTGACTTGCATTTTTGTGCCTTGACTGGGCAGGGCAGTCTGACCGACCCTGCAGGGCGGTGCAACCGGTCCTGAACTTCAGGGCGGTGCAACCGGCCCTCCAGGGCGGTCCAACCGGCCCTGTGCAGTGGCACGAGGTTTTGTGGGATTTGATCCATTTTCGATGCATTTTTGCACGCACAAGTTCACTTGTTCAGGGGGAGTTTGCATCTTTGCAGGAGGAGTGCTTTGAGAGTTCTGAAAAATGAATTGGAGATTTGTGATTTGTGCTTTGTGCGTTTGCTCTTTTGCCGATGGTGTTGAGCCCTTTTCGCTTCCTATGGAAGGGTCGGCATTTTTCTGAGTTCTCTCTTGTGAGTGACTTTGTTTTGGCTTGTTTTTGCTTTTGAGTCACTTGCTTGAGCCTTTGTTTTTCGATTTCTTTTCTATTTCTTTTTATCTCAATGGTTACTATGTGTGTGTTGTCAATGCACTCATCAAGGGGGAGATTGACCCGGTGTGTCCGAGGACCGGTGGATGGTCGCTTCCTGGTGTGATGAGTGATTGACAACGTGGTGTGGACTGACGTTTCCCTTGGCTCAAGTATTACAGGTGTAGAATGCGGCTTGATTGCATTGGTGCAGGTGAAAAACAGGCGCGAAAGGTCTTAGCCATGGCGGCCTCCGAGGAGCGGAGAGACAAGTAGGCTTGGTTCGAGGGACCCGGTGGCCAGATGGATCAAGTGCGGTTCACATGCTGGCAAGAACAAGCAAGGGGACGTGGTTCAGGTGCGAGGTAGCGGCTCACAACCGAAGCTCGTACGCGGACATGAAGCCGGTGCAAGGTAGCGGCTAACGACCGAAGCTTGTACGCTGGGTTTGGTGATTTGGCCACAAAATCATCGGTGGACGGTTTCCCTTGGTTTGGGCCACAAAACCAAGGCCGAGGACTCGACGTAGCGACGGCCCGACCTGCCAGCCAGGGGCGGTCCAACCGCCCCCAGGGGCGGTGTGACCGGTCCCACCTGGACAGGTCGCCCGTGAGCGTCGAGGAGCTTCGATCCGGAGGACATGCGGCGTGACTGCAAGGCTTGCGTCGGAGGGAAGCTAGCTTGCAGTGGAAGGTGTCCCGGCCGGAAAATTCTTCGCGAAAAATGTCAAATTTGCTCCTGAGGGGTATGTATCACTTAGGGGTAGTTTAGTCTTTCGAGCACCACCACTTGGACTACATAATAGACCCCCTAGGGGTTGGTGGCAGCTATCTCTTGGGGTTTTCATTTTCTATTTGCCTAGTTTATTTTCTCTTCATCCTTTTCCTTTAGAACTTGACATGAATCATTCATGGTTTGTATAGATGAATTCATGGTGATGTGATTGAGCCTAATATATTCATCTTTGTGCCATGTTTTGAATTCCCGAGATACTTTTCGTTTTCCCATTTTCTGAGCTATTCTCGGAGCTATTTTTGGGGGATTTTCGTTCTTCATGTTCTAGGCCATTTCCTCTCGGATTTCTTTGGGGGAGTCACACATGAGTGCCTTGTGGCTCTTTTCTTGGTGATCTCTTGCCCTCAAACGCCGGGATTCGTCCTAGATTTGAAGATTTCGGGATGAACTCGTGGAGGGTGTGTTCTTCGCTAGATCTGAAATTCCCGGAGTTCTAGGAGGTTTGAGGCCGAGATTTTTGGGGCATAGCCACTCCTTGAGGTGTATATCATCCACCCAAAATCTTGCCTCAAGACTCCAAGCCATTTGGGAGATCCGTTCTCGAGTTGACCTTTTTCCCGTGCTGCCTGGGCAGGGCGGTGCAACCGCCCTTGGATTCTGGTGTGACCGCCCCTGACTGATGTGCTAGGCAAGGGCGGTGCAACCGCCCCTGGATAGAGGTCCAACCGCCCCTGGCCGAGAGTTTGTGATTTGGGTGGTTTTCGTTCGATTAGTGTTGGATTTGTTCGATTTGTGTTCCGCTGCGTTGATCTTGTTCCTAGGGTCAGTAGCTTCACAGTAGCTACGTGATCTTGGCAAGATCGTTGGTTGGCTTTGGAGTTGTTTTGGGAGTAGCCAAATTTGAGAAAGAATTTTTATTGGGTCCCATTCACTCCCCCCCTCTCTGGTCGCCTAATCAGTCCTTCAGGATGGTGAATCCTCCTTAGGGTATTCAGACTTGTCCCTTGAGTATTGGAGACCCGGGAATCTTGAGAATCGGGATGCCGTCTTAAAGAATGGAAAATACTGCTGGGCATCGGTCCAGAATTCTTCTTGTGGGTCGGAGGTCACTACCTCAGATTTTCTATAAGCGTCATCTTCTTTTCCTGGTGATGATGGGACATCACCGTATGCTATCGATTCATCGTCATCGAACATGGAATAAAAGAAAGGTTGATGATGATCATAGGAGGGCTTAGGATCTGAGGTAGGGGGTTTTGGTTCGGCAACTTTCTATGGGCAATGTGATGGAGAATGACCAAAAGCATTCATTCTATCAGCAGGCTCTTGAGATTTTTCAGGCAGATCTTCATATACTCCGGTGTGCTCAGTATTCTTGAGCATCTTATCTAGGATGGCTCTCCCCTCACTTACGGTTAAGAAGAGGAAGGATCCTCTAGAAACTGCATCCAAATGGTGTGCACTTTCTTTTCTAAGACCACGAGCAAAGTGTTGTAAGCGCATAGCCTCGGGTATACCCAAGTCTGGTCCTGAAGATATAAGCTTGGTGAAACGAGCCCAAGCTGCTCCCAAAGATTCTCCCTCTCGTTGCTTGAAAGAGAGGGCTTCTGTACGAAGGGCAACGACCTTCGATACGGAGAAGAATTTGAGACAAAACTCATCTTTGAGAGCATTCCAATCACCTTTTACGGTCCCTACGGTCATATAATACCATTCTTTGGCAACATCAGTCAGGGAGAATGAAAAGAGCTTCATTTCACTGTTTCATGATGCATGCCTGGTATCGAGATGAGGGAGCAGTTCTGCTCAAATTCTCGTAGGTGGGTGTAAGGATTTTCATCCTTGTGCCCAGAGAAAGATTGTGATCGAACCAAGGCTGCAAGACTAGGGCGGATCTCGAAGCCTGAAGTATGGATGAGGTGTGATGAAGGTGGAGGCACCCAATGATTATGCCCTGGTGCCGACAACTTACGGAGGGTAAGGGACTCCAAGGGGAAGATAGGATGGTAATTTTTTTTAAACAAGGGATGGTATGGTAGGTGGAGTGATACAAGGATAAACTAGAATGATACTAGTACAGCTACCGTTCCCCGGCAACGGCGCCAGAAAGTTTGTTGGCGGTCCTTAACCTAACAGATAAATCCGCAAGCGTACGGATGCCGATGTAGCTTTCACCTAGGAGTATTCCAGGGTATCAAATCCACGAGGAACGAGAAGTGTACTAGAAATGACTCTGGTTTATCCAGGGACGACGGGAGTGAAGAAGAACAGATAAGCGGGGCTGAGGTAATCTAATGTCAACTTACTAACCTCCTATCAGGAATACTTGATTCCTCTAGTCGCTTCGACGGCTAGAACAGGAGAACCTCAGAACGGGGTGAGAGAGGGGGTTCTCCGGGCTCAGCACTACTGTTATGAGTACACCCGAACGTGGTGGACTACGAAGGATGGACATGGCTATCACTACCTGCCGCCTACCACTGCTGTTCCGTGGGGTGCAACACAACCTGAGGTAGCTAGCCAGCACAGGCACCATGCCTAAGCTTTCAGCTACTGACCTCCACCCAACGCGAAGGGCTATAGAGGAAACCCCAAACAGGAGTCGCTGTCACTCGCGCAGACTCAGGTACCCGCAACTAGAGAAAGCATTCAAGAACTACTAATGTAAGGAGAGAAAGCAGTAAAGACAAAAGAAGAGGAACTTTAGTCGAACTGAAGCTTCATTCCTCGGAGGCACAAAGTTGGAGAGGGGCCGACACTTCGGCTCCTCTCCGGACTCTCACCTCACCACTCTCCCTATTTTCTAAGCTAGATAGGTAGCACTACACTACACTTGGACTTCTCCCTTTCACCGTGGTGTCTTGAATGGGGGTGGAGGTCGCCTTTTATAGCCTTCCAAGGGCGGTATCACGCGTAGGGATGACGCCAGGGACTTGCTTAGCTTCCACGCCAAAGGGGAGGAGTAACGGCCACGGTCATAGGCCGGCCGGCCTCCTTTAGGCCGTTTGGCCTGGAGATGGTGCCATTTGGCACCGTCTTTCTCGTGGACGGTCCTGATGCTCTCCTAATGACGGTTGCAGTGGCGTTCGATCCACGCTTGACAGTTAGAGGCCGGTCGGCCTAGGGTAGGCCGGCCGGCCTGGCTCTGGCCTCTCGCGGCCCTCCGTTGCACCAACACGCTCATGGACGGTTGCTTGTTGTCTGAAGAGGCGGTTCCGGTCGAAAAGTTTGGTTTAGTCGCTGCATGTGGGCCTTCCGCTCCATGTCTTAGGCCTTTCGGTCTTAACGTCACTCATCCTTGTCAATTCCATGCTTGGGGATCCATTGGTGACTCCCTAAGGCCATCTTGCAAAGGTTGAGGTGGTTTGGTGGAGGTCTAGGGCCGACTGGCCTTGTCCATGCCGTTCGGCCTAGGTCAGGCCGACCGGCCGGACAGGTTTCGCCGGCGATTTTTCCGGACGCGTAACTTTCTCGTCCGTACTCCGAATTGGGTCATCCAAATGTCCATTTCGATCATCTCGGAGAGCTCTTCGACATGGTGCTTTCAAATACATGATTTGGATAACTTTTGCACCATGTCCAAGTCTCCTTTTTTTGGCATGAACCTTCACTTGTATAACTTCACTGATGTTGGTATTTATGCACCATTTTACCTATATTTCCTTGCAAAACATATTGGTGCACAAAACTTGTGGAACTCATTAGTTTAAATAAAATATTATATGAGCATCACTTAGTTTCATCATTAAGTTGGGAAGGTTGACGGTCAAAAGTGGCATATAGTGGCCGTCAACACACTCGTCCACCAACAGGATCATATAGGTGGTATGCCTTTGACCCTGGTTCATATCCGAGCAGCACTGTAACATCTCGCGAAATCGCTGTCTGTTACTTGTAATGAAAAATCAGAGTTTAAAATTTTTTGTGGTGAATTGTTGTGAGACATGAAATATTTGTAATATAAGTTAATTGCTCTCTCTAAAATTCTTAGTTAATTAAATCGTGCATAAAATATTTCCATACTCCCTCATGTGTGATTTGGATTTATTCGGATTTGTTTGGATTTTATTTGGTTTCAATTGAGTGGAATTTGTATTTGAAATCAAACTCAAATACAAATTCAAAATAGGAAAACTAACAAATCTAACTAGCCGGCCCAGCCCAAAACCTAAGTCTAGTTCCAACCCTCCAACTCCTAACCCGGCCAGCCCAGCTCCTCCACCCGCGCGGCCAGCCTAGCTCCCCACCCGCGCACGGCCCACAATCCTTCTCGCGGCCCGTCAACGCCGGCCTGTTTCCACCTACCACCCTATCTCTTTCTCTCACCGACCGGTGGGCCCCGCACGTCAGCCACTCTCCTGTGCTTCTTCTTTCCCCTTTCCAGCAGAGCACCTCGCCCCTCTCTGCTTTTCCCGGCGCCGAGCGCCAGCTCCGCCGCTCGCCCGCGCCCCACCAATCACGCGCCACCACCTCGGCCGCTACCGCGTCACCAGCACCTCCCCTTTCCAGCTCGGCGTGCCGCGCCTCGCGTGCCCCCGACGCGACCTCCTGGATGCCGTCCGCGTGTCCAAGGCCCGGACGTCGAGAACCCCGTCCGTCGATCGCTCCCGCAACCCTAGCGCCCTCCTTTAAGACCCAGTGCCGCAATCCTTTTCCTTCCTCAACCGCCTCTACTCTTCCCTCTTGCCGCCGCCCGGCCTTGCCTCAGTTCGCAGAAGCCACCGTCGCCGAGGGAGGCTGAGAGCCGGACGCGTACCGCAACACCGCCCGCGACGACGAGGTCCTCGTCACGCCGGGCACCAAAACGTCACCAGGAGGGAGCCGTCGCCGCCAAGGCAGGAGGACCGCCATCCCTGGACGCCGACGCCGCCGCGCTGCTTCAAGGACGCCGCCGCAAGGAGGAGCCGCTGCCGCCCGAGGAGACCGCAAGCACGACGACGCGAGGACGAAGGGAAGCCGAAGCCGCCCGGACGCCGCGCTGCGCCACTACGCCACCGCGGCCCGGAACGCCTCCTCGACGCCGTGTCAAGCCGGAATGCCAACACCGCCCCGGAACTGCCTCCCCTTCGTCGAGCCGGCACGGCCTCGCCCCTCCACTGCACCGCCGCGTTCCTTCCCCGAGCCCTCGGTGAGCCTCCAAGCCCAAGTTCCTCCTTTTCCCCTTGGACGCCTGCCTGTGTGTGCGCCACCACTGAACCGAGCCGCCGCCCGCCGTTCGCCTGTGCCGCCGCCCTTCCGGCCGTTATGTGGCCCGGTCTTCGAGCCGGGCATGTGTTTCTTCTGCAGGTGTAGCCGCGCTCGTGCTCCGCTCGCCACTCTACAACCGTCTCTCTGCGTCGCCCGCGTGCCGCAGCCTTTCGCCGCCGACCGCCGCGGCCATGGCGTTCCATGGCCCGCGCGTGCAACTGGAACCCTAAAGGCCCGACCTTGGCCGTCCTAGACCTCCACCGAACCTCGCCGAGCCTCTCCGTCGTCAACCCGCCGGCGTCCACCCTCTAACACGCTGCCTTGCCCCGGCCGACCGCTGCAGACGCCGTCTGCGACATTCTGTCGAACACCCTGAGTGCCGCCCTGTTCTTTCCCCTTCCCTGTCCACACGGCCGCCTGCACCGCACCTAGCCGCAATGGAACCTCCCCTCGCCACCCCGGATCCCATGGTCCCGGTTCGCGGTGGACCCGTGGCTCGGCTCAAGGTGAACCAGGTTCACCCGGCCGCGCCGCCACGCGTCGCCTCGCCGCGCGCGGCCACACCCACGACCCCGCGGCGGGAGGCCGCACCGGGATCGCGTGCGCCCGCTGACGCCAACGCTGACATCAGCTGGCTGCCGTCCTTTTCCGAACCCCCCTGCGCTTTTGCAGGTAGCACCCCGAGCTTCCTCGGATTTGCGGATATACCCTTCCACCTTCGGCCTTTTATGGAAAACACCCTGGCCGACTTCTTTTGCCATCTCGCCCCTGTCTTTTTACGTTTAACCCCCTGGACTTTTCCAATTTTGTGTCAAGGCCCTTCCACCTTGGCAGTTTTACATCCAGGCCCCTGTTCTTTTAAGAAATGGGTTTATTCTTTTATAAATCCCTTTTCTTAATATTTAAAAGGGCTTAAACCTTGGAAAATTCATATCTTTTCCATCCTAACTCCGTTTAATGCCGGACTAGTTGCGTTAGGTTCCTAAAATCGCGCCCTTCACCCCAGACCTACCCGAGTGGCGTCCGCGACTTAGTCACGTGACCGCCACGCAAGCCTAGCCGGCCAACCTTTGCCCGACACGTAGCGCCGACCCGGTGCCGAGTCGACCGCCACGTGGCTAACATGACTTTTGCCCCGTTGACCGAAACCTTGACCCTTTGACCGTTGACCTAGTCAACTTTGACCAAGTCAACGATGACATCATCAGGGCCCATGATGATGTCATCAACCCCAGACCGCTGCCTTCGCCAGCCCGATTCGAGATTTAATCCCGAGCCGGCAGTTAACACCCCCAGCTGCTAACTTGTGTTCTAACTTTTATTTCTTTTTCTGAAATGATTTATAAATCCCGAAAATGGATTTAAACTTCAGAAATTCATAATAAATCAACCGTAGCTTAGAAAAATATGAAACCAGTTTCAGTATTTTTCTAAAATCATGACGAACACGATAGATTAGAGTTTGCTGTTATTTGGATCTCTATTGAATCTTATTTGGAATTCATTTGCTAGTAGATGTCGTTGTTTATTTGTTTTTGCGTCCGATAGGATCCCCGGAGGACCCGGACTTCTTCGACGACGTCGACTACGCTGAAGACGAAGATAAGGACGATACTCCAGGTTCACGCCCATTCTGCTTCTTGGTACCTATTAGGCATTGCAAGTAGAATTGCTAGCGCTTTATTGCATTGATGAGATGATGATGAACCCGCATAGCCTATTTATATATCCTGATCCCTTGATTGCCTACTACACTACTATATATATGATTGCTATGCTATGCTTGCATGTGTGGGATATAGTGGTGGTTTTAAACCTCTTGGCGTGAGTATTTTGGGTGGGAAAACTTGGAGAGTTTCGAACCCCCGGCTGGAGTGAGCAGACATTAACCGACCTTCGGGTCGGGGCTTGGAGGCTATTGGACACCTCCTGTACCGTAGCGGGTACATGTGATATGATTTGTGATATGGACGGACTTGAGGCGTAGAGCGGCCATACCTATAATGGGTGCCGATTCGCGGACCACGATGTGGATACGCATTTGACGGGGACTTGCTTGCTCTGGCTTAGGCCGAGTCGGTTGGACCTGGTTACAGGACTTTTACGTATGCACCGCTTACCCTTATGGGAGGGGTTCCAGCCATTCTCTAGTTAGTCGGTACCATTGCTGGGGAGTAGTGTGTTAGGATTGGGCTTGCCGTTTCACGAGGGTGTACGGAGCCTGGCTGCGTTCAGCCCTTGTTTCCGAGACTCTCAGCGCCTGTGTGGTGCTAGGGACTCACGATCCCGGATTGTTCGGTTTACCGAATGGGTCCAAGTCCGGGAATACAGGATGGTACCGATCTGATTAGGGAGTCATTGTTGTGGGTTGTGTCTCAAGACGGCGGCCACCGTCTGCAGCCCGAGTGGTTCCAGGTGCACACGCTCTGCAGAGTTAGAATCTATACGTATAGCCGCGTCCTCGGTCATGGACACCCCCTGTATACTGGCTTCTTCTGATTAGTGTTTTGGGACTTTCTATCTCCCCCTCTTCTAAAACTACAGGTTGGGATGAGAGCTACTAGTTCAGGTTAAGGTCCGGCGTTTGCCGTTGAGATGGGAAAGGTCGAAAGCTTTCCCATCGACTCGAGAGGAGAAGGTGGTGAGGATGAGACGGGAGTCTGGTGCGCCAGAATAGCCCGTGCTGTTGTGATATAGTTGGGGATGATGATGATGGTATTTTATAATTTGCCGCTGCATAGGAAACCCGAGCCTTTCCTTGATATACTTTTACCCTTTAGAATATAGGCCACTTAAAGCTTGCATACAGATGGTGACGTGAACCTATCCCATTCCTTGGGGATAGTTTGTCAGTTGCAGGTTAGGATTTGGCGTTCGAGTCCGAATGTGTTAGACGGGTAGCGCTGCTTCGCTCAAGGATGCCTGTGGATTGAAGATGAAGACTTGAAGACCTAGCTACCGCTACGCAGGATTTCTGCTTGTCGCTCAGCCCGTGAGGCTTGTACTATGTTCGTATTTCCATATTGGAATGGATGTAAATCTCTCTTTGTAATCTAAATTCTTTGTATGACTATGATATTATGCTGAGATGAGTTCTGTACGTGATAGCTACTGATCCAGGGACAATCACAGGGGTACAGAGAGTCGGATTCTCGATTATGAAAATCCGGTTCGTCACAGTTGGTATCAAAGCCATACTTGACCGTAGCACGCTACCCTAGATTGGTCGTTAGCTTCAGGACATTCTAAACGCTCTATTTTATATACCCCCTTGATATATTTTGAAATCTGCCCCTCTTTGCCTTGAAAAATCTTCTATCTTACCTACGTCAGATCAATTTTCTCTCGTAGCCCAATCAAGTTGAGACAGAAGGATGACAGACAGAAGATCAACAAGCCGAATCATTAGAGCCTACCATTTTGATTATGCCATGAAGTAGTTCTTAGGCTAGAATCCTCATTGCTTGAGTGCATGGTTCTTATCGAAACCTTGCGATTCTTTATGTTTCTTCACCGTGAGTGTAGGAACCTTTAGTAGTTATTTTCTTGTTTGTGCTTGTCTCTGCTTTTAGTTAGTAATCGAACCGACCTAACTAGACTTGCCCTCCACCTTGCCTTGTAGAACATGGAAGGAGAACAAGATGCAGCCAACCAAGGCCTGAATCCAGAACCGAGCCTTTTACAAGCATTGGCAAATCAGACTCAGATACTTCAGCAAGTGACAGATGTCCTAGTTTCGTTGCAAGAAACACCTGAGGAGAAGCGATGGAAGAGAATCAGAAGCTTTCTCAAGTTGATGCCACCCACGTTTGATCAGGCCAAAGAACCCCTCGATGCCGCTGATTGGTTAGAGGAGATTGAGAAGAGATTGGACCTGACTGCTTGCACAGAGGAAGAGTGTGTGGATATTGCTACCTATCAGCTAACCGGTACTGCTAGAGCTTGGTGGAATGACTTCTACAAGTCGCACAAGGACCCTGCTCGTATCTCTTGGAAGGAGTTCACCAAAGCCTTCCTGAAGTTTCACATCCCGAAGCAAGTATGGGTCAACAAAGTGGAAGAGTTTTTCAGGATTGCTCAAGGAAACATGACGGTGCAAGAGTATGCAAGCCACTTCACCAGGATGATGCGATATGTCCCAGACCATACTAATTCGAACGAGAAGAAACAGTTTTGGTTTCACCAAGGTCTAAACAACGAGATCAAGATCATCTTGGCAGGAGTAGTCTACCCTTCACTGAGGCATATGGTGAATCGAGCTATGCAGTTGAGAAAGAGCAGATTAGCAAGGAAGAAAGCCGCAGAGCTAAGAGAAGAGGAGCTGAACACCAGCCACACCATGGCCCACCTCAGAGGCCGCAAGACAGGCAAATCAACCTACCAGACCCCAGAAGGGCCATCCAGAGAAGCTACCTCATGCAACATGCTCAAGAAGAAGACATGATGGAACAAGAACTCGAGCAAGCTCATATCACAGACAGTGTTGTGATCAGATGCCGCAATTGTAGAGGCATCGGACATCGTACCTTTGAATGCCCCGGAAAGAATTGTAAGAGCAAGCCCAAATCGGGAAGAACAGCTACTCCTACAAGAAGATCATCTCAGACACCTGACAGAGCAGATCGCAGAAGACTGAACCACCTGATAGAGGAAGATGCCAAGGATGCACCTGAAGTTGTTATGGGAGAGTTCCTAGTCAATGGCGCGAAAGCGTTAGTTCTGTTTGACTCAGGAGCAACAAGTTCATACATATCATCGAAGTTTGTCACTGAACAGTCAATCCCGACTACACCGAGATGGAAGCCCATCATCACCAGCTCACCACTTGGAGATATCAGATGCTCAGAGATTTGCAAGTCCGTGCGTATCTTGATCAACGGGCATGAGTTCTTAGCAGACTTGACAGTGCTGAAGTCGGATGGCATAGAAGTGATACTAGGAATGGATTGGTTGACAGAACACAAAGGAGTTATCTCCTGCTCACCTAGACTTGTTCGTTTGGAGCACCCAAGAGCAGGAAACATACAGTTTGAGCCTCTGAAGTCCGGACATGTACCCATGGTGTACAGTCTCATGAGCAAGACCCTAGAAGAAATATCAGTGGTATGCGAGTACCCAGACGTGTTCCCGGAAGAACTACCAGGTCTGCCACCAGACAGTGATGTGGAGTTCATGATTGATCTAGTACCAGGAACCGCACCGATAGGCAAGAGGCCTTATCGCATTTCAGTCGAAGAATTGGAAGAGTTGAAGAGGCAACTGAAAGATATGCTAGACAAGAAGATCATCAGGCCTAGTGCCTCACCATGGGGATCACCAGTGTTGTTTGTTAGAAGCAAGGATGGATCCATGAAGATGTACATTGACTACCGATCTTTGAATGCAGTCACCATCAAGACCAAGTACCCCTTGCCCAAGATTGATATTCTGCTTGCCCAGTTGAAGAAAGCAAAGTACTTTAGCAGGATTGATCTCAGATTAGGCTACTATCAGATGAAGATCCGTGAAGCCGACATCCACAAGACAGCTTTTGTCACCAGGTATGGGCAGTATGAATTCACCGTTGTGCCATCAGGATTGACCAACGTACATGCCTGCTTTATGGAGTTGATGAACCGAGTGTTCAGAGGAGAACTAGATAAGTTTGTCGTTATCTTCACCGACGACATCTTAATCTATTCAGAGTCCGCTGAAGAGCATGAGCAGCATTTGAGAGTTGTACTAGAGAAGCTCAGACAGCACCAGCTATATGGAAAGTTTAGTAAGTGTGAGTTCTGGCTAGAGCAGATTGCCCTACTTGGCCATGTATTCTCATCAGAAGGAGTAGCAGTTGACAAGGAGAGTGTTAAGGCCATATCAGATTGGAAGCAACCAAGAAACGCCGCAGAGCTAAGAAGTTTCCTTGGATTGGCCGGATTCTACAGAAGATTCATCGAGAACTTCTCGAAGATTGCAAGACCCATGTCAGAATTGTGCAAGAAGAAGAACATACCATTTGTTTGGTCAGACAAATGTTAATCCAGCTTTCAAGAGCTCAAGACCCGACTTACCACTACCCCAGTGCTGACACTTCCAGATACCAGCAAGGACTTCATAGTATATTGTGATGCTTCCAGACAAGGAATTGGATGCGTGTTGATGCAAGACAACAAGGTCATTGCTTATGCTTCTCGTCAGCTCATGAAGAATGAGGCGAACTACCCTATTCATGACCTAGAGCTAGCTGCTGTAGTGCATGCATTGAAGATATGGATGCATTATTTGATTGGCAACAAGTGTGACATATACACCGATCACAAGAGCTTGAAGTACTTCTTCACACAGTTAGAGCTGAACATGAGACAGAGAAAGTGGTTAGAGTTGATCAAGGATTATCACTTGGAGATTCACTACCACCCCGGCAGAGCTAATGTAGTAGCTGATGCCCTGAGCAGGAAGAGCTATTGCAACAACTTAATGGTAAAGGAGAGCCAACCAGAGTTGCATGAACACATGGAGAAGCTGAAGCTTGAGATAGTTGAAGCAGGTCAACTGAACGAGTTGAGAGTGAAGTACAACCTAGAGGAGCGTATCAGGCAAGCGCAGAAGCAATGCCTAGAGATAAAGAAGCTGATTGAGTTCATCGGTAAGGGAGAAGCCCCTAACTACCGCATTGATGACCAAGGAACTGTATGGTTGAAGGATCGGATATGTGTCCCTCAAGATGAAGAAATCAGAAAGACGATACTCACCGAAGCACATGATTCGAGGTACTCAATCCACCCCGGATGTACCAAGATGTATCACGACCTCAAGAGTCGATTCTGGTGGAAGAAAATGAAAGTTGACATAGCAAAGTTTGTCGCCCGATGTGACGTTTGCCGAAGGATCAAGGCCGAACACCAAAGGCCTGCTGGATTGCTGAAGCCCCTCGACATTCCACAGTGGAAATGGGAAGATATCAACATGGACTTCATCAATGGATTACCCCGAACTCAGAAAGGAAATGATGCAATTTGGGTCATTGTGGACAGACTCACGAAGGTAGCTCACTTCATACCCATCAAGGATACACACCGAGTGGAACAGTTAGCCGAGCTCTATGTTAATAACATCCTGAAATTGCATGGAGCACCGAAGACGATTGTCTCCGACAGAGGACCCCAATACACAGCGAAATTCTGGCAGAGTCTACACAAGGCAATGGGAACCTCATTGGAGTACAGTTCAGCTTACCACCCCCAGACCGATGGTCAGACTGAAAGAGTGAACCAGATCCTAGAAGACCTACTAAGAGCATGTGTGCTGACGTACAAGTCGGATTGGGAGAAAAGCTTGGCATTTGCAGAGTTCTCATACAACAACAGCTACCAAGTCAGTTTGCAAATGTCACCATTTGAAGCCCTCTATGGCAGAAAGTGCAACACACCACTGATGTGGTCAGAAGTTGGAGAAAGACAATTCTTCGGACCAGCCACCATTAAAGAAGCTGAAGAGAATGTAGCCAAGGTCAGAGAGAACCTGAAAGCCGCTCAGAGCCGACAGAAGAGCTATGCTGACAAGAGAAGAAAAGATCTCTCGTTTGAAGTCGGAGAACATGTGTACTTGAAAGTATCACCACTCAGAGGAACGAAGAGATTTCACATCAAAGGGAAGCTATCCCCTAGATTCATTGGCCCCTATCTGATCATCGAGAAGATCGGGAAACTCGCTTATAAGCTACAGCTACCAGAAGAGTTGACAGGAGTCCACCCAGTTTTCCATGTGTCCCAGCTCAAGAAATGCTTCAGAGTGCCAGAGGAAATCGTGACCCCAGAAGCCTTGGATTTGCAAGATACCTTGGAGTACGTGGAGTACCCAGTGAAGATTCTCGACCGAGCAGAGAAGAAGACAAGGAGGACCACAATCCCCTACTGCAAGGTGCAATGGAGCAACCACACCGAACGTGAAGCCACTTGGGAGAAAGAGTCCGACTTGAAGGAGAAGTACCCCCACCTGTTCGAAGACCAGATGTAATCTTAATCTCGAGGACGAGATTCTTGTGAGGGGGGGAGACTGTAACATCCCGCGAAATCGCTGTCTGTTACTTGTAATGAAAAATCGGAGTTTAAAAATTTTTGTGGTGAATTGTTGTGAGACATGAAATATTTGTAATATAAGTTAATTGCTCTCTCTAAAATTCTTAGTTAATTAAATCGTGCATAAAATATTTCCATACTCCCTCATGTGTGATTTGGATTTATTCGGATTTGTTTGGATTTTATTTGGTTTCAATTGAGTGGAATTTGTATTTGAAATCAAACTCAGATACAAATTCAAAATAGGAAAACTAACAAATCTAACTAGCCGGCCCAGCCCAAAACCTAAGTCTAGTTCCAACCCTCCAACTCCTAACCTGGCCAGCCCAGCTCCTCCACCCGCGCGGCCAGCCCAGCTCCCCACCCGCGCACGGCCCACAGTCCTTCTCGCGGCCCGTCAACGCCGGCCTGTTTCCACCTACCACCCTCTCTCTTTCTCTCACCGACCGGTGGGCCCCGCACGTCAGCCACTCTCCTGTGCTTCTTCTTTCCCCTTTCCAGCAGAGCACCTCGCCCCTCTCTGCTTTTCCAGGCGCCGAGCGCCAGCTTCGCCGCTCGGCCGCGCCCCTCCAATCACGTGCCGCCACCTCGTCCGCTACCGCGTCTCCAGCACCTCCCCTTTCCAGCTCGGCGCGCAGCGCCTCGTGTGCCCCCGACACGACCTCCTGGATGCCATCCGCGTGTCCAAGGCCCGGACATCGAGAACCCCGTCCGTCGATCGCTCCCGCAACCCTAGCGCCCTCCTTTAAGACCCAGCGCCGCAATCCTTTTCCCTCCTCAGCCGCCTCTGCTCTTCCTTCTTGCCGCCGCCCGGCCTTGCCTCAGTTCGCAGAAGCCACCGTCGCCGAGGGAGGCTGAGACCGGACGCGTACCGCAACGCCGCCCGCGACGACGAGGTCCTCATCATGCCGAGCACCAAGACGTCACCAGGAGGGAGCCGTCGCCGCCAAGGCAGGAGGACCGCCGTCCCTGGACGCCGACGCCGCCGCGCTGCTTCAAGGATGCCGCCACAAGGAGGAGCCGCTGCCGCCCGAGGAGACCGCATGCACGACGACGCGAGGACGAAGGGAAGCCGGAGCCGCCCGGACGCCGCGCTGTGCCACTACGCCACCGCCGCCCAGAACGCCTCCTCGACGCCGTGTCAAGCCGGAACGCCAACACCGCCCCGGACCTGCCACCCCTTCGTCGAGCCGGCACGGCCTCGCCCCTCCACTGCACCGCCGCGTTCCTTCCCCGAGCCCTCGGTGAGCCTCCAAGCCCAAGCTCCTCCTTTTCCCCTTGGACGCCTGCCTATGTGTGCGCCGCCACTGAACCGAGTCGCCGCCCGCCGTTCGCCTGTGCCGCCGCCCTTCCGGCCGTTCTGTGGCCCGGTCTTCGAGCCGGGCATGTGTTTCTTCTGCAGGTGCAGCCGCGCTCGCGCTCCGTTCGCCACTCTACAGCCGTCTCTCTGCGCCGCCCGCGTGCCGCAGTCTTTCGCAGCCGACCGCCGCGGCCATGGCGTTCCATGGCCCGCGCGTGCAACTGGAACCCTAAAGGCCCGACCTTGGCCGTCCTAGACCTCCACCGAACCTCGCCGAGCCCCTCCGTCGTCAACCCGCCGGCGTCCACCCTCTAACACGCCGCCTTGCCCCGGCCGACCGCCGTAGACGCCGTCCGCGACATTCTGTCGAACACCCTGAGTGCCGCCCTGTTCTTTCCCCTTCCCTGTCCACATGACCGCCTGCACCGCGCCTAGCCGCACTGGATCCTCCCCTCGCCACCCCGGATCCCGTGGTCCCGGTTCGCGGTGGACCCGTGGCTCGGCTCATGGTGAACCAGGTTCACCCGGCCGCGCCGCCACGCGTCGCCTCGCCGCGCGCGGCCACACCCACGACCCCGCGGCGGGAGGCCGCACCGGGATCGCGTGCGCCCGCAGATGCCAACGCTGACGTCAGCCGGCTGCAGTCCTTTTCCGAACCCCCCTGCGCTTTTGCAAGTAGCACCCCGAGCTTCCTCGGATTTGCGAATATACCCTTCCACCTTCGGCCTTTTATGGAAAACACCCTGGCCGACTTCTTTTGCAATCTGGCCCCTGTCTTTTTACATTTAACCCCCTGGACTTTTCTGGTTTTGCGTCAAGGCCCTTCCACCTTGGCAGTTTTACATCCAGGCCCCTGTACTTTTAAGAAATGGGTTTATTCTTTTATAAATCCCTTTTCTTAATATTTAAAAGGGCTTAAACCTTGGAAAATTCATATCTTTTCCATCCTAACTCCGTTTAATGCCAGACCAGTTGCATTAGGTTTCTAAAATCGCGCCCTTCACCCCAGACCTACCCGAGTGGCATCCGCGACTTAGCCACGTGACCGCCACGCAAGCCTAGCCGGCCAACCTTTGCCCGACACGTAGCGCCGACCCGGTGCCGAGTCGACCGCCACGTGGCTAACATGACTTTTGCCCCGTTGACCGAAACCTTGACCCTTTGACCGTTGACCTAGTCAACTTTGACCAAGTCAACGATGACATCATCAGGGCCCGTGATGATGTCATCAACCCCAGACCGCTGCCTTCGCCAGCCCGATTCGAGATTTAATCCCGAGCCGGCAGTTAACACCCCCAGCTGCTAACTTGTGTTCTAACTTTTATTTCTTTTTCTGAAATGATTTATAAATCCCGAAAAAGGATTTAAACTTCAGAAATTCATAATAAATTAACCGTAGCTTAGAAAAATATGAAACCAGTTTCAGTATTTTTCTAAAATCATGACGAACATGATAGATTAGAGTTTGCTGTTATTTGGATCTCTATTGATTCTTGTTTGGAGTTTATTTGCTAGTAGAAGTCGTTGTTTATTTGTTTTTGCGTCCGATAGGATCCCCGGAGGACCCGGACTTCTTCGACGACGTCGACTACGCTGAAGACGAAGATAAGGACGATACTCCAGGTTCACGCCCATTCTGCTTCTTGGTACCTATTAGGCATTGCAAGTAGAATTGCTAGCGCTTTATTGCATTGATGAGATGATGATGAACCTGCATAGCCTATTTATATATCCTGATCCCTTGATTGCCTACTACACTACTATATATATGATTGCTATGCTGGGATATTGTGATGGTTTTAAACCTCTTGGCGTGAGTATTTTGGGTGAGAAAACTTGGAGAGTTTCGAACCCCCGGCTGGAGTGAGCAGACATTAACCGACCTTCGGGTCGGGGCTTGGAGGCTATTGGACACCTCCTGTACCGTAGCGGGTACATGTGATATGATTTGTGATATGGACGGACTTGAGGCGTAGAGCGGCCATACCTATAATGGGTGCTGATTCGCGGACCACGATGTGGATACGCATTTGACGGGGACTTGCTTGCTCTGGCTTAGGCCGAGTCGGTTGGACCTGGTTACAGGACTTTTACGTACGCACCGCTTACCCTTATGGGAGGGGTTCCAGCCATTCTCTAGTTAGTCGGTACCATTGCTGCGGAGTAGTGTGTTAGGATTGGGCTTGCCGTTTCACGAGGGTGTACGGAGCCTAGCTGCGTTCAGCCCTTGTTTCCGAGACTCTCAGCGCCTGTGTGGTGCTAGGGACTCACGATCCCGGATCGTTCGGTTTATCGAATGGGTCCAAGTCCAGGAATATAGGATGGTACCGATCTGATTAGGGAGTCATGGTTGTGGGTTGTGTCTCAAGACGGCGGCCACCGTCTGCAGCCCGAGTGGTTCCAGGTGTACACGCTCTGCAGAGTTAGAATCTATACGTATAGCCGCGTCCTCGGTCATGGACACCCCCTGTATACTGGCTTCTTCTGATTAGTGTTTTGGGACTTTCTATCTCCCCCTCTTCTAAAACTATAGGTTGGGACGAGAGCTACTAGTTCAGGTTAAGGTCCGGCGTTTGCCGTTGAGATGGGAAAGGTCGAAAGCTTTCCCATCGACTCGAGAGGAGAAGGTGGTGAGGATGAGACGGGAGTCTGGTGTGCCAGAATAGCCCGTGCTGTTGTGATATAGTTGGGGATGATGATGATGGTATTTTATAATTTGCCGCTGCATAGGAAACCCGAGCCTTTCCTTGATATACTTTTACCCTTTAGAATATAGGCCACTTAAAGCTTGCATACAGATGGTGACGTGAACCTATCCCATTCCTTGGGGATAGTTTGTGAGTTGCAGGTTAGGATTTGGCGTTCGAGTCCGAATGTTTTAGACGGGTAGCGCTGCTTCGCTCAAGGATGCCTGTGGATTGAAGATGAAGACTTGAAGACCTAGCTACCGCTACGCAGGATTTCCGCTTGTCGCTCAGCCCGTGAGGCTTGTACTATGTTCGTATTTCCGTATTGGAATGGATGTAAATCTCTCTTTGTAATCTAAATTCTTTGTATGACTATGATATTATGCTGAGATGAGTTCTGTACGTGATAGCTACTGATCCAGGGACTATCACAGGGGTACAGAGAGTCGGATTCTCGATTACGAAAATCCGGTTCGTCACAGTTGGTATCAAAGCCATACTTGACCGTAGCACGCTAACCTAGATTGGTCGTTAGCTTTAGGACATTCTAAATGCTCTATTTTATATACCCCCTTGATATATTTTGAAATCTGCCCCTCTTTGCCTTGAAAAATCTTCTATCTTACCTACGTCAGATCAATTTTCTCTCGTAGCCCAATCAAGTTGAGACAGAAGGATGACAGACAGAAGATCAACAACCCGAATCATTAGAGCCTACCATTTTGATTATGCCACGAAGTAGTTCTTAGGCTAGAATCCTCATTGCTTGAGTGCATGGTTCTTATCGAAACCTTGCGATTCTTTATGTTTCTTCACCGTGAGTGTAGGAACCTTTAGTAGTTATTTTATTGTTTGTGCTTGTCTCTGCTTTTAGTTAGTAATCGAACCGACCTAACTAGACTTGCCCTCCACCTTGCCTTGTAGAACATGGAAGGAGAACAAGATGAAGCCAACCAAGGCCTGAATCCAGAACCGAGCCTTGTACAAGCATTGGCAAATCAGACTCAGATACTTCAGCAAGTGACAGATGTCCTAGTTTCGCAGCAAGAAACACCTGAGGAGAAGCGATGGAAGAGAATCAGAAGCTTTCTCAAGTTGAAGCCACCCACGTTTGATCAGGCCAAAGAACCCTCGATGCCGCTGATTGGTTAGAGGAGATTGAGAAGAGATTGGACCTGACTGCTTGCACAGAGGAAGAGTGTGTGGATATTGCTACCTATCAGCTAACCGGTACTGCTAGAGCTTGGTGGAATGACTTCTACAAGTCGCACAAGGACCCTGCTCGTATCTCTTGGAAGGAGTTCACCGAAGCCTTCCTGAAGTTTCACATCCCGAAGCAAGTATGGGTCAACAAAGTGGAAGAGTTTTTCAGGATTGCTCAAGGAAACATGACGGTGCAAGAGTATGCAAGCCACTTCACCAGGATGATGCGATATGTCCCAGACCATACTAATTCAGACGAGAAGAAATAGTTTTGGTTTCACCTAGGTCTAAACTACGAGATCAAGATCATCTTGGCAGGAGTAGTCTACCCTTCGCTGAGGCATATGGTGAATTGAGCTATGGCAGTTGAGAAAGAGCAGATTAGCAAGGAAGAAAGCCTTAGAGCTAAGAGAAGATGAGCTGAACACCAGCCACACCATGGCCCACCTCAGAGGCCGCAAGACAGGCAAATCAACCTACCAGACCCCAGAAGGGCCATCCAGAGAAGCTACCTCATGCAACATGCTCAAGAAGAAGACATGATGGAACAAGAACTCGAGCAAGCTCATATCACTGACAGTGTTGTGATCAGATGCCGCAATTGTAGAGGCATCGGACATCGTACCTTTGAATGCCCCGGAAAGAATCGTAAGAGCAAGCCCAAATCGGGAAGAACAGCTACGCCTACAAGAAGATCATCTCAGACACCTGACAGAGCATATCGCAGAAGACTGAACCACCTGATAGAGGAAGATGCCAAGGATGCACCTGAAGTTGTTATGGGAGAGTTCCTAGTCAATGGCGCGAAAGCGTTAGTTCTGTTTGACTCAGGAGCAACAAGCTCATACATATCATCGAAGTTTGTCACTGAACAGTCAATCCCGACTACACCGAGATGGAAGCCCATCATCACCAGCTCACCACTTGGAGATATCAGATGCTCAAAGATTTGCAAGTCCGTGCGTATCTTGATCAACGGGCATGAGTTCTTAGCAGACTTGATAGTGCTGAAGTCGGATGGCATAGAAGTGATACTAGGAATGGATTGGTTGACAGAACACAAAGGAGTTATCTCCTGCTCACCTAGACTTGTTCGTTTGGAGCACCCAAGAGCAGGAAACATACAGTTTGAGCCTCTGAAGTCCGGAGATGTACCCATGGTGTACAGTCTCATGACCAAGACCCTAGAAGAAATATCAGTGGTATGCGAGTAGCCAGACGTATTCCCGGAAGAACTACCAGGTCTGCCACCAGACAGAGATGTGGAGTTCATGATTGATCTAGTACCAGGAACCGCACCGATAGGCAAGAGGCCTTATCGCATGACAGTCGAAGAATTGGAAGAGTTGAAGAGGCAACTGAAAGATATGCTAGACAAGAAGATCATCAGGCCTAGTGCCTCACCATGGGGATCACCAGTGTTGTTTGTTAGAAGCAAGGATGGATCCATGAAGATGTACATTGACTACCGATCTTTGAATGCAGTCACCATCAAGACCAAGTACCCCTTGCCCAAGATTGATATTCTGCTTGCCCAGTTGAAGAAAGCAAAGTACTTTAGCAGGATTGATCTCAGATCAGGCTACTATCAGATGAAGATCCGTGAAGCCGACATCCACAAGACAGCTTTTGTCACCAGGTATGGGCAGTATGAATTCACCGTTGTGCCATCAGGATTGACCAACGTACATGCCTGCTTTATGGAGTTGATGAACCGAGTGTTCAGAGGAGAACTAGATAAGTTTGTCGTTATCTTCACCGACGACATCTTAATCTATTCAGAGTCCGCTGAAGAGCATGAGCAGCATTTGAGAGTTGTACTAGAGAAGCTCAGACAGCACCAGCTATATGGAAAGTTTAGTAAGTGTGAGTTCTGGCTAGAGCAGATTGCCCTACTTGGCCATGTATTCTCATCAGAAGGAGTAGCAGTTGACAAGGAGAGTGTTAAGGCCATATCAGATTGGAAGCAACCAAGAAACGCCGCAGAGCTAAGAAGTTTCCTTGGATTGGCCAGATTCTACAGAAGATTCATCGAGAACTTCTCGAAGATTGCAAGACCCATGTCAGAATTGTGCAAGAAGAAGAACATACCATTTGTTTGGTCAGACAAATGTGAATCCAGCTTTCAAGAGCTCAAGACCCGACTTACCACTACCCCAGTGCTGACACTTCCAGATACCAGCAAGGACTTCATAGTATATTGTGATGCTTCCAGACAAGGAATTGGATGCGTGTTGATGCAAGACAACAAGGTCATTGCTTATGCTTCTCGTCAGCTCATGAAGAATGAGGCGAACTACCCTATTCATGACCTAGAGCTAACTGCTGTAGTGCATGCATTGAAGATATGGAGGCATTATTTGATTGGCAACAAGTGTGACATATACACCGATCACAAGAGCTTGAAGTACTTCTTCACACAGTTAGAGCTGAACATGAGACAGAGAAAGTGGTTAGAGTTGATCAAGGATTATCACTTGGAGATTCACTACCACCCCAGCAGAGCTAATGTAGTAGCTGATGCCCTGAGCAGGAAGAGCTATTGCAACAACTTAATGGTAAAGGAGAGCCAACCAGAGTTGCATGAACACATGGAGAAGCTGAAGCTTGAGATAGTTGAAGCAGGTCAACTGAACGAGTTGAGAGTGAAGTACAACCTAGAGGAGCGTATCAGGCAAGCGCAGAAGCAATGCCTAGAGATAAAGAAGCTGATTGAGTTCATCGGTAAGGGAGAAGCCCCTAACTACCGCATTGATGACCAAGGAACTGTATGGTTGAAGGATCGGATATGTGTCCCTCAAGATGAAGAAATCAGAAAGACGATACTCACCGAAGCACATGATTCGAGGTACTCAATCCACCCCGGATGTACCAAGATGTATCACGACCTCAAGAGTCGATTCTGGTGGAAGAAAATGAAAGTTGACATAGCAAAGTTCGTCGCCCGATGTGACGTTTGCCGAAGGATCAAGGCCGAACACCAAAGGCCTGCTGGATTGCTGAAGCCCCTCGACATTCCACAGTGGAAATGGGAAGATATCAGCATGGACTTCATCAATGGATTACCCCGAACTCAGAAAGGAAATGATGCAATTTGGGTCATTGTGGACAGACTCACGAAGGTAGCTCACTTCATACCCATCAAGGATACACACCGAGTGGAACAGTTAGCCGAGCTCTATGTTAATAACATCCTAAAATTGCATGGAGCATCGAAGACGATTGTCTCCGACAGAGGACCCCAATACACAGCGAAATTCTGGCAGAGTCTACACAAGGCAATGGGAACCTCATTGGAGTACAGTTCAGCTTACCACCCCCAGACCGATGGTCAGACTGAAAGAGTGAACCAGATCCTAGAAGACCTACTGAGAGCATGTGTGCTGACGTACAAGTCGGATTGGGAGAAAAGCTTGGCATTTGCAGAGTTCTCATACAACAACAGCTACCAAGCCAGTTTGCAAATGTCACCATTTGAAGCCCTCTATGGCAGAAAGTGCAACACACCACTGATGTGGTCAGAAGTTGGAGAAAGACAATTCTTCAGACCAGCCACCATTAAAGAAGCTGAAGAGAATGTAGCCAAGGTCAGAGAGAACCTGAAAGCCGCTCAGAGCCGACAGAAGAGCTATGCTGACAAGAGAAGAAAAGATCTCTCGTTTGAAGTCGGAGAACATGTGTACTTGAAAGTATCACCACTCAAAGGAACGAAGAGATTTCACATCAAAGGGAAGCTATCCCCTAGATTCATTGGCCCCTATCTGATCATCGAGAAGATCGGGAAACTCGCTTATAAGCTACAGCTACCAGAAGAGTTGACAGGAGTCCACCCAGTTTTCCATGTGTCCCAGCTCAAGAAATGCTTCAGAGTGCCAGAGGAAATCGTGACCCCGGAAGCCTTGGATTTGCAAGATACCTTGGAGTACGTGGAGTACCCAGTGAAGATTCTCGACCGAGCAGAGAAGAAGACAAGGAGGACCACAATCCCCTACTGCAAGGTGCAATGGAGCAACCACACCGAACGTGAAGCCACTTGGGAGAAAGAGTTCGACTTGAAGGAGAAGTACCCCCACCTGTTCGAAGACCAGATGTAATCTTAATCTCGAGGACGAGATTCTTGTGAGGGGGGGAGACTGTAACATCCCGCGAAATCGCTGTCTGTTACTTGTAATGAAAAATCGGAGTTTAAAAATTTTTGTGGTGAATTGTTGTGAGACATGAAATATTTGTAATATAAGTTAATTGCTCTCTCTAAAATTCTTAGTTAATTAAATTGTGCATAAAATATTTCCATACTCCCTCATGTGTGATTTGGATTTATTCGGATTTGTTTGGATTTTATTTGGTTTCAATTGAGTGGAATTTGTATTTGAAATCAAACTCAAATACAAATTCAAAATAGGAAAACTAACAAATCTAACTAGCTGGCCCAGCCCAAAACCTAAGTCTAGTTCCAACCCTCCAACTCCTAACCCGGCCAGCCCAGCTCCTCCACCCGTGCGGCCAGCCCAGCTCCCCACCCGCGCACGGCCCACAATCCTTCTCGCGGCCCGTCAACGCCGGCCTGATTCCACCTACCACCCTCTCTCTTTCTCTCACCGACCGGTGGGCCCCGCACGTTAGCCACTCTCCTTTGCTTCTTCTTTTCCCTTTCCAGCAGAGCACCTCGCCCCTCTCTGCTTTTCCCGGCGCCGAGTGCCAGCTCCGCCGCTCGGCCGCGCCCCTCCAATCACGCTTCGCCACCTTGGCCGCTACCGCGTCACCAGCACCTCCCCTTTCCAGCTCGGCGCGCTGCGCCACGCGTGCCCCCGACGCGACCTCCTGGATGCCGTCCGCGTGTCCAAGGCCCGGACGTCGAGAACCCCATCCGTCGATCGCTCCCGCAACCCTAGCGCCCTCCTTTAAGACCCAGCGCCGCAATCCTTTTCCCTCCTCAGCCGCCTCTGCTCTTCCCTCTTGCCGCCTGCCCGGCCTTGCCTCAGTTCGCAGAAGCCACCGTCGCCGAGGGAGGCCGAGAGCCGGACGCGTACCGCAAAGCCGCCCGCGACGACGAGGTCCTCGTCTCGACGGGCACCAAGACGTCACCAGGAGGGAGCTGTCGCCGCCAAGGCAGGAGGACCGCCGTCCCTGGACGCCGACGCCGCCGCGCTGCTTCAAGGATGCCACCACAAGGAGGAGCCGCTGCCGCCCGAGGAGACCGCAAGCACGACGACACGAGGACGAAGGGAAGCCGGAGTCGCCAGGACGCCGCGCTGTGCCACTACGCCACCGCCGCCCGGAACGCCTCCTCGACGCCGTGTCAAGCCGGAACGCCAACACCGCCCTGGAACTGCCTCCCCTTCGTCGAGCCGGCACGGCCTCGCCCCTCCACTGCACCGCCGCGTTCCTTCCCCGAGCCCTCGGTGAGCCTCCAAGCCCAAGCTCCTCCTTTTCCCCTTGGACGCCTGCCTGTGTGTGCGCCACCACTGAACCGAGCCGCCGCCCGCCGTTCGCCTGTGCCGCCGCCCTTCCGGCCATTCTGTGGCCCGGTCTTCGAGCCGGGCATGTGTTTCTTCTGCAAGTGCAGCCGCGCTCGCGCTCCGCTCGCCACTCTACAGCCGTCTCTCTGCGCCGCCCGCGTGCCGCAGCCTTTCGCCGCCGACCGCCGCGGCCATGGCGTTCCATGGCCCGCGCGTGCAACTGGAACCCTAAAGGCCCAACCTTGGCCGTCCTAGACCTCCACCGAACCTCGCCGAGCCTCTCCGTTGTCAACCCGTCGGCGTCCACCCTCTAACACGCCGCCTTGCCCCGGCCGACCGCCGCAGACGCCGTCTGCGACATTCTGTCGAACACCCTGAGTGCCGCCCTGTTCTTTCCCCTTCCCTGTCCACTCGACCGCCTGCACCGCGCCTAGCCGCACTGGATCCTCCCCTCGCCACCCCGGATCCCGGGGTCCCGGTTCGCGGTGGACCCGTGGCTCGGCTCAAGGTGAACCAGGTTCACCCGGCCGCGCCGCCACGCGTCGCCTCGCCGCGCGCGGCCACACCCACGACCCCGTGGCGGGAGGCCGCACCGAGATCGCGTGCGCCCGTTGACGCCAACGCTGACGTCAGCCGGCTGCCGTCCTTTTCCGAACCCTCCTGCGCTTTTGCAGGTAGCACCCCGAGCTTCCTCGGATTTGCAGATATACCCTTCCACCTTCGGCCTTTTATGGAAAACACCCTGGCTGACTTCTTTTGCAATCTGGCCCCTGTCTTTTTACGTTTACCCCCTGGACTTTTCCAGTTTTGCGTCAAGGCCCTTCCACCTTGGCAGTTTTACATCCAGGCCCCTGTACTTTTAAGAAATGGGTTTATTCTTTTATAAATCCCTTTTCTTAATATTTAAAAGGGTTTAAACCTTGGAAAATTCATATCTTTTCCATCCTAAGTCCGTTTAATGCCGGACCAGTTGCGTTAGGTTCCTAAAATCGCGCCCTTCACCCCAGACCTACCCGAGTGGCGTCCGCGACTTACTCACGTGACCGCCACGCAAGCCTAGCCGGCCAACCTTTGCCCGACACGTAGCGCCGACCCGGTGCCGAGTCGACCGCCACGTGGCTAACATGACTTTTGCCCCGTTGACCGAAACCTTGACCCTTTGACCGTTGACCTAGTCAACTTTGACCAAGTCAACGATGACATCATCAGGGCCCGTGATGATGTCATCAACCCCAGACCGCTGCCTTCGCCAGCCCGATTCGAGATTTAATCCCGAGCCGGCAGTTAACACCCCCAGCTGCTAACTTGTGTTCTAACTTTTATTTCTTTTTCTGAAATGATTTATAAATCCTGAAAATGGATTTAAACTTCAGAAATTCATAATAAATCAACCGTAGCTTAGAAAAATATGAAACCAGTTTTAGTATTTTTCTAAAATCATGATGAACACGATAGATTAGAGTTTGCTGTTAATTGGATCTCTATTGATTCTTATTTGGAGTTCATTTGCTAGTAGATGTCGTTGTTTATTTGTTTTTGCGTCCGATAGGATCCCCGGAGGACCCGGACTTCTTCGACGACGTCGACTACGCTGAAGACGAAGATAAGGACGATACTCCAGGTTCACGCCCATTCTGCTTCTTGGTACCTATTAGGCATTGCAAGTAGAAATGCTAGCGCTTTATTGCATTGATGAGATGATGATCAACCCGCATAGCCTATTTATATATCCTGATCCCTTGATTGCCTACTACACTACTATATATATGATTGCTATGCTATGCTTGCATGTGTGGGATATAGTGGTGGTTTTAAACCTCTTGGCGTGAGTATTTTGGGTGGGAAAACTTGGAGAGTTTTGAACCCCCAGCTGGAGTGAGCAGACATTAACCGACCTTCGGGTCGGGGCTTGGAGGCTATTGGACACCTCCTGTACCGTAGCGGGTACATGTGATATGATTTGTGATATGGACGGACTTGAGGCGTAGAGCGGCCATACCTATAATGGGTGCCGATTCTTGGACCACGATGTGGATACGCATTTGACGGGGACTTGCTTGCTCTGGCTTAGGCCGAGTCGGTTGGACCTGGTTACTGGACTTTTACATACGCACCGCTTACCCTTATGGGAGGGGTTCCAGCCATTCTCTAGTTAGTCGGTACCATTGCTGCGGAGTAGTGTGTTAGGATTGGGCTTGCCGTTTCACGAGGGTGTATGGAGCCTGGCTGCGTTCAGCCCTTGTTTCCGAGACTCTCAGCGCCTGTGTGGTGCTAGGGACCCACGATCCCGGATCATTCGATTTACCGAATGGGTCCAAGTCCAGGAATACAGGATGGTACCGATCTGATTAGGGAGTCATGGTTGTGGGTTGTGTCTCAAGACGGCGGCCACCGTCTGCAGCCCGAGTGGTTCCAGGTGTACACGCTCTGCAGTGTTAGAATCTATACGTATAGCCGCGTCCTCGGTCATGGACACCCCCTGTATACTGGCTTCTTCTGATTAGTGTTTTGGGACTTTCTATCTCCCCCTCTTCTAAAACTACAGGTTGGGATGAGAGCGACTAGTTCAGGTTAAGGTCCGGCGTTTGCCGTTGAGATGGGAAAGGTCGAAAGCTTTCCCATCGACTCAAGAGGAGAAGGTGGTGAGGATAAGACTGGAGTCTGGTGCGCCAGAATAGCCCGTGCTGTTGTGATATAGTTGGGAATGATGATGATGGTATTTTATAATTTGCCGCTGCATAGGAAACCCGAGCCTTTCCTTGATATACTTTTACCCTTTAGAATATATGCCACTTAAAGCTTGCATACAGATGGTGACGTGAACCTATCCCATTTCTTGGGGATAGTTTGTGAGTTGCAGGTTAGGATTTGGTGTTCGAGTCCGAATGTGTTAGACGGGTAGCGCTGCTTCAGCTCAAGGATGCCTGTGGATTGAAGATGAAGACTTGAAGACTTAGCTACCGCTACGCAGGATTTCCGCTTGTCGCTCAGCCCGTGAGGCTTGTACTATGTTCGTATTTCCATATTGGAATGGATGTAAATCTCTCTTTGTAATCTAAATTCTTTGTATGACTATGATATTATGCTGAGATGAGTTCTGTACAGTGATAGCTACTGATCCAGGGACTATCACAGGGGTACAGAGAGTCGGATTCTCGATTACGAAAATCCGGTTCGTCACAAGCACCATCGCGGTCGATCAGTCGTCGAGCTTCTTGAGATGGGGTCGAGTGTCTCTTACATATCCCCCGCACCCGAACGTGCGTAGGAAGTGCACCGCTAGTTGCTCGTCGTGCCACGCTCCATATGGCGTCTTTCCCTCCAGGCTCTTCGTCGGGGATCGGTTGATGAGAAAAACAGCAGTGGTGACTGCTTCTCCCCAAAAACGACCGGGAACGCCCTTGGTATTGATCATGCTCCGTGCCGTGGCTACGACAGTCTAGTTTCAGCGCTCCACAACCCCGTTCTGCTGGGGGAGTAGGGCGCCGTGAGCTGTCACTGTATGCCTTCCTCCAACAGGTACTCCCCGAACGCAATCGATGTGAACTCGCCGCCGCGATCAGTTCTCAGCGCACGCAACTTCCTTCCACTCTCCAGCTCCGCCTTGGCCTTGAGCGCCTTGATCGTCGCTGTGGCCTCGCTCTTGGCGCTCACCAGGGTCAGCCACATGAAGCGGCTCATGTCGTCGATCAGCAATAGGAAGAAGCGCTTCGCGCCAGGTGTTGCAGATTCGATCGGGCCGCCGCAGAGGTCGTCGTGCACCAAGTCGAGCCCGCACTGAGCGCGGTAGCGGGACTGCAGCTGGAACGGAGCGCACTTCTGCTTGCCCACCAGGCAGGCATCGCAGAGCTGGTTCACCTGCTCGATCGGTGGGAGACCGCGCACCATGTCGTGACATTGGAGTTGTCGGAGTGCCTAGAAGTTGAGGTGGCCGTACCGGGCATGCCAGCAGCCACGCTGGCTCACTGCAGTGGGCGGCGAGACACACCGGGCGGGCAATGTCGATGTCGAGGTGGTAGAGGCGGTTTGGCGCGCGTCTCACCCGCACCAAGAGTCGTCGTTCAGAGTCGTAGATGCGAAGCCAGCCATTCTCGATCTCCACCTTGCTCCCCGCCTCGTCAAGTTGGCCGATGCTGACGATGTTGGCCATTAGGCGGGGATGAAGTAGACTCCGGTGAGGGCACGATGCTCTTTCGTCTTGCAAGTCATCAGGATTGTGCCGCGTCCCTCGATGTCGAAGATGGAGCCATCGCCGAACCGCACCGTGTCGTAGACCCCTGGATCGAGCTCGGAAAAGGCAACCCTGGATCCCGTCATGTGGTTGGAGGCCCCGGTGTCCAGGACCCACTTCTTGCTAGTCACGCTCCCCGTCCTCGCCGAGCTGGGTGAAGACCTTGGTCTCGTCCACCCGGACGCACCGTCGTGACGACGGCGTCGAGGAGGAAGGGGGTTGAGTTGGTGCGGCGGCGTTGACTGAATCTGGTTCGACTGCTGCCATCAGGAGAGTGTGTTCGTCTTCATCCACCTGGGCCACATGGGCCTGGCCCGTCTTCTTCTTGGACCGGCAGTCCATCGACCGCAGTGCTTGCACGGGCCTGGAGGAGGCCGGTTTGAATCAAAACTCAGCCCATCCTTCCCGTCTTGGGAGTTGGTGGTGCCGCCACCGCGTCCACCTCCTCGGCCGCGACGTTTTCCGCGGCCGTCGAAGTTCGATCCGCCGCTCGAGCCTTCTTGTTCGCGGCAGCGTGCGATCCAGTCCTCTTCACAGAGCGTCTGTGGGCGACTTCTGCTTGATGCTCTGTTGCTCGACCGAGGTGGTGTCAAGGTCGAGGAGCATCTAGATCGCCACAGCAGCTTGCGAGAGATTCTCGAGGACGACTTGGAGCAGTTTCTTCACCACCTCAGCATCAGTGATGGTGTCCCTGAGCGCGCGCAGGTTGTCGGTGAGAGAATTGATCCGAAGTGAAAATTCATCAACGGACTCACCATCCTTGAAGCATAGATCGGAGAATTCTCGACGCAGTTGTTGGGCGTTGAAATCTCGGACTCGCTGGACGCCAACGTGCATCGTCTTCACGGCCTCCCATGCTTCCTTGGCCATCTTCTTCCTTGCGAGCGTGCTCCACATGTCGTTGGGCACTGCCCGCATTCGCCGGGATCGATCGCGTCCCATAGCCCTTGCGCGTGGAAGTTCACCGTCATCACCAACGACCACTCCTGGTAATTGGTTCGGGTGAGCATCAGGTATCTGATCGACGACGATCCCTTCTCGATGACGCGCTCAATCACCACTTCATGTCAGGCGTCCCCGGGACGTGGGCGGCGTGACAGAGATCGCAGTCGTCGATGGGTGGTGTGAGGGATCGCGCGAGCTTATGGTCGCCGGACTTCTCACCGTGAGGTTCGGTGTCCTTGTTGGCAGCGCAAACGCACAACAAGATCCACCACAAGCGCACGGATCAGTTTTAGCTCTTCCCTCAAGAGAGTACTCCCCCAAGGTTATCAATCCATGGAAATAAGGTCACAAACCCTAGATTAACTATGCATCGAGAAACATTGATCTAGTTGCAAGATGATTGTGAATATATGAACAAGAGGTAACTTATCTAGGATAAAGCCTAGCCTATGCATATGTTATAGTTCTAGCTAGATTGGTAAGCAACACATGGTTCTCATTCAATGCATCTTTAAATTTCTACCCTCTGGTCTGACTCCCGAGAATTACCACCTTACATAGGCCACGCCCTGTCACGACGCTCCCTATCAGCATAGTAATTACAAGGGCATGAACATAAGCACATGTCATACTACTCGATAGATCCGGTATGCACCTCTAGCCACCATGACTACAAGAACACCCTATTCAATCTATGCGCGCCATAGATTGGAATAAGCAAACTCGAGAGCATATGAAATCATAGAAGGATGCAACGGATCGCAAATGAATCGAAACACATCTATTACTCTATCATGAATGATTGTACATCCCAAGATCACAACTGTGGCCATACCTTCTTGTGACTCCTAGCTCCAGAACTCTAGTGTGATCTTCCTCGCAGGGTGATCCCATCGGATAGAGCCTAGCCTAAGCTAGCCTCTAGACAACTGCACGGCCCTCAGCTCTCCGTAGAAGGATGTCCCTCAAGTTCCTCGGCTTCTGCTTCGAATGATGGGGTGCCGGCCGAAAGGTGAGATATTTATAGTCCTAGGAAACCCTAGGTCAAAGGGGAAGGCGAGGCGGCGCAAGAAAGGCTCTCAACAAGAAAATTCAAATCTGATTTTTTTTTCAAAGTCAAACCATGCTCAGTGCAATCACCAAGACATTATGCAAATTAGAGATGAATTTTATTGTCAAAAACCAATGTACGTTAAGAACTCTTGACTACATTAATTTAGGTTAATATCAAAGACACTTAGTCTATTAAACTAGACTAAATAAACTTTGATCTTTACCATGTGGGGTCTGGGATTAGGTTCTAGTTTTGGCCAAAAAGAGAGAGAGAATTTTGAAGAAAATAAAACAAAAAGGCTTAGAAAACTCTAACAAGAAAAACCAGGATTTTCAATAAGTACGAACCAAAAGAGATTTTTATCCTTATATTTCACGAGCCTAGCATGCGTATACTTACAAAAATAAATCATGAAAGATTCAACGCAGGCTCTACTCGAAGATGGGCTCTGCAAGGTGTAAAAAGGGGCCAGGCCGCCCGGCCTAAGGGGTCTCTGGCCGGCCGGCCTGAGGGGTTTCAGGCTCCTCTGGTTCTGGTTTTTCACAGGTGAGTAAAAGAAATAAAAATAGGTGGCCATATGTACTGGTGTGGTTAAAAGGTTTAAAAAGAAACATAAAATGTTAATGACCAAGCAAAGGATCATGCATCAAAGTGTTCAACAAAAACGTCCAAAATTATCAAGATACGTCTTGTGTAGCAAAACTCTAAGACTCTCTGAAAATTAAAAGAAAAATGGGTTGTCCTCCCAAAAGCTTATTACCTGACTCGACATCCGGGTTGCCTCCCGCAAGCGCTTCGTTTATCGTTCTATAGCTGGACCTTCGGGTTGTAGCTTTGACTAGCGTCCCGTGATGGTGCTGCAGTCCTCTCGTCTTCTTTTTCTACAGGCTTGTGTTCTCCTCCGAGCTTCGTAGCTGGCTTCTCATCTCTAGCTCTTCAATTCTTCACATCAAGAAGTCGATCTTGGCCTCCATGTCTTCAATATGCTTCTTCTCTTGCACGCTCCTTGCTTTGCCCATGGACGGAATGAGTTGAGTGCGTCCGACCGATGCCCAAGCGTCGTTATCAGCCACTTCTTGAATAATGCATAAGCCTCAGTGGGAGTGAGGTCAATGATGGAACCTCCGGCGGATGCATCCATGATTGTGCGTGACGACGCTTGCAAGCCCCCGTAGAACTTCATAACTAGGTCCGCTTTTGAATACCTGTGATGTGGACAAGTGAGAACATAGTCGTTGAAGCACTCGAACACCTCGGTGATGCTCTCCGTGGTGCTCTAGGCGAAGCTCAAGATCTGGCTGCAAAGAGTCTACGTCTTCCCTGGTGAGTAGAACTTGGCGATGAAAGCTTCCACTAGGCTCTCCCAATTCTCGACCGTTGATGCCTCCAGCGTGTAGAACCATTGAAGTGCCTTGCCCATCAACGAGAACGGGAAAAGTCTTGCACGTAGCTGATTGTCGTCGACCCCTTCGATTTTGAAAGTGCTGCACAATTGTATGAAGGACAGCAGATGGGAATTGGGATCCTCCTTACCGGTGAACGGGTTGTCTTGCACCATCTCGATGATTGAAGTCTTGATCTCGAACGGGCTTCCAACTTCAACTAGCTTGAAGATCGGCAGATCGTCAACCTTTGGGGTCCAGAACTCGCCAATCTTGCGCTCGGGCTGTTCTCCCATTGCTACTTGTGGTTGATGTTCGACTGGGCTTCTTCTTGGGTGCTAAGCGGTGGTTCTGTGGCCTTCACTTCCGATGTTCCTTGTTGCAGCTACTCGCTTGATTGAGCCTATGATTTTTATTTTTTTCATACACAAAGACAAAAGAAAATATGTTTGTTTTTTTTCGAGAGGCACAAGTCCATCTCATATTAGGGTTAGTAAAAGAAAAACATATATAAGAACTATACAAGATCAAGAATATACAAGAAAAATATTCACAGAAAATTACGAACAAGAAAAATATTTACAGATGCAAAAAATTCAATCTAAAATTCGATCACTTGTTTCCTTGGCAACGGCGCCAGAAAAGCTTGTTGGCGGCACAAACGCACAGCAAGATCCACCACAAGCGCACAGATCAGTTGTAGCTCTTCCCTTAAGAGAGTACCCCCCCCCTCCCCCCAAGGTTATCAATCCATAGAAACAAGGTCACAAACCCAAGATTAACTATGCATCGAGATACATTGATCTAGTTGCAAGATGATTGTGAATATATGATCAAGCATAAACACATATGAACAAGAGGTAACTCATCTAGGATAAAGCCTAGCTTATGCATATGTTGTAGTTCTAGCTAGATTGGTAAGCAAAACATGGTTCTCATTCAATGCATCTTTAAATCTCTACCCTTCGGTCTGACTCCCGAGAATTACTACCTTACACAGGCCACGCCCTGTCACGAAGCTCCCTATCAGCATAGTAATTACAAGGGCATGAACATAAGCACATGTCATACTACTCGATAGATCCGGTATGCACCTCTAGCCACTATGACTACAAGAACACCCTATTCAATCTATGCGCGCCATAGATTGGAATAAGCAAACTCGAGAGCATATGAAATCATAGAAGGAGGCAACAGATCGCAAATGAATCGAAACACATCTATTACTTTACCATGAATGATTGTACATCGCAAGATCACAACTGTGGCCATACCTTCTTGTGACTCCTAGCTCCAGAACTCCGACGTGATCTGCCTCGTAGGGTGATCCCGCCAGCTAGAGCCTAGCCTAAGCTAGCCTCTAGACAACTGCACGGCTCTCAGCTCTCCGTAGATGGATGTCCCTCAAGTTCCTCGGCTTCTGCTTCGAATGATGGGGTGCCGACCGAAAGGTGAGATATTTATAGTTCTGGGAGGCCCTAGGTCAAAGGGGAAGGCGAGGCGGTGCAAGAAAGGCTTGGGCGGCTGTCACACCCGGATTTACACGAAACCCGAATGCTGCTTATGTGTGCCCAGGATGTCCACAGAATACATACAGCTTACAAATATGGAGTCTCAAAGAACACAATGCTCGAATAAAATAGTTTACATCCATGGTTTAACACAAAGACATAGTATTACACAAATAACACAACGGAAGCCTATTTATTTAAAGTTCTCAACTGAAGACTAATGGCGCCTCAATTTCCACAGGGACGCCGACTGGTTGATCGCAGCTCAGAAATAAGGAAGATCCTCTGGAAACTCAGCAAGCACATCTTCACCCACTACTCCATCTGTTACCCATCCGGGATTTTGTTGATTGAATTCAAGCGTAAGTAATCCACTTTACTTAGCAAGTATAACACAAATGCATGAAAGGCTAAAAGGGCTTGACTCGATTGAGCTGCATTAGCACTTTTAATTGATTCATTTTAACATTAACCAAATTACTACATGTATAGGGAACTCCCAGTTGTGAACCCCATTAATAGAGCATAAGTACAATTAGAACCGTAGAACATCATCATCTTCTAATCAAAAAGGATCCAGGCCGCTCGTGACCATGAGCACAGCTATCAAGATAGATTTACACTCTGCAGAGGTTTCGCCCTTTAACCACCGGTCGCGTAAAAGCTCAAAGGAGCTTTGCACCCAACAACGCACAATTCACACTTTCGAGGTATGAGTGCATAGGGACGCCACGAGGCTTTTCACAAAACACCTTAACAAGCATAGTGGCCACTATGGTTTCGGCAAGGCGCATGACCCTGAGGCATCGAGATCGACCCATACTCACGACACACCGCGAGCGGTATCAATGGCATCCAGAGCGCTACACCAACAGGCGCAACGTGCGAAGCATCCAGAGCGCAGGTCAGACGCTTCCAACACGGGACATTGCCAACGGGGCGGAGCCTACGGATCTCATGTAGCAACATAAGACCGTCCTCGATAGATCAAGTCCACACTTAAAACCCACACCCCCCACTTAGTGCCTTTTGGTAACCACTAGCAAGCTAGAGACGTACATGTTGTTGGGATCTGGGATCTCAAGCATAGAGGGGTAGGTAGAGACTATGGAAAGGATGAACAAAAGCCAAAATAGTACAGCCAACCAACCCTCTCCTCCCCACCCTTGGGTCTCTATTTATAGGGTGGGAGGAGTGGTGGTTTGTGTTTATTCCATTGGTGGGGTGAAATATTACAATGAAGTCCTCAGATTTTACAAAGGGGTCCCTAAACACTGCAGCTAAGCCCCTAGGTATGTCGTTTGGGCCTCTTTTGTACACAAAGGGGGACCCTAGGCCGAAGCCCGTCAAAGGCCGATCCCCAACAGTAGCCCCTCAGCTATTTGGTCTTGGCGGCACAACAAGACCTAATAGCTACACATGACAAAAGAGGAACAACTATACAATTCTAACTCCGGTTGCAAGGAACGCCCTTTGCAACCTGCCCGCGTGCGCCTCACTAAAAACTCCATCCCAAAAACCCATTGGGAAAAAAGGGCATGGAGAAAAGAGCATGCACGCACTTTGCCTATTTGCGCCAAACTCTAGACACTTAGTCGTCAGGTCCCTGGTGCGATGGGCTTCAACCAGGCGAGGGCTTCGCTCCTTGGCTTCGAGAAGTAAGCAGCTCCGTCTTGAGCTTCGTCAAGCAGGTAGCTTCACTCTTGGGCTTCGTCGTGCGGGTAGCCCTGCTCTCGGGCTTCATCGAGCGAGCAGCCTCCCTCCTTGGCTTCGTCGAGCGGGCAACCTCATTCTTGAGCTGATGTAGTTGAAGTAGTCGTTGCCGCAACATCTTTTGGTCTTTTCTCACGAGCATCGGACAAGCTCCGTCCTCAAGGACGTACTGGTCCTCCAGTACACCCCCAGCCCCTCTTGGCTGGTGTTCGTGAGAAAAGTCTCACGCGTAGTGGAAGTAGTCGTCGTAGTGGATGTAGTAGTTGAAGCCGGAGTAGATGACGACGGCGAGTCGAAGCCGGAGTAGACGACGGTGAGTCCCTCGAGCCGGGGTTGTGGTGGAGGCGAGTCGATGCCGATGCCGAAGGTGGTCACGACGAGCCCCTCAAGCCGGGTTAGGGGCGGGGACGAGTCGAAGTCGGAGTAGACGACGGCGAGCCCCTCGAGCCGGAGTAGGGGTGGAGGCGAGTCGATGCCGAAGGTGCTGCGGCGGAGCCCCTCGAGCTGGAGTAGAGGTGGAGGCGAGTCGATGCTGATGCCGAAGGTGGTGACGGTGAGCCCCTCGAGCTGGAGTAGGGGCAGGGGCGAGTCGATGCCGATGCCGAAGGTGGTGATGGCGGAGCCCCTCGAGCCATTGTAGCAGTGGAGGCAAGTCAATGCCGAAGGTGGTGACGGCGGAGCCCCTCAAGCCGGAGTAGCGGTGAAGGCGAGTCGATGCCGAGGGTGAAGATGGCGAAGCCCCTCGAGCCGGAGTAGCAGTGGAGGCAAGTCGATGCCGAAGGTGGTGACAGCGGAGCCCCTCAAGCCGGAGTAGCGGTGGAGGCGAGTCGATGCCGAGGGTGAAGATGGTGAAGCCCCTCGAGCCGGAGTAGCGGTGGAGGCGGGTCGAAGCCAGACTAGACGACGGCGAGTCAAAGCCGGTGAAGACGACGACGGAGCCCCTCGAGCCATATCATTCAGCTGAAAGATTGTAGATTTTCCAATACCACACTAGAGAAATCCGTAGGCCAAAAATTTTGCCCCTGCAAAAAGAATGACCATGTACAAAAACAAGTGCAGGCCTTGGCCCGTCTTTGCATTCCAAAGAACCTCGGCAACTTGTGCCAATGAGGTAATAAGGAACGGCAGGCCTTAGCCCGTCTTCGGATTCCAAAGAACCTCGACACTTGTTGTGCCAATGAGGTAGTAAGGAACGGCAGGCCTTAGCCCGTCTTCGAACCTCGGCAACTTGTGCCAAAGAGGTAGTGCATCAAAGTGAAAATGTAAAGATTCTTTGATGTGTTTATGTATGCTTTGTGATGCATGTGAATGATGCATATGAATGAGATGGATGCATTTTGCACAGACATGGCGGAGCTTGCCAATTCAAGGTCCACATAGATGAATATGGGACCGAAAGTCGAGATAACGCTCATGAATATCTGAGCAGCCAAATAGCCATTGCGAAGGTGAAATCCCACTGATCAATGATACCATTATAAAGGAGACCAGTGACTGACAAATGCCAATAAAGACCAGTTCAATAGCCAGTGAGAGCCGAAGGTCTATACGAGATGTCCTCCAGTGAAAAATCAGCATGTTGTGTACACCATGCATCATGCAATAAGACTTAGGATGAGAATCACTATATCAGTCCAATACACAGACCGAAACCGAAGGTCCATAAGATGTCCACTGATAAAGAACCCGTGTAATATGAAAACCAACGTATCAAGCGCTTAGACTTAGGATGAAAACCAATATGCCTGCAAAGAAGGAGATGAAGATCTAGCATAAAGGGGTTAGCTCGAGGCATAGACAGGATATATACTTTGGTGAAAACCTGCATGTTAGTGGCAATATTTCATTGTTATAAGAGATGGATAATTTTCAAAAACAGACTTAGGATGAAAACAAATATGCCTGCAAGGAAGGAGACGAAGGTCTAGCATAAAGGGGTTAGCTTAAGGCAAAGAAGGAACACATACCTTAGAGAAACCCTGCAGGTTAGTGGCAAATTTCATTATACAAGAGATAACTTTCAAAAGCAGTCCCTCTCGGGGCATGTCAATGTGATAAAGTGACAACAAAAAATAGACTTGACCACAAAGCTTGCAAAGTCAAGCTTCGGGGGCATGTCAACCAAGCGTTGAGCTCAAGTCGATATTGCAACTATTAGTTGCTTCGACTATTGATTTTGACTTAGTTCCACGAAAGATGAAACATTATGATGAGACAAGACAGCTCAAAAAAGGTGTCAGCAATATACTGGCAGAAATCAAACATGCTTAAGCAATGTAAGAATGAATAGACAATTGCCAAAAATTGACTTGCACTGGCGAAGGTATACTCACATTGGTGATATTCTGCAGGTTAGTGAAAAATTTCTAAGGACAACGAGTATAACAACTCAGCATCCTTGCAAATAAGGTTAGCAATTTGACTAAGTCATATTAGCTTAGCTGAACAGGTAACACTTGAAGAGATAACTATACGAACATGCTAAGAATAAAATAGCAAGTATATGAGGGTGCGTCCATTAAAAATGGCATGATGGAATTAGTGGGAATATAACCTTCGTTGTAGGAGCTCTTGAGCTCGACTGCCATGTGAGGTAAAGAAAATCAGAGCCAAAGAGTGGCTGGCAGCTTTATAGAGTACCATGATGGATAGAGAAGCCGAAGCCAGTTTGGTGGTCACACGTGCTGGAATTGCCAAGTAAAAGAGAAAAACCACAGTTTCCTCAAGCCGGGGTTAGTTGATCCCGTGATGCAGTGAGCTTCGACTGAATACTCCATAACTCGGTCGCTAGAAATGCTCTGAAAAGCCACATGCCATCTTGGCACACCATACCGTATGACTAGCAACCTAGCTTCCACAAGCCAGCACTGACGGCATCGCTATGAGCGGCTTCGCTGAGAGCACCAATTTCCTGAGATCTCGCTAGCTGCGCGAGGCAAAAAAGAGAAGCCCCAGGGGGTAAAAATTATGTTCAATTGTGAATAAAGTATCTATATCCCAAGGTTAACGTACAAAAGGAAATAAACAGGAGTAAAGTGTGGTATTCTGCATGTTGTTAGCACGTGGAGTGCCCAACACCTCCGGTCCTTGCTCTGTGCAGCGCGGAGGGCTCTGCCGTGAGGCTCCGCATGACAGCATGCCAAAGGTTGCTGGTGGCGCAGCTACAGCTTGCCGAGGTTGCCGACGGAGGGCCCGAAGCTCCAGCTCGCCGCCGGGGTCGCCGACGGCTGTGAAGCTCCGGCTCGGCAGCGGGGCCGGTATGAAGCCGGCGAGGTCGCCGCGAAGCCGGCGCTGGCCGCGGAGGTCAGTCCGAAGCCGGCGCTTGCCGTGGACATCGGAGCGAAGCCGGTGACTGCCGCAGACGTCGCCGCGAAGCGAGGACATGGGTGCGAAGCTCCAGCTTGCCGCGGACATCGGATCGAAGCCGGTGACTGCCACGGACGTCGTCGCAAAGCCGGGGAGGTGGCCGCGGTCCGCGGAGCCGGTGGCCGCCGCGGAGGTCGACGTGAAGCCGGTGGCCACCACGGAGGTCGCTGCAGAGGTTGGTGCGGAGCCGGTGGTGTTGCCGCACACGTTGGTGCGAAGCCGGCGGTTGAGCTTGCTGCCGAGGTCCAAGCGAAGCCGGTGCTTGCTGCAGTGGTCTTGTGCGATGCCGGCGCTGGCCGCCGAGACCCGGTGCGGAGCCGGCATGGAGGCACAGCTTGCCGCGACGGTTTGCTTGTTGCGGGGGCTCGTGCCGCCGTCCCGTATGAGGAGGTGTGTGCTGGAAGCTTCCTGCAGGCGAACGCAAACCGCGGAGTACCAAGATTAATTCAGGGTGACATACGTACGTACGTGCAAAAATTAACTGAGTAACGCATGCATGCGCATGCACAAGCCATGAGGCTTCAGGTTGCCATTGCGACGGTGCCGATGCGAGGCTCCGCAGCTTGCACGCGGAGGTCCGGATGAAGCCCCTCGGTCCTTGCTCTGTGCAGCGCGGAGGGCTTTGCCGTGAGGCTCCGCATGGCAGCATGCCAAAGGTTGCTGGTGGCGTAGCTACAGCTTGCCGAGGTTGCCGACGGAGGGCCCGAAGCTCCAGCTCGCCGCCGGGGTCGCCGACGGCTGTGAAGCTCCGGCTCGGCAGCGGGGCTGGTATGAAGCCACCGAGGTCGCCCTGAAGCCGGCGCTTGTTGTGGAGGTCGATGCGAAGCCGGCGAGGTTGCCGCGGAGGTCACCGCGAAGCCGGTGGTTGCCGCGGACGTAGCCGCGAAGCCGGTGCCCGCCGTGGTGGTCAGAGCGAAGCCGGTGCACGCCGTAGAGGTGCGCACCTTAGCTTCAATGGGCCAGCAATAAGCCAGTGTGCAGTTTCACCGGGAATTTTGTAACTGCACAAGACAAGAACGAAGCCCCAGAGAGAGAAAGAATGTTATGCAACACTGAATGGATTATCAGTATCCAAGACCATGGTTAGCTTACAAAGAAAATAAACCGGAATAAAAAATTTTGTATTCATGCTTCCCGATGGCACCGAGTGCCCAGCACCGTGAGGCTTCGCATGGCGGCATGCCACGGAAAGCGCAAAGGTTGCAGTCGGTCACGGAGCTCCTGGCTCGTCATGGACGTCGCCGTCGGTAAGGCCGCAAAGCTCCAGCTCGTCGGGGGCCGGTGCGAAGCCGGTGCCGGTCGCAGATGTAGATGCAAGGCCGGTGCTTGCCGCGGAGGTCCGAGCAAGGCTGGCGCTGGTCGCAGGTGATGGAGCTAGCGAAGCTTGCGCAGCTCTCGATCATCGCAGAGGCGGGCGGCGAAGCCCCTGGCCTGCCGTGCGGAGCCGGCGTGGAGGTACAGCTAGCCGCCGAGGTAGTTGCGAAGCCGGTGCTGCTGACTGCCCTGGGGCTTCGGGTGGTGAAGCTTCTAGCTTGCTGCGGAGGTCTTGTGTTGTGCGGAGCCCATGCTTGCCACGGAGGGTTGATGCTGGCTGCGGAGGTCCTTGTCGTGGATATGTTGCTGAGCTTGCTGCCGAGGGCCCGAGGTCCAAGCGAAGCCGGTGCTTGCTGCAGCGGTCCGAGCGATGCCGACGCCGGCCGCCGAGACCCAGTGCGGAGCCAGCGTAGAGGTATAGCTTGCCGCGACTGGTTTGCTTGCCACGGAGGCTCGTGTCACTGACCCGTATGAGGGTGAGCGCTGGAAGCTTCTTCGGGAGTTCGGGTTGCCTTGCGATGGTGGCACTGCGAGGCTCCGCAGCTTGCACGCGGAGGTCCGAGTGAGGCCGCTCGGTGCGGAGCCGGCGCTGGCCGTGATGTTGGTGCCAAACCGGCGAGGTCGCCTCGAAGCCGGCGGTTGGCGTCGAGGTTGCCGCGAAGCCGGCCGTTGGCGCTGATGTTGCCGCAAAGCCGACGGATTCCGCGGTCGTCGCCGCGAAGTCGGGGGTTGGCGCCGAGGTAGTTGCGAAGCCAGTGGTTGCGGCGGAGGTGTGCGCCAAGCTCCAGTTTGTCCTGGAGGCCGCGCGGAGCCGCACCGCGTAGCTGGGCTTCGTCTGCTGGGCTGCTGCTAGCCTCCCGAGCTGCTGGTAGCCTCACGAGCACACGTGCGCACCGCATGCCGCGCGTGTGCTGCTGGCCGCTGCCCGACGCGCTCGGCTCCTTCCCCTGCACACAAACCAGAACACAGAACAGAGAAAAGACGAACACGAATTCATTCTCAAATCATCATGGATTGAAACAAAACTCGGGGCATAAAAGCATCTCCTCAAGGTCTAATAGATCCATGAAAAAGATTTCCGCGGATCTGGGAAAAAACCGAACGCCCTTCATGAAAAATAATTTGGAAAAAACTTCAAATCCGGGGCAAATTGGGAAGGGATTTGAGGGGGAATCACATCAACGTTGCTCAATTGGATTCTAGCGACATAATCCCTCAACAAGTTTCACGAATTTCTCAACAAATCGCGAAGAACAAAAAATCCCAAATAAGAGGCTCCGAAAATTCTGTAAAAGAGAAATTTCAGATATTAGAACGAGAAGCGGTTCGGTCTCAGCCTAAAGATGTGGTAATCATGAGCTTTAATCTCGTGCGAAGCATAAACGGTGGGCGCCAAATGTTGGGATCTGGGATCTCAAGCATAGAGGGGTAGGTAGAGACTATGGAAAGGATGAACAAAAGCTAAAATAGTACAGCCAACCAACCCTCTCCTCCCCACCCTTGGGTCTCTATTTATAGGGTGGGAGGAGTGGTGGTTTGTATTTATTCCATTGGTGGGGTAAAATATTACAATGAAGTCTTCAGATTTTACAAAGAGGTCCCTAAACACTGCAGCTAAGCCCCTAGGTACGTCGTTTGGGCCTCTTTTGTACACAAAGGGGGACCCTAGGCCGAAGCCCGTCAAAGGCCGATCCCCAACACATGTTACTTGTCCAAGACCAGAGCCATAATAGTCCCGGCGGTGGCAAACTGTTCCTTGGTTGTCGCTTTAAGAACCGGACCTTACGGAGAGACACTAGGACAAAGCACGAAGCAAATGCCCTAGCTCCCTGAACCATGTTGCTAAAAAGCAGGTTTTACCTTAAGTTGAAATGAACTATTAAGTCATGATTAACATTTAAGCAAAAGTGACATTAGCGGTGCATAGCAAAGATCTACCCATATGCAATAACCCAGGTGTCAAGGAATAAGGTACAAAAGCTAGGATCAACCTTAGGGTAAACAAATTAAGACACATGCATATGTATGAATTATTTAGAGATGTGCAGGTAGCAAGGATTGTCCATGCTATACTTGCCTTCCTCAAAGCCTTGCTACAGCTGCAAGTCCTGCTCCTCGTACCCCTGGTCGCCCACGAACTCGAACGGCTCACCGGCTGGTCACGCAATCCACCACACAAGCATCCACACAAGCAGTACATGCAAACAGGGTTACTCTATTAGAACAGTACACCAAACAGTAGGGAAAAGGCATAACAAGGTTATAAAACTATTCTACACTTCACTACGAACACGTGAGCGCAAGAATCACTATAATCGGAGCTAAAACGTGGAAACTATGCATAAAACAAGCTATAGGGACTTGCTGGCAAGAAACTGAAACTACCAGGGACCTAACCGCGAGAAAAAGGACTAAACAGAACTAAAACTAAAACTACGCAGGACTGAAACGTAAAACGAAGGAAACTCGGGGGCATTTTCGAAAGAGGGCTGACGGCGGCGGACGGCGGCTGACGTTAGCAGACGGCGTCTGCTGGCGTCGGCGCTGACGTGGGGCGACGGCGGCGCATGGACCCGTCGTTGGACCGCGCCGTGGACGCAGTCCACTGGTCCACGGTGGACCGTGGTCATACCGCTTCGGGGGTTTTGATCCTGGCCGTCGCGGCCAGATCGAACGGCGGCGGCTGCTGCGGGCGGCGACGGCGGCGGCGGCGGGCCGGCACGCGGCGGCGCCACGGACGGGAAAGGCCGGCGTGGTGCATCCCAGCGCTACGGAGCACGGCGGAGCTCGCGGAGGGCACCAGGACGTTGGGGAGCTCACCGTGGAGGCAGGGTCCGGTGACGGGGAGCGGCGAGCGGCGGCGAAACGGCGGCTCCAAGGGCGGCGGTGGGCTAGGGTTTCGTGGCGGCGGCGCTAGCTCGAGCGGCTATGGTTTTGGGCGAAAGGGGGGGCTGTGGCGGAGGGGATGGCCTTAAATAGGATGGCCTTGGCGTGCGTGCGCGTGACACGCGCGGTGCCGGCGCGGTCGGACTCGAGCCCGAGTCCGGCTCGGCGGTGGCGGCACGAGTGTTGACGGCCATTACAACCCTGTTTTGACCGTCAACAATTCGGTGAAATGAGGATGATCACACCATGTTCTATACAAAAATGTGTTTATACTGACAAATTCCACAAGTTTTGGATGAGTTATGGTTGCAGGATAAAACAGGTGAAACAAGGGCCAAACCTGGCACAGAGCCAGGCCGGCCGGCCTAGCCTAGGCCGACCGGCCTCCCCTGGCCAGGTCTAGCCACGTCACTGATCCAAGAGCTCAAGCAAACATCCAGAGTGATCAAGGACCGTGCAATCAACGTCGGTTTGATCCAAGGACCCGAAAGGCCTAGAGTAAAAGACACATGGATTAGAGGGCCCACAACATCAGATTCTTGGACAACCGTCAACTGAACGCAACCGTTACCGACCTCAGGAAGCAATTAGGAGCGTCCACGACGAAGGCGGTGGCCAGGGGCACCAGGTGTAGGCCGATCGACCTACACCAGTCCGGCCGGCCTGCTGCTTCTTCTTCACGCGACCATCTTTCGCATGGAGGTTAAGCAGGTGGTTGGCGTGACAGTTAAGCTGGCTACCGAACTTGGGAGGTTATAAAAGGCCACCTCCTCTTCACCCCAAGACACACACCACAAATCTCAAGTCTTTACTTGAAGGGAGCTCTTGTATCTTTTCCATTTCTTAGACTAGGATTAGAGTTGGGAGTAGAGTCGAGTCGAGCTTAGCTCGGATCTTCGGAGTCTTCGGAGTTCTGGTAAAGCTCTTGTATCCTTTTCTTCTTTTGAAGAGTTTATCAAAACAATTACTATCTTATTTCAGAGCTTAAGTTATCTTTTATATTTATCTCTTGCTCTTCTTTTAGAGTAAAGTTCTTAGCTCTTTTCAGAGTTGAGCTTTGTCCCCCTTTAGTTTTAGTGTAGAGTTTAGTTTTAGCTCTACCGGGTTTTATCTCGCGGGTTTGCTTGCCTTGACCGGGCCGTAAGACGCCTTAGGGAAGACAGGGATTTCTCTTGACAGGCCTCAAGAGAAATCTTAATCTTCGAGTGCAGACGTGGTGTCTGGCTTGTTGATTAACTAGGAAGTGTGTTGCACCCCACGGAACAGCAGTGGTAGGCGGCAGGTGGTGACAGCCCTGTCTGTCCTGGGTGTATTCATAACAGTAGTGCTGAGCCCGGAGAACCCCCCTCTCTCACCCCGTTCTGAGGTTCTCCCGTTCTAGCCGTCGAAGCGAGCTCTGTTCCCGGTATCTAAGCTAGAGTCTAGGCTAAGGTTAGAGTGTCTTTCGCTCTGAGTTAGGAAGTATCTAAGTCCGTTCTCTCCCAGCGTCTTTCCTTTTCTATAGAATTAGGTGCTCCTGTGTGTCGCTGGTCTTTTAGACCTTCTATCCGGTCATTCATTTGACCATTATCCTTCAAACCTAGAGTTTGTACCCTTTGGTTTTTGGCTTGATATTTCTGGCAAGATTTATCATCTCATTCTTCAATACACTTTAACCATCTGCTTCCCTGCGGAAATATAAATACGATACCCTGGGATAACTCCCTAGGTGAAGTGCTACAACGAGACATATTCTGTGCGCTTGCAGAATTCATTTTGCATACAACGACATATATCTTCGCGCTCTTGACCGTTGCTAAAATCGTGACGCTAAGGAGTGCCAACAGCGAGGTAGGGCCGACAGGCGGGCCCTACCTGGCGGTGGCTGCGTCGGCGCGTGTGCGCTGGGCTGGCAGTTGTTGGCGCGCCGAACGCGCACCAAGATCCACCGCAAGCGCACGGATCATTGTAGCTCTTCCCTCAAGAGAGTATTCCCCCAAGGTTTATCAATCCGTGGAACTAAGGACTCAAGATCCAATCTAACTAGTAAAGAAACACTTATGACTTTGAATCAATCCAATCTACTTAAGATCAATCTGAAGAACGTCAGAGGTAGCAAGAGAAAGCATAGAGATAACCAATCTAGATCGCCTAGATCATGCAAACGCTGTAGTTCTGAGCAAAGTAGTGAAGCAAGCAAGATGAGAATCTCATTGAAAGCATCTTTAAATCATAGCCTCCAGTCAAACTCCCGAGGATCATCTCCATACACGAGTAACGCCCTGTCACGACGCTCTCTATCGTGAGATGGATCACAAGGGCACGTTCTACGAACGTGTTGAACATCCTTGGTAGATCCGATATGAACCCCTAGCCACCACGGCTAAAAGAACATCCTGATCGATCTATCTCGATAATAGATCTTAGAAGAAGCAAACCCAAGAATGAGCAAAATCATAGAAAGAGGCACTTGATCGCTAAGAACAATCGGAAACTCAAATAGACTTCACTATGAATGATTGAATGTACATCATGATCACAACCGGGATCCTACCTCGATCTTGATGAACTAGCTCCAGAACTCCGACGTGGTCTTCCTCGCAGGGTTCCCACGTCGGCTAGGGCAAACCCTAGACAACTAGCACGACCCTCAGCTCTTCAAGAGGTGTCCCTCTAGCTTCTCTGCTCCTTCGGCGTCGAATGAAAATGAATTGATGGCTTCCGAATGAAATGGGAGCTATTTATAGTCCTGGGAAACCCTAGGTCAAAGGGGAAGTCGAGGGGCCTCAGGAATGCCCTGGGGCGGCGCGGCCAGGGTGGGTCTGGGGCCGCGCGGCCTGGCCCATTCCTGGGCCGCCTCGGCTTCATCTTTTTCCCCAAGCCTCCTTGTTGGTTCTGGAATGTTCCTTTCTATGCATGTGGGCCCTGGACGTCGTTTACTTCGGGATAAACTTATCTCTTAATGACTTTCCATTTTGTAACACCCTCAAAATTAAGTAGGATTAACTTAGAAATTATTTGGTTAATCATTAGATTTATTAGGATAATTGTAGAATTAAAAAGAAATAAATATAGAAAATAAACCATAAGTAACTATGGGAAAATAAAAGGGATGCTTTTAGCTTGAGTGCTTTTCAAAGGCTAAAATAAGTCTCTAAAACCCTAGATTAAAACTAGAAAAGGTTAGGTTTAAATTTGAATTCAAATTCCTTTTAAAAACCATTTCAAATAATTAGGAAATAGTTTAAATGTTAAATGGGCCAAAGCCTCACTTTCGGCCCGGCCTCCACCACAACCCAACACCGAAGTCTAAAAATCCCCCCTCAACTCCTTTCCTCAATCGCCTCCCCTCCTTTCTCGGCCGCGGCCCGTGCGCCTTCCTCGCGGGCCCAACAGGCCGCTCGCCCTTCCCGCCGCACGGCCCCGCGCGGGCAAGATGGCCCAGCGGCCCAGCCGCGCCTCTTCCTAACCCTAGCCCCGCCGCCGCCTCCAGGCCGCCGCCGCCGCCTGCGCGCGCGCCGCCGCTACGCCGGGTCGCCGCCGGCCAAGCACCGCCGCGCGCTGGCGCTTGCCCCGCCGCTCCGCGGGAACACCCACCACCTCTCGCGACTGAGCGCCACGCACCCCCTTTCCTCCTCTCTTTCCTCCCCGGTGCGGACCCCCTGGCCACCAGTGGCATTAACGCCGCCGGCCGCCATTAATGGCGCTCGGCCGGCCCATACCGGGCGCCCATGCCTCCACGCCGCGATAACCCGTGCTAGGCCTCGGCCACACCATCACCGCACGATGACTCCTGCACGGCCGAGATTGAAGGACCGAAACGGCGACCAGAGAGGGGGGGAGTGAATGGGTGCCGATAAAAATTCTTCTCAACCAATCCGGCTATTTCCCCAAATCAACTCCGATGCCTCCGAGAGCGATCTTGCCAAGATCACGTAGCCACTGTCAAGCTACTGACCCTAGTAACAAGATCAACGCAGCGGAACTCGAATCGATCGAAACGAACACAAACCGAACCAAAACCAACTCACCCTTGTGCTGCCAGGGGGGGGGGGCTGTTTAGCCGCATAGGGGGGCGGTTAAACCGGCCTGCCCTGGGAGCCTCGGGAAAAAGTCAACTCGAAAGTGGATCTCTCAAACGGCTTGAGCTCTTAAGATGAGATTTTGGCCAGATGATATACACCCCCAGTGGAGTGTTTTCCCAAAAGATCTCGGCCTCTAACTCACTAGAACTCCCGGAATCTCAAATCTAAGGAAGAACACCATGAACTCGAGTTCATCCCGAAATCTCCAAATCCAAAGCGATTCCCGGCGTTTGGGGGCAAGATATCACCAGCAAAAGAGGCACAAGGCTCTCATACGTGAATCCCCCAAAGAAATCCGAGAGAAAACGCCCAAGGAAGTGAAGAACGAAAATCCCCCAAAAATAGCTCCGAAAATACCTTCGAAAATAGGAAAAGAAAAAGGAGCTCGTGGATTCAACTCATGGCACAAAGATGAACTGAACAAACTCAATCAACAAACCATGAATTAACCTATACAAACTACGAATGATTCGAAATAGTTCTAGGTGGAAGGGATGAAGGGAAAACTACAAGTCCAAAGGAAAATAGAGGGATAGCTAAAAAGATAACCAAAGAGATAACAGCCACCAACCCCTAGAGGGCCTATCAGTAGTCCATGTGGTGGTGCCGGAAAGACTAAACTACCCCTAAGTGATACATACCCCTCAGGGGCAAATTTGACATTTGGTTTCAGATATTTTCCGGCTGGGACAGCTTCCACCGCAAGCTAGCTTCCCTCCGACGCAAGCCTTGCGGTCACGCCGCGTGTCCTCCGGATCGAAACTCCTCGACGCCGAACTTGGGCCGGCCCAGGGGGAGGCGGTTAAACCGCCCCTGGCTGGTCACCTCAGCCCAGCTGCCCAATCTTCGCCTCGTCGAGTCCTCGGCCTTGGTTTTGAGGCCCAAACCAAGGAAAACCGTCCACCGATGATTTTGTGGCCAAATCACCAAACCCCGCGTACAAGCTTCGGTTGTTGGCCGCTACCTTGCACCGGCTTCTCGTCCGCGTACGAGCTTCGGTTGTGAGCCGCTACCTCGCACCGGAACCACGTCCCCTTGCTCGTTCTTGCCAGCATGTGAACCACACTTGATCCATCTGGCCACCGGGTCCCTCGAACCAAGCCTACTTGTCTCTCCGCTCCTCGGAGGCCGCCATGGCTAAGACCTTTCGCGCCTGTTCTTCACCTGCACCAATGCAATCAAGCCGCATTCTACACCTGCAATACTTGAGCCAAGGGAAACGTCAGTCCACACCACGTTGTCAATCACTCATTACACCAGGAAGCGACCATCCACCGGTCCTCGGACACACCGGGTCCTCAATCTCCCCCTTGATGAGTGCATTGACAACACACACATAGTAACCAATGATATAAAAGAAAATATAAAAGAAATCGAAAAATAAACGCTCAAGCAAGTGACCAAAAGTAAGAACAAGACAAATCAAAGTCACTCACAAGAGAAAACTTAGAAAAATGCCGATCCTTCCATAGGAAGCGAAAAGGGCTCAACACCATTGGCAAAAGAGCAAAAGCACAAAGCACAAATCACAAATCTCCAATTCACTTTTCAGAACACTCAAAGCACTCCCCCTGCAAAGATGCAACTCCCCCTGAACAAGTGAACTTGTGCGTGCGAAAAACGGTTGAAAATGCTCAAAATCCCACAAAACTTGTGCACTCAGCACAGGGGTGGTTAAACCGCCCCTGACAGATGGGCAACCTCAAAAATGCAAGTCTCACACAAAAAGCTCGCAACGATGCCGTTTCAACTCAAAAACCTTCCAAATATGCCCAACAAAGTTTTCCAATACTCAAACCCTCAGAAACTTCACAAATTTTCAAAAAACTTCCTTTTGGGCAAAACTCTCACCTCTCACACAAATCCAACAAATTCTAGCTCAAAAACTTTCTCACAAATTTAGCAAACTTTCTCACAAATTCAGCAACTTCTCTCCCTTTCAGAATGCTCCAGAAATTCTCCCCCTTGTTGACAATGCACAAATCAAGGAAAAAATGTACAAAATGCTACTACAAGCTTCTGAAATATACAATGAGCAATACAAAGTGCTACAAGTTAGAGAAGAGGCAACCTAGATAGTTCATCATGTGACACGGGCATTGCCATCAAGAAGGTAAAGACATATAGCCAATTGGCAAAGCCATGATCAATTTGTTCAAGTATATCAAAAATGTCACCACATGAGCAAAGTCCTAAACATGGATCATTTAAGCAAAAAATAAACTTCATCTCACCAAGATCATGAAAGGACAAGCATTCTTGACAAAAGATCATTACAAACGCCCAAATTCTATCTCATGTCATGTCAAAGCACGGAGCCATGTGTTCACTTCTCAAGGGAGACTTCTCCGGCAAACAACATGCAACCGCTTAGCACCCATGTGTGCAAGTGTGTGCAGTGGTGAAAGCATAGAGACATGAGCATAAATATTTCTTGAAATGTATCTTTTTCTTATCTTTCTTCTTTCATGGATAGACATCTCATTTTTCAAGATTTTCAAATTAAGCATGGTACATGAAATGTCTTTGCGACAAAAAGAAGCTTATGCCCCTCCACAAGATAATGCATGGGCTAAACATTCACAATGACAAAGGTCTTTGACCCAATTGAAAAGAACATCAAATCCTAGCATGATCTTAAGCAAGATATAGCCATTTCGGCTCAAACAAGACATGCAAAGGCATTTACTCATGGGTGAAAAGAGTTTAAGTTCAGTTCATCATTTTACTTTAAAAAGTGACTATCTCAATAGAATATATATCAAAACCATCAAGAGCATAGCCATCCATACAATCAATCCCTAGCCAGCTTGCCTAAACTCTAAAATGTAGCAAGTTGTAGCAATCACTGCATATAGGAGAAGCTCATCCTAAGATATGATACAAATGCAGCATGATATATCACAAGATGCAAAGATGAAAACTATACATCAAGATACAAAATGTGAAATCAAGATACAAAAGTACAAAGATTATACATCAAGATACAAAGATGGGTAAAAGCAAATCAAATACAATAGTATACATATGCTACAACAGAAGCCTCCAAAACTCAGCTCAGAAAAGCGCACACACACCAAGTTCTCCTCGCAAGCTGATGAAGGTAACTTGGTCAAGTGATTTTGTGAAAATGTCTGCAAGCTGGTTTTGGGTAGAAACATGGGCAAGCTCAAACTCAATACACAAGTGTGATCAAAGCACAACCATAAAGCTCCCCCTGGAATGTGTAACCAAAATGCAAATCCAAGGTTCAAGTTCAAACTACAAGCTCCCCTTGGAATGTGCAACTGAAATGCAAATCCAAGGTTCAGGTTCAAATTTCAAATTCCCATGATATGCACAACCAAAGTGCCAACACAGCAAACTCACAAACTCATGCAATCCAAAAGCTATAAGCAAGGTCCTCTCCTTTTCAAATCAACTTGAGCAAATTCTCCCCTTAAGTACAGTCAAGCTCCCCCTCAACCAGAGACACCTAGTAACTAGAAAAATGTACAAAAGCAAATGGAAAGCTCCAACACAAAACAAAAAGAAGAGAAATCTCAAACGAGCAAAATTCAACAAAAGATGCAAACTAAAAGGATACCAAATGAACAACATGCCATGCACAAAATGAGACATATGAGGAAACATGACAGAGAGTTCATGTGGATCACACACTATCATACAAAGGTGACTAGTCCACCAACATATATCACAAAGCTAGCATGTCAAGATATACACATGAAGATTATACATGCTAACAAGAAAAGTGGCTAGCCTACTAAGGTATATACACATCCAATCAACGAAGGCAAATGTACATCATGCTAAAACAAATCAAAAAGGCAAGATACAGGCACAAAACAAGCCAAAGATACACAGGTGAACACAAGAGTGTACAAAGGATATACTCACAATACATAATGTACAAGGGCCACATCGGGGCCGTCCAAAAAGGTGTGGAGAACCATCAAACCTTGATCAGGCAAAAGACCAAGAGTCACCAAGCTCATGTTCTCCATACCTCCCACCTGCACAATCAAAAGCGAGAACGAGAAAGAGCGAACGACTCGACACTGGGGTTAGTACAGAAGGAGTTAAACCAGTGTCGGGCCATTTGCTCAAAAGAGGGGTTAGCAAAATCAACTCTACCACGTGAAACTCTCTCGTCTCTCACCATCGGACCTCTAGCACCACGCGGGGGAAAACGCGGCCTAGACTCTCTCCTAGCCTCAAAGCTTCGGTCAAACCTCTCTGCACCAAACTGACCACGAGCAGGAGGCCGCCTAGCGAACTCACCACGAGCTGGAACACCACGACTACCCAACGAAGGAACTGTACGCACAAAAGCCTCTCTCCTAGGCAAGGGTGAACGAGACACAGGCACACTACGGGAAGAGTAGTACCTGTCCCTGTTACCCAACTCCTTCTCTCGTCTCACCTCCCTCTTCTTCCTCCAGCAAAACTCATCTAGGTGACCATCCCTTCCACAATGATCACAATGGAAGCGGACTGGTTTTGGCTTTGGGGTTTCTCTCGGCTGTGGCTTCTCACTTCTCTGGTAACCCCCACTCCTCACAAAGGTCACTCTCCTTTGGAAGTTGTTTGTCTTTGGTGGAAACTTGGGAGGATCTGGAGTGGTGTCAAGCTTGTTCAGCAGGTGGTTGGGCTTAGGTGCAAAGCTGTTCTTTGGTGGAGCTTTCTGTGGTGTTGGGATGTTTGTGGTGGGGTTAGCTTGCTCTCTCTCTTTCTCACCACTACTCTCACCAATCTCCTTAAAATCCAGACCACGACCATCAGCTCTCTTAAACCCAGCAATCAACATCTTAAGCTGAGGCTCGCGACCCGACAACCAACCCAAACACTGACGCAACTCATCATTTTCATTCTGCAGACGATCAACATATTGTGCAAGTTCCACATTCTTCAAAGCAACAGCATCGCATGCAGAGCAAGAGTTTGCAACAGGTGATTTTAATTGAGCCTCAAGCGAACTAATCATGGTACGGGATTCAAGCAACTGAGCATGTAAAGCAGGACAAGAAGTACAAGCACCTAGCAAAGAAGGTCTAGACTTCAACTCAGTAATCTCAACCCTAGCACCTTCTAGTTCATCAAGGCATGTCATGTGTTTATCCTTGAGAGCAACCAAATCAGCAAGATGCACATCACACACAGAGCATTCAAGTTCATCCGACACAATAGGAGCATCCTTTAACACAGCAAACTCAGACTCAAGCTTAGCTACTCTCTCCCTAGACTCGCAAAGCAAAGACTCAACCATCGCCTTCTTTCCAGTCTCAGAAAGTAAGGCCTCAAGCTCAGCTACCCTCTCCTTCGACTCTCCTAGCAAGGATCTAAACTCTCTCTTCTCCTTGTTGGTCTTCCTAAGGACATCATCACGGTTATCGACCAACTCCTCTAGTCTAGCAATCTCCTTACGCAAAGAGGTGGGATCGGTCAATACCTCATCCTCGGAGTCGGAGTCGGAGTCGTCCTTGCTCTTCACGGAGTCGTGTGCCATGGTGCAGTAGTCGACGGCGGTGAAGGAGATGCCGTTGAAGTTGTGGTTCACGTGCTTCTTCTCCTTGCGGTGGCCGCGGTCTTCATCCTCGCTGCTCGAGCTTGACGACGTGTTGGTGGAGCTCGTGTCGATGTCGCTCGCATCAGCCACCATCGCTCGAGGCTTGTTCTTCTTGTGCCCACCGTGCTTGTTCTTCGACCTTCTCTCTTCCTTGTTCTTGTGCTTGGAGCGGTACTCGTCCTTGGAGCGGTGCTTGTGGTCATCTCGCGGGCGGTGCTTGCGGTTGTAGTCGTTCTTGATCTCCCCGGGGCACTCGGCGATGAAGTGGCCCATCTTCCTGCATCTGTAGCACGTACTCCCGGCACGCCTCGAACCCTTGCGGTTCTGGTACATCCTCTCGAATCTCCTGGTCAGCAGCGCGAGATCCTCCTCGCTCAGCACCTCATAGTCCTCATCTGGAAGAGACACAAGAGAAGACAAAGCAAAGTGTCTGGAAGTGTTAGCTTGTCCATAACCAGAGCCACCGACTAGAGCCAGACTATGGGGATCAGTCGGACTCTTCGCCTTGGCAAGCAGCTGTCTATCAACCTCATAAGACTTCAACTTGGAGAAAAGCTCATCAACCGACAAAGTTTCATAGTTAGCCGAATCCATGATTGCCTCAACCTTGGCACCCCACACGGATCTATCAAGTGCTTGCAAGAGCTTGATAGCTCTGTCATGATCCGAGTATGGGAGGATGGTGATGTTGGTTTTCATGTTGTTGACTATGGCAGTAAAGCGCTGAAACAAAGCATCAACAGACTCTCTAGGCAAGTGAGCGAAATTCTCATACTCTCTGCGATACATCGAGAAGAGCCTAGCCTTCACATGGCTATCACCACCATGGGCTACCTTGAGCTTCTGCCAGATCTGGCTAGCTAGGTCCTCGCCCAAAACTCTCTCAAACTCCTCGGTCGACAAAGCACGGAACAAGTAGTCGACAGCTCTAGCGTTTGCCTCAAACTTATCTCTCGCATCCTGGGCATCTAAGTTGGTGGGATTGACATAGTGTTCATCTTAGGTCACATCCCACAACAACTTTCCTTTGCCTCGCAAGAAAGCGCCCATACACGCAACCCAGTTCAGATAATTCTTCCCATCGAAGTGCGGAGGCCCGAAACCCCGATCTTGGTACGCCATCTTTGGATCTTAGACTGGTTAGAGTCACAAAGACCCGTAACCGGCTCTGATACCAATTGAAGGACCGAAACGGCGACCAGAGAGGGGGGAGTGAATGGGAGCCGATAAAAATTCTTCTCAACCAATCCGGCTATTTCCCCAAATCAACTCCGATGCCTCCGAGAGCGATCTTGCCAAGATCACGTAGCCACTGTCAAGCTACTGACCCTAGTAACAAGATCAACGCAGTGGAACTCAAATCGATCGAAACGAACACAAACCGAACCAAAACCAACTCACCCTTGTGCTGCCAGGGGGGCGGTTTAACCGCATAGGGGGGCGGTTAAACCGGCCTGCCCTGGGAGCCTCGAGAAAAAGTCAACTCGAAAGTGGATCTCCCAAACGGCTTGAGCTCTTGAGATGAGATTTTGGCCAGATGATACACACCCCCAGTGGAGTGTTTTCCCAAAAGATCTCGGCCTCTAACTCACTAGAACTCCCGGAATCTCAAATCTAAGGAAGAACACCATGAACTCGAGTTCATCCCGAAATCTCCAAATCCAAAGCGATTCCCGGCGTTTGGGGGCAAGATATCACCAGCAAAAGAGGCACAAGGCACTCATACGTGAATCCCCCAAAGAAATCTGAGAGAAAATGCCCAAGGAAGTGAAGAACGAAAATCTCCCAAAAATAGCTCCGAAAATACCTCCAAAAATAGGAAAAGAAAAAGGAGCTCGTGGATTCAACTCATGGCACAAAGATGAACTGAACAAACTCAATCAACAAACCATGAATTCACCTATACAAACTACGAATGATTCGAAATAGTTCTAGGTGGAAGGGATGAAGGGAAAACTATAAGTCCAAAGGAAAATAGAGAGATAGCTAAAAAGATAACCAAAGAGATAACAGCCACCAACCCCTAGAGGGCCTATTAGTAGTCCATGTGGTGGTGCCGGAAAGACTAAACTACCCCTAAGTGATACATACCCCTCAGGGGCAAATTTGACATTTGGTTTCAGATATTTTCCGGCTGGGACAGCTTCCACCGCAAGCTAGCTTCCCTCCGACGCAAGCCTTGCGGTCACGCCGCGTGTCCTCCGGATCGAAGCTCCTCGACGCCGAACTTGGGCCGGCCCAGGGGGAGGCAGTTAAACCGCCCCTGGGGGGCGGTTAAACCGCCCCTGGCTGGTCACCTCAGCCCAGCTGCCCAATCTTCACCTCGTCGAGTCCTCGACCTTGGTTTTGAGGCCCAAACCAAGGAAAACCGTCCACCGATGATTTTGTGGCCAAATCACCAAACTCCGCGTACAAGCTTTGGTTGTTAGCCGCTACCTTGCACCGGCTTCTCGTCCGCGTACGAGCTTCGGTTGTGAGCCGCTACCTCGCACCAAAACCACGTCCCCTTGCTCATTCTTGCCAGCATGTGAACCGCACTTGATCCATCTGGCCACCGTGTCCCTGGAACCAAGCCTACTTGTCTCTCCGCTCCTCGGAGGCCGCCATGGCTAGGACCTTTCGCGCCTGTTCTTCACCTGCACCAATGCAATCAAGCCGCATTCTACACCTACAATACTTGAGCCAAGGGAAACGTCAGTCCACACCACGTTGTCAATCACTCATCACACCAGGAAGCGACCATCCACCGGTCCTTGGACACACCGGGTCCTCAGAGATGATCAAGAATTGCGGTGCCGAGCTCCCCTTTTCCCGCCGCCGGCCGTCCTCACCCCCTCCGCACGATGTGGCGCGCTCCGCTGCCCCTCCCATGCCTATAAATAGAGGAGGACCCTCCCTTCCCTCGGCAAACCGAGCTCCCAAGCCGAGCCAAGCTTGCCTCCCCTCAAGGCCACCCCTCCAAACTCCCTCTCCACCCGAGCCATCACCCGGAATGGGTTCCCCTCGTGCTCCTCTTCACGCCCGTGCCCTCCGTTCATCTCGCGGTGGCCAGAGCTCGGAAATCGGGGGAAGCCCCGAGCTCCTTCCCCCTTCTCCCATGGCGCACGGGCGCCTGGAGCGAGAGGAGGAAGACGACCCCCTCTGGGTCGCCTTGCCCCTCGCCACCAACCGCTGCCAGGCGGGCCCGGCCACTTCCCCGGCCGCATGGTCCCGGTTCACAAGGATCGGAGACTGCCCGCGTCCCCTGGTCCATGGTCGGCCCACGGCTTTCCGCCGCCGGACCCCGGGTGCACCCGGTGCACATGGACCGGGTGACCACAGGCCGGTCCACGAAGGACCACGGGAGCGGTGCACCAAACAGTGCCCGGCCGGCCCACCCCTCCGCGTCAGCTCCTAGCAAAATGCTAGGTACACCCGGTAAGTGTACACAAACATTTAGTTAGAGCCCTTCTTCACTTCCCAAAATTCCCCAAAAATACCCAAAAATCCTAGGAATATTTCTAAGCCTATTACTACCATCCAATCCTTTTTAGCACATCATTAGAGCCTAAATCCAATTAGGCTAAGTTCTAGCCTATAGAGGCCGCCCCTAGTGTACCCAGGAAATTCCTTTTTCCATATCTTAGCCCCATAAATCCCCAGGAAATTCCCATAAATACTAGGGATTATACTAAGCATTTCCATATGCTTACTTCCCTAATATTTATATCCTAAGCCTAGCCTAGCCATTAAACCACCTGAAACCCCGTCGGTACGCCGCCCGTATAAACCCTAAACCCCGTCGAAACTCCCGTCGTCGTACCATCCGTCCACAAACCCCTAGATATCCATAAAACCCTAGCCGTCATGCTGCCCAAGGAACATATAAGGATTCGCTAGAACTCCATATCGGTCATTCGGGGTTTATTCCTTAGAAATCTATATAAATCCCGAGATACCGATAATCATCGTTCCAACCATCTTCCAGGGAATTATTTAATAATTCTCTTCAAGAATCCCCATCCTTTAATCCATTAATTATTTTATATAATTAATGGATTATTAATCCAAACCTCCCAGCCTTTAGGAAAATCCATCGAATCCTCGCCTTTCCATTTCTTTTCCTTTTACGATTTGATTGGTGTACTGTTATACTGATTGTTATTTTATGTGTTTTATCGATAGCATGACCGGGGCCGACGAGACGCCGAAGCTCCAGAAGACCCGAAGCCCAGCCCGGTCAACATATGGTATACGCCCGCGTAAGGACGTCTAAGGACGGACAATGAAGGCAAGTCTCACCAATAATATCACCCCCCTTCACTAAACTTTACATTATGTGCAGCATAAGCTACAGGGGGCATGACCTGAGGGTATGCCCAGCATCGCTGTAGTATAGGATGCTTTAAGATTGGGAGTGGAAGGATGGCCTCGCTAGGAGGATCCTAAGAGCCACTCTGATCCCAGCTAAGGACCGGTTCATGGGAGAGTCTTTCTAGTGCCCAGTACAACCTCGCATGCCAAAAAGGCACAACCTACGGGAGTGCCTATTTATGTGAGGCCTTGATTCACACCCCACCAGCTGAACCTAGTAATCCATCCCAAGGAGCCATATGATTGGTGCAGAGTGCCAACCGGCGAACTAGGTAGCGCCTGGTGCCGAGTCGGGCACGCGCCAAGTCGGGAACGGGTATGCTAGAGACAGCCCCAGGCAGAGGACTGGGACTGGGCGGCACGGGTCGACTAGGATACAGGGTCGGAGACCCTAAGGGCCGAGGGCCCTAATTAATGAGCTCACAGACCCGGGTCGACATCCGCGAGGTTGATGATTAGTGGCCCCTGCTTAGCCCCCAGTATTACCTGTGGCTGGACCTAGGGAATGCTGACCAGCGATGGTCACCGGTGGGTATGAGTCTCGTAGGGTAGTACCTGCCTTGACGAAGGTAGGGACTGACCGAATGCGGGGTAGATAAGTACGACCTCTGCAGAGTGTAAAATCTATCTTGATAGCCGTGACTCCGGAATGAGTCCATTTAGTCAAAGCTCCCAATGATTAGTCTTTAATGTTTTGTATGGGGAACCTGAGACGGCGGAGGTACCGTTGGTCAGGTTCGGGATAGCTCATCGGGACTGGTAGGGAGGAAGTGCCCCTCCAGGACCGACCTTTATAATTAACTTAATTTAATATATTATATTATTGAATTTGTGGGATTTGCCGGGTATTCTCTTCAGAATACTCACCCTTGCTTTCATTGTCATACAGGTTTAGGACTCCAGGGCGAGAAGGTGCTACAACCCATTCCGGTGGAGGAATGAAGTGCCTACCCGCTCTCCGCTAGCTTAAACGGTGATTAATTTGTTTAGTTATCCGTTATTTACCGCTTCTGATACTAATCTGTGATGAAATCTGTATCAGCGGCCGATCCAGGACCTGATACAGGTAATCAAGGGACCTCTTGATAAGGGGTCCCCACACATTTGAACTTTCCTTCATCTCGAAGTAACTTGATCTTATCTTCATTTGCTTAGACCTTAAGCAATCTTGGAGTTTGGTGGGCTGGATCTGGGCATGAGTGGGCTTCTAATCCATGTCCTGGAGTGGGCTTCTAATCCATGTCCTGGGCGCCTGGGCCCATTAGGCCTTCTTCTCACGGGCTTCCGGCCTTCGCTTTATGCTTGTCTCCAATTTAGCCCAAATCCATCTTGATTTTATCAATTATCCTACATAAACCAAAATACTCCAAAAACACATGCATATACGAATATGGCCTGATTATTGAGTATGATCATTAGTTTAGACATTAAATTCATGCAATTATCGAAGCTAAACAGGGGTAAAAGGGTGTCATTTAACAGCGCCAACAATCCCCCCATGCTTAAACCTTGCTCATCCTCGAGTAAGTCTTCGATAGAAATCAGCGTTGCCTTCCGATGTCCAATCCCTGCACTTGATCACATACTAGAAAGAACAAAACACTCCCAAGGATTTTTAAATTAAGTTCAAGTTGTAACCAGCTCTTTCTAGTATGAAGGGTAGATATGAATGAAGTGCAACCCACAAAGAATTTAATTCACAAGCTCTCAAATTTAAATAAGTCTCAGGCATAAAGAATTTTGATTTTAAAACAAAACTGAACCAAGATCAATAATTTAAACCTTGCAAAGTTGCTCATGAAAAACTCAACTCATCTTGTCTCTCAAACCTGCTAAACACTCAATCCTTTCTTTCTCTCAAGTATAAAAGTGAAGGCTTTATCTGGAGCTTGGAAAGGTTAGTCCTATGTTGGCACTCCTTAGCATCACATTTTAGCAACGCTCAAGAGCGCGAAGATATATGTCGTTGTATGCAAAATTAATTCTACAAGCGCACAGAATATAGCTCGTTGTAGCACTTTACCTCGGGAGTAACCCTAGGGTATTGTGCTTATATTTCCGCAGGGAAGCAGATGGTTAAAGTGTATTGAAGAATGAAATGATATATCTTGCCAGAAATATCAAGCCACAAACCCAGGGGCACAAACTCTAGGTTTGGGGGATAATGGTCAAATGAATGACCGGATAGAAGGTCTAGAAGACCAGCGACACACGGAGCACCTATTTCTAAAGAAAAGGAAAGACGTTGGGAGAGACCGGACCTAGACACTTCCTAACTTAGAGCAAAAGGCACCCTAGCCTTGGCCTAGACTCTAGCTTAGATACTGGGAACAGAGCTCGCTTCGACGGCTAGAACGGGAGAACCTCAGAACGGGATGAGAGAGGGGGTTCTCCGGGCTCAGCACTACTGTTATGAATACACCCGAACGTGGTGGACTACGAAGGACGGACAGGGCTGTCACCACCTGCCGCCTACCACTGCAGTTCCGTGGGGTGCAACACACTTCCTAGTTAATCAACAAGCCAGACACCACGTCTGCACTCGATGATTAAGATTTCTCTTGAGGCCTGTCAAGAGAAATCCCCGTCTTCCCTAAGGCGTCTTACGGCCCGATCAAGGCGAGCAAACCCGCGAGATAAAGCCCGGTAGAGCTAAACTAAACTCTATATTAAAACTAAAGGGGATAGAACTTTGCTCTAAAGAGAGCATGATCTTTACTCTAAAAGAAGAGCAAGACAGAAAGACAAAAGATAAACTTAAGCTCTGAAGTAAGAAAGTAATTGTATTAATAAACTCTTCAAAAGAAGGAAAGGATACAAGAGCTTTACCAGAACTCCGAAGACTCTGAAGATCCGAGCTAAGCTCGACTCGACTCTACTCCCAACTCTAATCCTAATCTAAGAAATGAAAAAGATACAAGAGCTCCCTTCAAGTAGAGACTTGAGTAACGTAGTGTGTGTTGGATGGAAGAGTTGGCAGCCTTTTATAGCCTCCAGGGGGTGGATGTCAGCTTAGCTATCACGCCATCGACCGGCTTAGCTTCCACACTGAAGAGGGTCGCGTGAGGAAGCAGCAGCAGGCCGGCCGGCCTGGTGTAGGCCGATCGGCCTACACCTGGCACCCCTAGCCACCGACTTCGTTGTGGACGCTCCTGATTGCTTCCTGAGGTCGGTAACGGTTGCGTTCCGTTGAGGCTGTCCGAGAATCCTATGCTGGTGGGCCCTTCAATCCATGTGTTTCTCACTTGAGCCTTCCGGGTCCTTGGATCAAACCGACGTTGATTGCACGTCTCCTGATCATCTTGGATACTTGGCTCAGCATGTGGATCAATGTCGTGGCCAAACTTGGCCAGAGGAGGCCGGTCGGCCTAGGCTAGGCCGGCCGGCCTGGCTCTGTGCCAGGTTTGGCCCTGGTTTCTCCTGATTTGTCCTGCAGGCATAACTCATCCAAAACTTATGGAATTTGTCAGTGAAAGCATTTTTATGTATGGAATATGGTATGATCATCCTCATTTTACCGAAATGTTGACGGTCACTACGAGGTTATAATGGCCGTTAACACACCCCCAAGCTTAGACTCTTGCTCGTCCTCGAGCAAGGCTAAAACTCTAGGTTCGGTAGGTCAGGAGTTGCTTCAATGTGTATACCCTTTAAGTACCTTGTGCTTAAGCCAAAACTCAACGAATCATTTGAATCAGTTGGCATAAAAGAGAACTCATACCATGGTTCCATGTGGGGCTGCAGCGGTTCATGTTTTGGGCTATTGAGAGCTTGAACGGTCATTTCTGAAGTATTTCCTGCAACTTTTCAGGTTCCATCTCGGAGATATGCATTTTTTTCAAAGATGATTTACTCATTCCCCGATGGTACTCTCGAGTCACTCAAGGTGTTTAATCCTCACTTTTGGTCGGATGACCAACTTTTCCCTACACTAAGGCTGAAGTGGAGTTGTAGGTAGGGCAAGAGTGGCATACCTTGGTTACTTCTGTTGTCGAGTCGAAGAGTGGTTCGCGAGCGATGACACTCGTCAAATTCCGGTCTTTGAAATTCATGGGTTCAAGTGGAGAGGGAGAAGGTGTGATGCTCAAAAGTCTTGGGACTCCTTATTTTCTCTCTCTCATATTTTTGAGATGTTTCTCTCTTCTTCTTTCTTTCTTTTTTTTCAAATGGAGCATTGTCTCCAACTTCTCTTTTTTTTCGAATACATCTCTTCTCTTACTTTGGTAACAGAGAGGAATTCAACTTTGTATGGAGTAATTGAGGACCTTTGGGGTGAGCTTTTGTGATGAGGTGAGTGGATGTCATCGACGGTGGACGTCAACCCCGGAGCAGGACTTTGACTAGTCGGACATTTTGAGGCTGGGGTGGATGGGAAGACCGGTAAATGACAAGTGCCTTCTGCAAGCGGACTTCACCATTCGACAAGACTCAAAGCAACGGATAGCATATGGTAGTTCATAAGATGTATAACTGTTTAGGCTCTGGATAGGACATTTAAACCATCGGGGAAGATTCACCATGTAATATTTTATAAAAACTTCCGAGAGGTTCCTTACTAAGCATGCAGTTATACCTCGAAACAAACCATATCAAAACTCACAATAACTTAAACAATGAACAAGTGCTCTTACTCCCACAGTTTTATCACGATGGATCCTTAAATGCCAACGAACTCAAATACTCGAAGAGTAAAGGACTACGCACGAGGCACTTAGAGGCCATAAACACAGCAACTTTTCATCATTCCATAGGTTCTCAACCATAATTCCATACATAAAGACATCTTTTGGAGCTTTTATTATGTTTTTGTTTTTTTAAATATATTTATTATTATTATTATTATTTATTTTATTTTATCATAGCAAGGCAAGGCAAGGCAAGGCGCTTTCGAACATACCTGAGACTCCCCCAAGCTTCGCTGAAGCTCACTGGTAGTACTGGTTGGGGTCGTAGTGCATGTAGTCGAAGAAGCCGTGCATGTCGGTCTGGAGGGATGTGGTCATCCCCCAGTTCTACTGGGTGAGGTCGGTGTTGTGTGCGACTTCATCTCTGAGCTGCTGCTGTTGCAGAGTCACCGTCTCCAACCTGGTACTAAGATCAGCGATCCCCCGGGAGACAGGGTTCTCGTAGTCATACCTGGTGGAGGCGGATGGTCCGACCTACAAGCCGTATCCTGCCATTCCTTGATGGTAGTCGAATGCCTCCTCGAAGCTCATATGGGCAGTGGGGTTCTCGGCCTGCTGCTGGTAGTCGTACTCGGTCTGCTGCTGGTAGTCGTACTCGGGCTGCTGCTGCTGGTGGTACTCGGGCTGAGGTGTGGTAGAAGTTTCGGCTTCACTGTCGTGCCTGGCTCGCCTGCCACGTGTTACAGGGCCTGCAACACTGTGGCGAGCGGGTTCCCTCCTTCTGAGCTGCATGGTTAGACTTTTCGCCGATCTCAACGACAAAGCCGGGCAAGGAAGCTCGACTTCATCGATGAAACCAGGATAACACATGAAAAGAGTATGGCCAGGGCCCTCGCGCATCAAGTGACCCTGGATAAAATGGTCTATACCAATGCAAGACTGATACTCTTGTGTAGCAGGAAGGAAAGTTACTTGAGCGCCCTGCAAAGCACCAACGTGGGTGGCAATGCGAGTGACTAGCGAGGTTATGTCAGTTGTGGCTCGGCTAGTGACTAACCTCTGCCAGTCATCAAGCACGCTCACGACAGGCGAGAAACGAATTTTCTTGACCATGCATAAAGGCACTCTAAATCAGGCAAAAGGCAAAGACACAAATCAGCTCGTGGGTGAACCACCATAGCGATCCACTTCGCCAGAAAACGAAGAGTGGGGTTTTGGATGGCAGTGATGATATTTTTCCCCGAGGATGGCTCACCTGTGATGCTATCCCACCATGCGGCACGGTTGTACCGGTGGTTAGTCACCAACAGGTTAGCATCAATGATGCATCTCTTGTTGAAACCAAGAGCCTCACTGAGTTGCTTCGGGGTCAAGGTAAAATCCTCGTTGAAAAACCGAAAGCAAATGTTTGTCTCGTTGGGAAGAACTTCGATTTTCAAACTCATCAAAAACTCCATAGTGAGAAAGTGTGAACCTGTTTCCGGCGGGGTAGAAGTTTTGCCATCCGGCGTTGTTGAAAGCCCGTTCCATGTCTCCTCCGAGACCGGTCCTGATCAGCAGCATGGGGTCGAAGTACTTGGCATGCATGTAGTTGCGGGCCTAGAGCTTGGCAAGCACTGTTCTCTCTTCTTTGGATCGAGCGACGATGTGCTCGACCCGAGTCATGATTCGGATGCGGAGCCTGTTCCGGGGCACTTCTTGCCTCTCCACCTCCTAAGACTCTGTGTCTTGTTGAGCAGAGTCAACAGACATAGTGTCTCGGGAGGCAGACGATCCTTGAGAGCGACGGGAGCTTGAAGAGCTGAGCTTGGTCACGACTCCACGTGCCGTCTGGCGTGCCCTTGTCCACATGATTCCTGCAAAAGGTTAGTCTCACAATACCCGAAGGAAATCAGGGGTTAGGCAGTCAGAAGTTAGGCGTTCTTGTGGGAGATTAGTCACCACAACTCGGTTAGTCGTTCTTGTGGGGTAAGAACCACCACAAACGTTCTCGTTCAACCGGCAGGGGTTCGTTCTCACAAGAATTCAAGAATGGATTAAGCAGAATTTTCTTGGGGTTCAAACTCTAACCTTGCTTAGAGATTTTCGAAATTGAGAGCAAGAGAGAAGTGCAGAGCTGGAGATGTTTGCATACCTGCACTTGGGGTGACTTCCTCAGCGTGCTGGTCTCTTGAATTTATAGAGGGGCTCCAGAGGCAAGCCGGCCGGCCTGGATGGGGCCGATCGGCCCCCATCTGGCACGGCTGGTGCCCATCTTCTGCGTCGGTGGTCACGTTGCTGTGCATTATGCTCTGGTAGGTGAGGACGGGACAGCGACAGTGGAGGGAGGCCGGCTGGCCTGAGTGGAGCCGCTCGGCCTTGGCTGCTGCCCAATTTCCTCCATCCTTTTGTGTCGTGCCCATGCACATGTGCCTGCTCCTTGCTGCTGTGATCTGGCCATAGAAAATGACAAGTGGGGCCGGCCGGCCTGGAATTTGGCCGAATTTTTTTTATATGCTAAGCAATGCATAATAAAATATGAATGCAAGTTTTCGAAATTTAAACATGCTTTGCTGAATGAAAAGAATTGAAATGCAAAGAAAAACCTATTCTATATGCAATGCAAGGATACGTACCATATACCTTATGGCGAGGGCTCGAGTTTTTTGTCCTGAGCGGAACTGTCCGAATCTTTGTTCGGGACTGCTTTCACCCGCCATTCCTTTCGGACGGGACGGGGCTTGGATTCAACCTCCTTATCGCGCTTTGCTTGCTCTTCCAGCGCTTTGGTTCTCGATATCCTTCGCCGTGCATGATAGCGGTCATGCCTCTTCTTTACCTTGGCGGCGAAGGCTTCCACCATCTCCATGAGTGTTTCTTCGCTTGGCATATTGGGCTTTCGGAGTACGATTTCTCCGACCATATTGACTTTAGGGGGGATCTCCTTAGGACGGAAAGAGAAATTTTCGGTTCCTCCGTTGATCCTGAGTTGAATAGTACCTTCCTCGACGTCGATGTTTGCATTCGCAGTGCTTAAGAGCGGTCTCCCAAGAATGAGAGAGTTCGTTGCTCTGGCCTCCATGTCGAGGACCATGAAATCCACAGGGATGAAGAAATCACTGATCTTGACCGGAACATTCTCTGCGACTCCATGGGGGTAGCGGATCGATTGATCTGCTAGCTGCAAACACATGGGTGTAGAGACAAGCGATATATGTTTAAGGTGGTCAAAGACTACCTTAGGCATTACACTGATGCTCGCCCCCAAGTCACATAGGGCGTTGTCGAAATCATGGCCTCCAATTGAGCATGATATTGTGGGGCAGCCAGGATCTTTCTTCTTAAGGTGGGGCCCGAGTATAGCAGAGCTGCATTCCTCGATCAGCTGTACCATCTTCCTTGTGGGTAGAGTCCGCTTATTGCTAAGTATATCCTTGATATACTTGGCGTATGTCAGGACCTGCAAAGCATCAAGAAGTGGCATATTGATGTATACCTTCTTGATTACCTCGACGAACTTGTCAAATTGTTCGTCGGCCACGGGTCTTCTCCTCCGTTCCGGGAATGGGAGGAAAGTGGGATCTCGGCTGTCGCTTGAGGGTTGTGGTGCCTCGTTCTCCTCCTTTGAGACAGGGATGGTTTCCTTGTCGTCTTCCTCTTCGGCGATCGGCTCGGCGTGGCTAGCTTCCTTCTGTCGGGTACCTGCATCTTGAGGATTATGTGGATCCCGCGTGGACTTGCCAGTCCGCGTGGTCACCGCACTAACATTTTCCTTGAAAGGGACCTCCGGTTGCCCGGGTAACTTTCCCGCATTTGGGTTAGGACAAGATGCAGCCAGCTGAGCCACTTGAGTTTCAATCATTTTGTTGAAGCTCAGCTGGTTCTTAATGACAAAATTAAAAGCTTCTATCTGGGAGGCCATCGACTCCATAACTTTATCATTAGCAAGAAATTTCTTGCTAATGCTATCATTAATTTGTTTTTGGCCATACCAGATGTCCTTTAACGACGGTTGAAAACCGTTGTTAGAGCCATTACCTTGCTGTTGGCCGAAGGGGAAATTGGGCTTGGAATTCCAACCTTGTTGAGGACGGAAGCCTGAATTGTTGTTATTCCCAATGAAATAGGCTTCTTCTTGTGTCGTCGGGTAGTTGTCGCCCGAGTGTCCTGCTTCTCCACACGTTTCACACGTGATTCTCTCCTCCATAATTTGATTCATCTCCTTGCCAGGAGATTCTATCTTCTTTAAGAGGAGGTCCATCTTAGCGGCCAGCATATCGACGGAGTCAATTTGATGTACTCCCTTGGTGCGGGGAGCTTGTCTTTCTCCTATCCAACTCTGGTGAGCGGATATCTTCTCGATCAGTGCCTTTGCTGTGTCTACGTCCAGCGAGAGGAAAGCTCCTCCCGCGACTGCATCCAAAAGCTCTTGCGATCGATGACTCATGCTGTGGAAGAAGTTTTGAGTGATCAACCAATCTTCCACACCATGGTGGGGGCAGGCTGCAATGTACTCTTGCAGTCGCTCCCAAGCTCCGGGAACTGACTCTCCGTCTAGCTGCTGAAAGCTAGTGATTTTTCCTCGGAGGGCGTTGGTCTTGCCCACCGGGAAGTACTTGGTCAGAAATGTGTCTGTGCAAGTCTGCCAGCATCCTTCGAATGATGCCTTGTTGGCGTAGAACCACTCCTTCGCTTTCCCAAGCAAGGAGAATGGGAAGAGTTGGAGGCGGATGCTGTTGATCGGTGTGCCATTGGGGTTGATGGTGCTACACACCTCCAGAAAATTCCGAAGGTGAGCGTTCGCATCCTCAATCGCCTTTCTGCAGAAAGGGCGGGCCTGAACCATGTTCACTAGGCCAGACCTCAGCTCAAATGCCCCTTCCTATGGGTTCGACAGTCCCGGGAAGTTGCTGCTTGACGGGGCTGAAAACTCACGGAGTGTCTTCTTCGGCTGAGCCATTATATCTGGAGACTCTAGAGCTGAAGAATACGACGAACCTGAATCTGGTTTGGACTCGGAGTCGGATGACGACTCGAATATGTTGCTTGAGCTGAGTGAAATCTGAGGAGGTACGACTCTCTTTCGCCCTACTCTTCCAATGCGTTCTGGATTTGGATCAAAGTTTGATGGTAGGTTGAAACCAGTCATGCACTACCCTGCAAACACATAAAAAATAGACGAATGTTGCAGCGGTGAGGTCACTAAGGTTAGTGGTTTGGTAATCTGTAAAGATAATCAAATAATTCAACAATAACTTTTAGCCAATTGCTTCCCCGGTAACGGCGCCAGAAATGCTTGTTGGCACTCCTTAGCGTCACGTTTTAGCAACGCTCAAGAGCGCGAAGATATATGTCGTTGTATGTCTTGACGGCCATTATAACCTTGTAGTGACCGTCAACATTTCGGTAAAATGAGGATGATCATACCATATTCCATACATAAAAGTGTTTTTACTGACAAATTCCACAAGTTTTGGATGAGTTATGGTTGCAGGATGAAACTGGTGAAACAGGGGCCAAACCTGGCACAAGGCCAGGCCGGCCGGCCTAGCCTAGGCCGATCGGCCTCCCCTGGCCAGGTCTGGCCACGTCACTTATCCACAAGCCATGCCAAGTGCCCAGGATGATCAAGAACCGTGCAAACAATGTCGGTTTGATCCAATGACCCGGAAGGCCTAGAGGTGAAAGCACATGGATTGAAGGGCCACATCCTAGGATTCTCGGACAAGCTTCAACTAAACGCAACTGTTACCGACCTTTGGAGAGCATCAGGACCATCCATGCAAAGGTCGGTGCCAAGTGGCACCAGGGCCAGGCCGGCCGGCCTTGATGAGGCAGACCGGCCTCCTTCTGTGGCCGCCACGTCTCCTCCTTCGCGTGAAGCCTAAGCAGAGCCTTGGCGTGCTAATGAAGCTGACATCCACCCCCTGGAGGCTATAAAAGGCAGCTCGTCCACCTTGGGAAGACACACACCACATCACTCAAGTCTCTACTTGAAGGGAGCTCTTGTATCTTTTTCATTTCTTAGATTAGGATTAGAGTTGGGAGTAGAGTCGAGTCGAGCTTAGCTCGGATCTTCGGAGTCTTCGGAGTTCCGGTAAAGCTCTTGTATCCTTTTCTTCTTTTGAAGAGTTTATTAACACAATTACTTTCTTACTTCAGAGCTTAAGTTTATCTTTTATATTTCTGTCTTGCTCTTCTTTTAGAGTAAAGATCTTGCTCTCTTTAGAGCAAAATTTTATCCCCTTTAGTTTTAGTGTAGAGTTTAGTTTAGCTCTACCGGGCTTTATCTCGCGGGTTTGCTCGCCTTGACCGGGCCATAAGACGCCTTAGGGAAGACGGGGATTTCTCTTGACATGCCTCAAGAGAAATCTTAATCATCGAGTGCAGACGTGGTGTCTGGCTTGTTCATTAACTAGGAAGTGTGTTGCACCCCACGGAACTGCAGTGGTAGGCGGCAGGTGGTGACAGTCCTGTCCGTCCTTCGTAGTCCACCACGTTCGGGTGTATTCATAACAGTAGTGTTGAGCCCGGAGAACCCCCTCTCTCATCCCGTTCTGAGGTTCTCCCGTTCTAGCCGTCGAAGCGAGCTCTATTCCCGGTATCTAAGCTAGAGTCTAAGCTAAGGCTAGAGTGTCTTTTGCTCTGAGTTAGAAAGAGTCTAGGTCCGGTCTCTCCCAACGTCTTTCCTTTTCTTTAGAAATAGGTGCTCCGTGTGTCGCTGGTCTTCTAGACCTTCTATCCGGTCATTAACTTGACCATTATCCTCCCAAACCTAGAGTTTGTGCCCCTGGGTTTGTGGCTTGATATTTCTGGCAAGATATATCATTTCATTCTTCAATACACTTTAACCATCTACTTCCCTGCGGAAATATAAATACGATACCCTGGGGTTACTCCCTAGGTGAAGTGCTACAACGAGATATATTCTGTGCGCTTGCAGAATTAATTTTGCATACAACGACATATATCTTCACGCTCTTGAGCGTTGCTAAAACGTGACGCTAAGGAGTGCCAACAAGCATTTCTGGCGCCTTTGCCGGGGAAGCAATTGGCTAAAGTTATTGTTGAATCATTTGATTATCTTTACAGATTTACCAAACCACTAACCTTAGTGACCTCACCGCTGCAACATTCGTCTATTTTTGATGTGTTTGCAGGGTAGTGCATGACTGGTTTCAACCTACCATCAAACTTTTGATCCAAATCCAGAACGCATTGGAAGAGTAGTGCGAAAGAGAGTCGTACCTCCTCAGATTTCACTCAGCTCAAGCAACATATTCGAGTCGTCATCCGACTCCGTGTCCGAACCAGATTCAGGTTCGTCGTATTCTTCAGCTCCAGAGTCTCCAGAGATAATGGCTCAGGCGAAGAAGACACTCCGTGAGTTCTCAGCCCCGTCAAGCAGCAACTTCCCGGGACTGTCGAACGCGCAGGAAGGGGCATTTGAGCTGAGGACTGGCCTAGTGAACATGGTTCAGGCCAGCCCTTTCTGCGGAAAGGCGATTGAGGATGCGAACGCTCACCTTCGGAATTTCCTGGAGGTGTGCAGCACCATCAACCCCAATGGCACACCGATCAACAACATCCGCCTTCAACTCTTCCCATTCTCCTTGCTTGGGAAAGTGAAGGAGTGGTTCTACGCCAACAAGGCATCATTCGAAGGACGCTGGCAGACTTGCGCAGACGCATTTCTGGTCAAGTACTTCCCAGTGGCCAAGACCAACGCCCTCCGAAGAAGGATCACTAGCTTTCAGCAGCTAGACAGAGAGACAATTCCCGAAGCTTGGGAGTGACTGCAAGAATATATCGCAGCCTGCCCCCACCATGGTGTGGAAGATTGGCTGATTACTCAGAACTTCTTCCATAGCATGAGTCGTCGATCGCAAGAGATGCTAGATGCAGCCGCGGGAGGAGCTTTCCTCTCGCTGGATGTAGGCGCAGCGAAAGCACTGATCGAGAAGATATCCGCTCACCAGAGTTGGATAGGAGAAAGACAAGCTCCCCGCACCAAGGGACTACATTAAATTGATTCCGTCGATATGCTGGCCGCTAAGATGGACCTCCTCTTAAAGAAGATGGAATCTCCTGGCAAGGAGATAAGTCAGATTATGGAGAAGAGAATCACGTGTGAAACGTGTGGAGAAGCAGGACACTCGGGCGACACTTGCCCGATGACACAAGAAGAAGCCTACTTCATTGGGAATAACAACAATTCAGGCTTCCGTCCACAACAAGGTTGGAATTCCAAGTCTAATTTCCCCTTCGGCCAATAGCAAGGTAATGGCTCTAACAACGGTTTTCAACCGTCGCTAAAGGACATCTGGTATGGCCAAAAACAAATTAACGATAGCATTAGCAAGAAATTTCTTGCTAATGATAAAGTTATGGAATCGATGGCCTCCCAGATAGAAGCTTTTAATTCTGTCGTTAAGAAACAGCTGAGCTTCAATAAAATGATTGAAACTCAAGTGGCTCAGCTGGCTGCATCTTGTCCTAACCCAAATGCGGGAAAGTTACCCGGGCAACCGGAGATTCCTTTCAAGGAAAATGTTAGTGCGGTGACCACGCAGACTGGCAAGTCCACGCGGGATCCACACAATCCTCAAGATGCAGGTACCCGACAGAAGGAAGCTAGCCACGTCGAGCCGGCCGCCGAAGAGGAAGACGACGAGGAAACCATCCCTGTCTTAAAGGAGGGAAACGAGGCACCACAAGCCTCAAGCGACAGCCGAGATCCCACTTTCCTCCCATTCCCGGAACGGAGGAGAAGACCCGTGGCCGACGAACAATATGCCACTTCTTGATCGAGGTAATCAAGAAGGTATACATCAATATGCCACTTCTTTCGCTTCAAAAAAAAATATGCCACTTCTTGATTCTTTGCAGGTCCCGACATATGCCAAGTATATCAAGGATATACTTAGCAACAAGAGGACTCCTACCCACAAGCGAGACGGTACAGCTGACCGAGGAATGTAGCTCTGCTATACTCAGGCCCCACCTTAAGAAGAAAGATCCTGGCTGCCCCACAATATCATGCTCAATTGGAGGCCACGATTTCGACAACGCCCTATGTGACTTGGGGGCGAGCGTCAGCGTAATGCCTAAGGTAGTCTTCGACCACCTTAAACATATATCGCTTGTTTCTATACCCATGTGTTTGCAGCTAGCGGATCAATCGATCCGCTACCCCCATGGAGTCGCAGAGAATGTTCCGGTCAAGATTAGGGATTTCTTCATCCCTGTGGATTTCATCGTCCTCGACATGGAGGCCGGAGCAATGAACTCTCTCATTCTTGGGAGACCGTTCTTAAGCACTGCGAATGCGAACATCGACGTGGGAAGTGGGACCATTCAACTCAGGATCAACGGAGGAACCGAAAGTTTCTCTTTCTGTCCTAAGGAGATCCCCCATCAAGTCAATATGGTTGAAGAAATCATGCCCCGAAAGTCCAAGATGCCGAGCGTAGAAACGCTCATGAAGATGGTGGAAGCCTTCGCCGCCAAAGAAAAGAAGAGGCATGACCGCTATCATGCACGGCGAAGGATATCGAGAACCAAAGCGCTGGAAGAGCAAGCAAAGCGCGATAAGGAGGTTGAATCCAAGCCCCGTCCCGTCCGAAAGGAATGGCGGGTGAAAGCAGTCCGGAACAAGGATTCGGAGAGTTCCGCTCAGGACGAAAAACTCGAGCCCTCGCCATAAGGTATATGGTACGTATCCTTGCATTGCATATAGAATAGGTTTCCCTTTTCATTTCAAACCTTTTCATTCAGCAAACCATGTTAAATTTTCGAAACTTGCATTCATACTTTATTTATGCATTGTTTAGCATATAAAAAAATTCGGCCAAATTTCAGGCCGGCCGGCCCCACCCAGGCCGGCCGGCCCCACTTGTCATACTCTATGGCCAGATCACAGCAGCAAGGAACAAGCACATGTGAGTGGGCACGACACGAGAGGATGGAGGAAAATGGGCAGCACACCAGGCCGAGCGGCTCCACCCAGGCCGGCCGGCCTCTCTCCACCGCTGCCGTCCCATCCTCACCAAACAACAGCACCAGGCATAGGAACGTGACCACCGACAGCGGGATGGGCATGACCGGCGCCATGTGTAGGCCGATTGGCCTCACACGGGCCGGCCGGCCTCCCCCTGGCTCGCCTCTATAAAAGCCGGTGCCCAGCTCAGAAATGCATGCATCCTGAGCGCTTCCTTTCTCCCTCGTTTGAATTTCGAAAATCTCTAAGTAAGGTTAGAGTTTAAACCACAAGAAAATTCTGCTAAAATCCATTTTTAAATTCTTGTGAGAAGGAACCCCTGCCGGTTGAACGAGAACGTTTGTGGTGGTGCTTACCCCACAAGAACGACTAACCGAGTTGTGGTGATTAATCTTCCACAAGAACGCCTAACTTTTGATTGTCTAACCCCTGATTTCCTTCGGGTATTGTGAGACTAACCTTTTGCAGGAATCATGTGGACAAAGGCACGCAAGATGGCACGTGGAGTCATGACCAAGCTCAGCTCTTCAAGCTCCCGCCGCTCTCATGAATCATCTGCTTCCTGGGACACTATGTCTGTCGACTCAACTCGACAAGACACAGAGTCCCAGGAAGAGGAAGTGCCACGGAACAGACTCCGCATCCGAATCATGACTCGGGTCAAGCACATCGTTGCTCAGTCCGAAGAAGAGAGAACGGTGCTGGCCAAGATCCAGGACCGCTACTACACGCATGCCAAGTACTTCGATCCCATTCTGCTGATCAAGACCGGTCTCGGAGGAGACATGGAATGGGCTTTCAACAACGCCGGATGGCAAAACTTCTACCCCGTCTCGGAAACAGGTTCACACTTTCTCACCATGGAGTTTTTGATGAGTTTGAAAATCGAAGTTCTTCCCAACGAGACAAATATTTGCTTTCGGTTTTTCAACGAGGATTTTACCTTGACCCCGAAGCAACTCAGTGAGGCTCTTGGTTTCAACAAGAGATGCATCATTGATGCCAACCTGTTGGTGACTAACCACCGGTACAACTGTGCCGCATGGTGGGATAGCATCACAGGTGAGCCATCCTCGGGAAAAAATAGCATCACTGCCATCCAAAACCCCACTCTTCGTTTTCTGGCGAAGTGGATCGCTATGGTGGTTCACCCACGAGCTGATTTGCGTCTTTGCCTTTTGCCTGACTTAGAGTGCCTTTATGCCATGGTCAAGAAAATTCGTGTCTCGCCTGTCATGAGCATGCTTGATGACTGGCAGAGGTTAGTCACTGGCCGAGCCACAATTGACATAACCTCGCTAGTCACCCGCATTGCCACCCACATTGGTGCTTTGCAGGGCGCTCAAGTCACTTTCCTTCCCGCTACACAAGAGTATCAGTCTTGCATTGGTTTAGACCATTTTGTCCAGGGTCACTTAATGCGTGAGGGCCCTGGCCATACTCTTTTCATGTGTTACCCTGGTTTCATCGATGAAATCGAGCTTCCATGCCCGGCTTTGTCGCTGAAATCAGCGAAAAGTCTAACCATGTAGCATAGAAGGAAGGAACCCACTCGCCACAGTGTTGCAGGCCCTGTAACACGTGGCAGGCGAGCCAGGCACGACAGTGAAGCCGGAACTTCTACCGCACCTCAGCCCGAGTACCACCAGCAGCAGCAGCCCGAGTACCACTACCAGCAGCAGCCCGAGTACGACTACCAGCAGCCGACGGAGAACCCCACTGCCAACATGAGTTTCGAGGAGGCATTCGACTACCATCAAGGAACGGCAGGATACGGCCCGCAGGTTGGACCATCCGCCTTAGCCAGGTATGACTACGAGAACCCGGTCTCCCAGGGGATCGCTGATCTTAGTACCAGGTTGGAGACGGTGACTCTGCAACAGCAGCAGCTCAGAGATGAAGTTGCACACAACACCGACCTCACGCAGCAGAACTGGGGGATGACCACATCCCTCCAGACCGACATGCACGGCTTCTTCGACTACATGCACTACGACCCCAACCAGTATTACCAGTGAGCTTCAGCGAAGCTTGGGGGAGTCTCAGGTATGTTCGAAAGCCCGTTGCCGTTGCCGTTGTCGTTGCCTTGCCTTGCATTGCCTTACCTTGCCTTGCCTTGACTTGCCTTGCCTTGCCTTGCTATGATAAAATAAAATAAAAATAAATAATAATAAAATAAAAAAACAAAAAAAAACATAACAAAAGCTCCAAAAGATGTCTTTATGTATGGAAGTATGGTTGAGAACCTCTGGAATGATGAAAAGTTGCTCTGTTTATGCCCTCTAAGTGCCTCGTGCTTAATCCTTTACTCTTGAGTATTTGAGTTCATTGGCATTTAAGGATCCATCATGATAAAACTGTGGGAGCAAGTGCACTTGTTTATTGTTTAAGTTATTGTGAGTTTTGATACGGTTTGTTTCGAGGTATAACTGCATGCTTAGTAAGGAACCTCTCGGAAGTTTTTATAAAATATTACATGGTGAATCTTCCCCGATGGTTTAAATGTCCTATCCAGAGCCTAAACAGTTATACATCTTATGAACTACCATATGCTATCCTGAGTTGCTTTGAGTCTTGTCGAATGGTGAAGTCCGCCTGCAGAAGGCACTTGTCATTTACCAGTCTTCCCATCCACCCCAGCCTCAAAATGTCCGACTAGTCAAAGTCCCGCTCCGGGGTTGACGTCCACCGTCGATGACATCCACTCACCTCATCACAAAAGCTCACCCCAAAGGTCCTCAATTACTCTATACAAAGTTGAATTCCTCTCTGTTACCAAAGTAAGAGAAGAGATGTATTCGAAAAAAAAAGAGAAGTTGGAGACAATGCTCCATTTGAAAAAAAAAGAAAGAAAGAAGAAGAGAGAAACATCTCAAAAATATGAGAGAGAGAAAATAAGGAGTCCCAAGACCTTTGAGCATCACACCTTCTCCCTCTCCACTTGAACCCATGAATTCCAAAGACCGGAATTTGACGAGTGTCATCGCTCGCGAACCACTCTTCGACTCGACGACAGAAGTAACCAAGGTATGCCACTCTTGCCCTACCTACAACTCCACTTCAGCCTTAGTGTAGGGAAAAGTTGGTCATCCGACCAAAAGTGAGGATTAAACACCTTGAGTGACTCGAGAGTTCCATCGGGGAATGAGAAAACCATCTTTTGAAAAATTCATATCTCCGAGATGGAACCTGAAAAGTTGCAGGAAATACTTCAGAAATGACCGTTCAAGCTCTCAATTGCCCAAAACATGAACCGCTGCAGCCCCACGTGGAACCATGGTATGAGTTCTCTTTTATGCCAACTTATTCAAATGATTCGTTGAGTTTTGGCTTAAGTACAGGGCACTTAAGGGCTATACACATTGAAGCAACTCCTGACCTACTGAACCTAGAGTTTTAGCCTTGCTCGAGGACGAGCAAGAGTCTAAGCATGGGGGCGTGTTGACGGCCATTATAACCTCATAGTGACCGTCAACATTTCGGTAAAATGAGGATGATCATACCATATTCCATACATAAAAGTGTTTTTACTGACAAATTCTACAAGTTTTGGATGAGTTATGGTTGCAGGATGAAACTGGTGAAACAGGGGCCAAACCTGGCACAAGGCCAGGCCGGCCGGCCTAGCCTAGGCCGGCCGGCCTCCCCTGGCCAGGTCTGGCCACGTCACTTATCCACAAGCCATGCCAAGTGCCCAGGATGATCAAGAACTGTGCAAACAATGTCGGTTTGATCCAATGACCCGGAAGGCCTAGAGGTGAAAGCACATGGATTGAAGGGCCCACATCCTAGGATTCTCGGACAAGCTTCAACTAAACGCAACTGTTACTGACCTTTGGAGAGCATCAGGACCATCCATGCAAAGGTCGGTGCCAAGTGGCACTAGGGCCAGGCCGGCCGGCCTTGATGAGGCCGACCGGCCTCCTTCTGTGGCCGCCACGTCTCCTCCTTCGCGTGAAGCCTAAGCAGAGCCTTGGCGTGCTAATGAAGCTGACATCCACCCCCTGGAGGCTATAAAAGGCAGCTCGTCCACCTTGGGAAAACACACACCACATCACTCAAGTCTCTACTTGAAGGGAGCTCTTGTATCTTTTTCATTTCTTAGATTAGGATTAGAGTTGGGAGTAGAGTCGAGTCGAGCTTAGCTCGGATCTTTGGAGTCTTCGGAGTTCCGGTAAAGCTCTTGTATCCTTTCCTTCTTTTGAAGAGTTTATTAACACAATTACTTTCTTACTTCAGAGCTTAAGTTTATCTTTTATATTTCTGTCTTGCTCTTCTTTTAGAGTAAGATAAGATCTTGCTCTCTTTACAGCAAAGTTTTATCCCCTTTAGTTTTAGTGTAGAGTTTAGTTTAGCTCTACCGGGCTTTATCTCGCGGGTTTGCTCGCCTTGACCGGGCCGTAAGACGCCTTAGGGAAGACGGGGATTTCTCTTGACAGGCCTCAAGAGAAATCTTAATCATCGAGTGCAGACGTGGTGTCTGGTTTGTTGATTAATTAGGAAGTGTGTTGCACCCCACGGAACTGCAGTGGTAGGCGGCAGGTGGTGACAGTCATGTCCGTCCTTCCTAGTCCACCACGTTCGGGTGTATTCATAACAGTAGTGCTGGGCCCGGAGAACCCCCTCTCTCATCCCGTTCTGAGGTTCTCCCGTTCTAGCCGTCGGAGCGAGCTCTGTTCCCGGTATCTAAGCTAGAGTCTAAGCTAAGGCTAGAGTGCCTTTTGCTCTAAGTTAGAAAGAGTCTAGGTCCGATCTCTCCCAACGTCTTTCCTTTTCTTTAGAAATAGGTGCTCCGTGTGTCGCTGGTCTTCTAGACCTTCTATCCGGTCATTAACTTGACCATTATCCTCCCAAACCTAGAGTTTGTGCCCCTGGGTTTATGGCTTGATATTTCTGGCAAGATATATCATTTCATTCTTCAATACACTTTAACCATCTGCTTCCCTGCGGAAATATAAATACGGTACCTTGGGGTTACTCCCGAGGTGAAGTGCTACAACGAGATATATTCTGTGCGCTTGCAGAATTAATTTTGCATACAATGACATATATCTTCGCGCTCTTGAGCGTTGCTAAAACGTGACGCTAAGGAGTGCCAATAGTCCAAACAAGCATGTGATTAGTGCAAAAGAAAGAACAAAGCGGCAACAATCATCATATTTCAATATTGCATAAATTTAAATAGTCTTCACCATTAATCAAATCATTTAAGCAAAGGGTGATCACAATTATTCATTCATACACTACTCTCACACATGCTGAAATTTAAATAAAGAAAACAGAAAAATACGCTATGTAAGGAAAATGGACCTAGTAATAGGCCATTAGTGATTTTGGTGATTGTATGTCAACATCCACCCATGGACTAACGACGTTTGCTAGTGTACAAGATTTAGTCGCATGGATGCATTGGTGATGGACTTGGATGAATCAAATACCAAACAAGGTCATGAAGACATGCACAAGACTTTTGAAGACCCTTAGGAAGACCAAGTCATCATAGAAGAGAAGCCGGAAAGAAGACACGCGAAGATCCGAAGCAAATCATGCTGAAAAAGAGCACAGGACAAATTTATAGTGAGCAGAGGATGAATCGGTGCTAATGCTCCGGTGCTAATTGGGTGATTTGGCACATCAAACAAGGTCATGAGGACTTGCTCAAGACACTAGAAGACCTTAAAGAAGCCCAAGACATCATACAAGAGAAGCTGGAACAAAAACACACGGAGAAACAAAGAAAAAGAGCATAGGACAAATTGACAGTGAGCATAGGATGATACGGTGGTAATTCTCCGGTGCTAAGTGGGTGAGCAGAGGATGATACGGTGGTAATGCTGCAGTGCTAAGTGGGTGAGCATAGGATGATACGGTGGTAATGCTCCGGTGCTCATCGGATAAGTCGGTGCTCATCGGCTCGGCTCGCGATCGGCTCAAATTCGGCTCTGCGTGGTTTGGTCATTTACCATAGGATGATCCGGTGCTCCACATGAAATACCATCGGATGGGTCGGTGCTCCATTCAAAGCAACGGCTAGTGCAACGGATATATGACCAAAAAGCTCTGGTGCAATGCGTCGGTGCTCAGCGAATGTGTCGGTGCTACGCAGAAATGTTGGCCGTTGGAGCAACGGCTAGTTTGAGGAGTTGGGGCTATATATACCCCATTGTCCGGCCATTTGGAGGGTGCTAGAGCTTGGAGAAGCTATTGGCTTGGCTCTCACATACACACAAGTGCTCTTGCCACCAAAGTGCTTAATAGAAGATTTAGGCAACTAGTTTCAAGCTTAGGCTTTGATTAGAACTAGTTTAGGCCGCTTAGCGCATTGCTTTAGGTGTTAGCCTAGAGTTAGGCGAGGTTTGTATACCTCTTGTGTATCGGTGCTTGCGCGTACCAAGAGTTGTAAGTATCGGGGCTTGTAAGTCTTGCGAGACCCTCCAACCGCGTTTGTGGAGTGGCCGCCGTTACTTTGTGCTAGGGAGGTGAGGCCCTAGGCGATTTGCCGAAGCTCAACCAAGTGGAGGCGGCGAGGAGCATCCGGGAGAGGCCAAGCGGAGACCCACTCGCGTGTGGGGAAGTCCCGTAGGCTATCCTACGGAGTGACTCGACCGGGGAGTTCATGCCCTTGCGCGGGCATTCCCTTTGAGAGGGGCTCCGACAACGAGGACTAGTGGAAAGCCGTGGCTTTCCGATACCTCGGGATACATCGCCGTGTCGGGAGTTTGCTTGCTTTATCTCTTTACATTCCGCATTACTTATTGCACTACATTCCGCATTTACCTTTCCTAGAATTGCCATGTGTAGTTGCTAGGATTGGAACCTAGGGTGCAAAACTTTTAGCGGTAGAGTTAGCAACACATAGAAAAACCTAGTGCACATTTAGATAGAAATTAAAATAGGTTTTTATATGTGCTCTTAGCCGTAGGTTTTTAATTGACCCTAATTCACCCCCCCTCTTAGGGTGTAACGGTCCCTTCAAGTGGTATCAGAGCCGGAGGCTCATATTTGGACTATTGGCTTCACCGCTAACGAGCAAAATGACATCCGTAGAGTTAGGGAGTGATATAGGCAAGCCTCCACACTTTGACGGCACAAACTACCCCTATTGGCAAGCACGTATGTCTTGCTACTTAGAAGCTAGAGGGATAGGTGTTTGGAGAGTGACGGAAAAAGGGATGAAGCCCCTTTCACGGCCGGACAACCCCACCAAGGCCGATTTGAGTGAGATACACCTCAATGCCATTGCTAGAAACTCAATTCTTGAATCTCTTAGCATGGAGGTGTTTAATAGAGTGTATGACCTAAAGAGTGCCCATGAAATATGGACAAATCTCAAAGAACTTCACAATGGGTCAAGTGACGTTAGAGAACAAAAGTATAGCTTGCTCAAGAAGGAATTTGATGATTTCAAAATGTTTTCTTATGAATTTGCTAATGACATGTACTCACGATTAAATGTTATTGTCAATGAGCTCAATTCATTAGGGTTGACCAAGCTATCCGATGGTGACGTCACAAGAAAGATCATCTCCGTTCTTCCAAAGGAAAAATATGGTCAACTTGTCACCTATCTTCATGTCAAGGGAAAATTTGATGAAATGAAGTCCACAAAGGTGTTGAATAGGATCACCACTTATGAGATGACCATGAAGATTACCAAAGACCCTTCTCCTTCATCTTCAACCCAAGAAGTTGCCTCATCAAGCAAAGAAGACAAGAAGGATGAGAAGCAAGAAGAGAAGGAGAAGAAGGAAGAAAAGAAACCATCTTCCAAATCAAAGAAAAAGTCTCATGAGCAAGTATCAAGTTCAAGCTCAAGTGATGCTTCAAGCTCAAGTGATGAAGATAGTGATGATGAAGAGGAAGAAGAAGATGATGCAAGTAGTAGCGCTCCCTCGGATGATGAAGTTAAAGAACTCATGATAGGAGTAACAAAGCTACTACGGAAGCTAGAGAAGCATGGAATCTCTATGAGCAAGATTCCTCACCACTCCAAGATGAAGGAAGCCAAGAAACATAAATGTCTTGGATGTCGTGAGAAGGGCCACTTCATTGAATTTTGCCCACTCATGGAGGAGAGACGTAAGCGACAAAGAAAAGAGAGAGGGGAGAAGAAGAAGAAAAGCAAGGAGGCCCTCATTAGGATAGGACTTGATCAAGTCAACAAGAATGCCGGTTGGGATGCACCTAGCTCAAGTGATGAAGACAACCGGCGCAAGTCAAGGTCCTTCTTGCCATCATCAAGCTCATCGCATATTTGCCTTATGGCCAAAGGTATGAGTGATAGCGATGTAAGTGATGATGACTCTTCTTCTTCCATTAATGAGCTTGCGGATCTTGTTCGTACTCAAGAGGTAGCTATAAACCAATGCTTTCGCAAAACAAGGCCCTCAAGGAAAAGTTGGCTAGCTCATCAACCAATTATCAAGAATTGGCCGAAAAATTTGATATGATCTTTAATGAGAATGATGAGCTAACAACTAAAATTGAGAGCCTTGAAAAAGCTAAAACTACCTCTCACATTGCATCCACACCTTTATTTGATGAAAAACCTAAAATGGATGCATCTACTTCTTGCATTGATTTAATTGATGAATCTTGCTCACCATCTTGCAATGAGAATGTTGTTATAGAAAATTGTGATGATCTCATTGCTAAAGAGAATGATGAGCTCAAGCAAGAAGTAGTGAAGCTCAAGAAGGACTTGTCAAGCCTTAAGAAGAAAGTAAATGGCAAGGGTAGCAAGAAGCAACCTCCTCAAGATAACCGTCCAAAGATGGTGAAGAAGCTTGAGAAGGGCGAAACCGTGGCTTGCTACTCATGCCAACAAGAAGGCCACAAGTCCTATGAGTGCAAGAACAAGAAGAAAGGGGAAGAAAAGAAGAAAGTCACCTCCAACACCAATGCTAAGCCTTACTTGAAGGTTGACAAGAAGAAGAGCACACCATACCTACTAAAGAAGAAAGATGACAGGGTGGTGGCTCACATGATCAACAAGCAAGGCAAGGGGTGGAACAAACCTATTTGGGTGCCCAAGGATATCATTTCTACCATGAAGGGCTCCAAGAAGGTTTGGGTTCCAAAGGCAACTTAAAGCCCGCGGGACTCGGGAGGATTTGGAGACTTGGCTACAAATGGAGAGCATTTCAAGCTAAAGTCAAGTATCTCAAGATTTGGAGTAAGTTGAAAATCATTTCATCACATACCCAAATCCTCCCAAGCATAGCTAAGGTAACTAGACTTAAATTCATGCAAATTCAATTAGCATCTAGTTACTATGCATGTCTAGGATTGCATGTGCATATCTAAATTCAAATCCATTGCCTAGAGTAGTCTTTCATATGGTAGGTTGCTTGTGCTTCTCTCTAACCCATGAGCAACCTACATGGTTTATTAGTTGTAGGAAAATGGCACTAGATTTTATTTTATATATTTTATGCCAAATTTACAAGCCAAAAGATACTCCCAATGTCGTTATTGACTAGTGCATATCTCTCACAAGTAATTCAAATACTTGTATGCACACATTTAGGGGGAGCTACCTTATGGTTTGTGATTTTGAGACTAACAATGTTTGCAAGTTTATCATGTGTGTAGTCTCATGCTGCACGAGAAAAATCCCCGGAGATAAGCAAGCTTCTAATTTCAATTGGATTATCATTCAAATTGGTATCTCTTGTTCTCAATTGATATCATATTTTTGAAATTTATTTAGAGCTATCTCCATGCATAATATAGATTAAACTCCTCATCTTGTCTTAATTGACTAGTTGTGCATATGTTTTGCCATCCATCATATGTATGCACACACTTAGGGGGAGCTTAGTCTATGTTATGTGAGTTTCATGATTATGATCTTAATTGCCTTCCACATCCAAAAGATCATGATCAATGAAACTCTCCCTTGTGCTTTTAATGTCTTCCTTTTCAGTGTTTGATTCCAAAGGGGGAGAATTTTAGTGACCAAAGCAAGTATATCTTAAGGGGGAGCCGCCCTAAAGGGATAGCATGCAAGAAAGCAAGAACCTCAAGTTGAACATGGGGAGATTGTAAGATTTTAAGCTTGAGGGAGATTGCAAGAATTTGGTCCAAGAAAGGGAGAAAAGTGACATTGGAGTAAGGGGGAGCCTTATAACCAAATGATCACATGGGGGATTCAAAGTTCAAGTCTTCAAATTGGTAAGAGCAAGGTATGGTTTCAACTTGATTTCATTTGCATATTTCAATTATCATATGTTCTTGCTCTTGCATTGCATCAAAGCAAGTAGTGGTTAGTTTATTTTTATTTATTTTTGCTTGCTTTGGTTGTGTTGGCATCAATCACCAAAAAGGGGGAGATTGTAAGGAAAATGGACCTAGTAATAGGCCATTAGTGATTTTGGTGATTGTATGTCAACATCCACCCATGGACTAACGACATTTGCTAGTGTACAAGATTTAGTCGCATGGATGCATTGGTGATGGACTTGGATGAATCAAATACCAAACAAGGTCATGAAGACATGCACAAGACTTTTGAAGACCCTTAGGAAGACCAAGTCATCATAGAAGAGAAGCTGGAAAGAAGACACGCGAAGATCCGAAGCAAATCATGCTGAAAAAGAGCACAGGACAAATTTATAGTGAGCAGAGGATGAATCAGTGCTAATGCTCCGGTGCTAATTGGGTGATTTGGCACATCAAACAAGGTCATGAGGACTTGCTCAAGACACTAGAAGACCTTAAAGAAGCCCAAGACATCATACAAGAGAAGCCGGAACAAAAACACACGAAGAAACAAAGAAAAAGAGCATAGGACAAATTGACAGTGAGCATAGGATGATACGGTGGTAATGCTCCGGTGCTAAGTGGGTGAGCAGAGGATGATACGGTGGTAATGCTGCAGTGCTAAGTGGGTGAGCATAGGATGATACGGTGGTAATGCTCCGGTGCTCATCGGATAAGTCGGTGCTCATCAGCTCGGCTCGCGATCGGCTCAAATTCGGCTCTGCGTGGTTTGGTCATTTACCATAGGATGATCCGGTGCTCCACATGAAATACCATCGGATGGGTCGGTGCTCCATTCAAAGCAACGGCTATATGACCAAAAAGCTCCGGTGCAATGCGTCGGTGCTCAGCAAATGTGTCGGTGCTACGCAGAAATGTTGGCCGTTGGAGCAACGGCTAGTTTGAGGAGTTGGGGCTATATATACCCCATTGCCCGGCCATTTGGAGGGTGCTAGAGCTTGGAGAAGCTATTGGCTTGGCTCTCACATACACACAAGTGCTCTTGCCATCAAAGTGCTTAATAGAAGATTTAGGCAACTAGTTTCAAGCTTAGGCTTTGATTAGAGCTAGTTTAGGCCGCTTAGCGCATTGCTTTAGGTGTTAGCCTAGAGTTAGGCGAGGTTTGTATACCTCTTGTGTATCGGTGCTTGCGCGTACCAAGAGTTGTAAGTATCGGGGCTTGTAAGTCTTGCGAGACCCTCCAACCGCGTTTGTGGAGTGGCCGTCGTTACTTTGTGCTAGGGAGGTGAGGCCCTAGGCGATTTGCCGAAGCTCAACCAAGTGGAGGCGGCGAGGAGCATCCGGGAGAGGCCAAGCGGAGACCCACTCGCGTGTGGGGAAGTCCCATAGGCTATCCTACGGAGTGACTCGACCGGGGAGTTCATGCCCTTGCGCGGGCATTCCCTTTGAGAGGGGCTCCAACAACGAGGACTAGTGGAAAGCCATGGCTTTCCGATACCTCAGGATACATCGCCGTGTCGGGAGTTTGCTTGCTCTATCTCTTTACATTCCGCATTACTTATTGCACTACATTCCGCATTTACCTTTCCTAGAATTGCCATGTGTAGTTGCTAGGATTGGAACCTAGGGTGCAAAACTTTTAGCGGTAGAGTTAGCAACACATAGAAAAACCTAGTGCACATTTAGATAGAAATTAAAATAGGTTTTTATATGTGCCCTTAGCCGTAGGTTTTTAATTGACCCTAATTCACCCCCCCCCCTCTTAGGGTGTCACGGTCCCTTCACGCTACGCACACACAAAGACTTGCACGCACACTGAAGAAAGAAATAAAAGAAAAGTTGGAAAACGCAAACCAAGAGTGCAAGTTTTATTCTGACGTCCCGCTGATCACTGTCCACTGTAACCTCCGCTCGATCCTCCATGGCTGTCATAATACCCTTGTTCATAGTACGGTTGCACCGCTTCTCCTGGAAATTCTTCTGGAGGCACAATCCCGAGCTGGCCAAAATGATAAGTCATTCCAAAAATCCCATCTGCGATCCTTTGCGTACGTCTCTGAATTTCCTCATTATCCTCCAGATTCCTGTTAGCATAAGCACTGAAGGCTTGTACACTGCGCTGTGGCTGTGGCAAATGTGCATACTGCGCCCTGAGTGATCCATCTGGAGCTCTTCCTTGATATGGGTCAGGAAGTTATGGCTGCTGCGCATAATGTGGCTGTCGGTGTTCTACCGTCGATCCTACCGAGGGGTATCCCGAGGTAGTAGAGTTTCAGGTGGGGTTTCGCCGAGATCAGGAACGCAAAGGCCAAGAGACTCAGGATTTTAGACAGGTTTGGGCCGCTTAGATGGCGTAATAGCCTACGTCCTTTATGGTGGTTTGTATTGATGAGATCGTAATCTTTTGGAGGGGTCCCTGCCCAGCCTTATATACATGGAGGGCAGGGTTACAAGGTCGGTTCCGAGTAGAATCCTAACCTAATACAACTCGTAGAGTGCTTTGCACGTCATTCCGAGTAGTTTACATGTCATACGACTGGTTTCCATAACGAGGAGAGTCCTTGCAGTACTCTACTCGTAGTCTCCACGCTTGGTACGACTCCTTCTGGAGATTATCCATGCGTCTCTGTGGGCCCATGGTCGTACCTCCGACAAGCCCCCAAGCGCTTCATCGTCGAGTATCATCAACCGAGTGCTTTTACGAGTTCTTCGAGTGCTTGATCAATCTTGGACAGTTCTTGGTTGTCACGAGGCCATGAGGTGCTTAAGCCCCATTTGATCTGATCGACTTGTAGTCTTCAAAATATTATATGGGGTGCGATCAAAATCGCACTCCATATGGAGTAGCCCCCGAGCCTTAAGTTGAATCGAAGAATAAGGTTGAGGGTCCACAGAATCTTGAATCTTCATCTTGTTCTTGAAATGTGCAATTTTGGAAAAATTGCACTTGATATCAAGTAGCCCCCGAGCCTTGGGTTGAATCAAAGAATCGAGCCGAGGGTCTTGATTAAATTTTATACTTCAGAAAAAATAAAATCCCAATTCCTTTACTACCCTGGAGCCCCCGAGCCTTGAACAATATGTACATATAGAAAAGGATCAACTCTCGTGACCCACAGAGTAGTTTTAGGGTTAAAGAGAAATAATCCACAATTATTAAAGTAAAGGAAAAATAAATATAACTGTCCCTCAGAGGATCCCCGTAAAGAACCAGTTATTAAATAAATCCTTTCTTTAATAAAAAATGGAGAATAACCCTTTTTACCTTCGGCGTAGAAAATGAACCATCACGGACGCAGTTAATAAAACTCACCGCTGCGCCTCCACAGTCACTTATCCATTTCGCCAAGTCTTTCCACAAACCCTAGCCGCTGCCATTCCTCATCCGAGCGAGGTAATCTTCGAGCCCGCGAGCGAAAATCGATCCAATCTCGGATCTGTTCCGCCCATCCTTTTCCAATCAACATCTCTGAGCCCCCGAGTGTATGTGGGTGAAGAAGCTTGTGATCTCTAGGATGACGTCGAAGAGGGACAAGAAGTCAAGCCGCAGTGGGGCCCACGACAAAGAAGTGCGGTTGCCGTCGCCAAAGCGGGGCAGAGTGCAGCAGAGAGTTCATCCTCTGCCTTGCAATTACCTCAAGCCATCAGAGGTAACCCAGGAACAACTTTTGAAGTTAGTTCAGGATGGATTCCTCAAGGACCAGGAACGTCTGCTGTGGGAAGTACCAGCAAAACAAGAAAAATGGCCGATGATGCCTGTGGACAAGATCTTGATGTTCAGTCATTTCATCCAGATGGGATTGGGCATTCCAACCTGCGACTTCCTGCGCGGATTGCTCTTTTATTACGGGATTGAACTACCAATCTGACTCCCAATGGAATATTTCAAATCTCGATCTTTGTCTACTTCTGCGAAGCCTTCCTTGGAATTCACCCGCATTTCAATCTGTGGCGACGTATGTTCTTTGTGAAGCCGCAGCCGAAGAAAGATGCAACTTCTCCAGTCGGAGGAGCCAGAATCCAGATGCGCCAAGGTATGCGCTCATCATATCTGGAGTATGAGATGCACAGCAACAACTCCGACTAGAAAAACTTATGGTGGTACATCGGGAACTACGATCCCAAGCTGTCTGAGTGGACTGGAGTAGCCCCCGTGGATTTCCCCGAGTGGAAGGAACAACCCACCATTGCAGAAACTGCTCAAGTGAACTAGCTGCTCGTCAAGATCAAGGCATTGACAGATCAGGGTGTCACAGGAGCGTCGGTCGTTTATAGTTGGATCAAACGCCGAGTGCAACCACTCGCCCAGAAGGAAGGCTGGGGTTTCGAGTACAGAGGTAGAGATGACCCCTCTCGGATGACCCGTGACGAGTTGAGTGAAGCAGAAATCATACAGAGAGTGCAAATGCTGATGCCTGGAGTGCATTGCGTGCCATTTGAACCTCAACTCTTCGACGCAGACCATCCTCCCAAGCAAGTAAGTAGCAAATTCTTGTGTAATTTAGCCAAACTCCTCCCAAATCACCAGTCTAATGAATCTCTGATGTATGCAGGAGGATATTGACTTGTTCTATTCCTGGCCTATTATGCCAGACCAAGTTCCTGAGGGAGCGGATCCGAAATTCAAGATTCCATCTCATTTAAGGAGACCTCCCTTGGACGATGCAGAAGATGACGAGTCGTCGGACCAGTCAGATGACGCAGAGGACTTCGGGTGGTACATCATTCGAAAGGTGATGGACAAGGCACATCGAGTGCCGCACCTGTGGACATTGTGAAGGAAGCTGCCTTCACACCTCCTAGGTGCCAGCGAAGAGCCACTCGTAAGAAGAAGATATATGGTGATAAGGCCACCAGCAGTCACATAGAGAGTGACAATCCAAGGTATGTAAAGTGCTTGACCACTCGTGAATTCTTTGAAATAACCACCCGTGATCAATTGATTCCTTTTAAATTACCAGTCTCGGGGATACCAGTGCTCAAGACAGTCCAATTGAAGAGCAGTCGGAGCCCCCGAGCAATACATCAGTGTCGGCGGAGCCACCCACAACAACTGTCAAAGCTGAAACGGCTAGGGACACAGTTGAAAACCCAGGTGCCCGTACTGAGGTCGTGGTTGATTCATCAGCCGCGAAGCCGAAGGGGGGACCCGAGTCAGGTACCAGTGCCCATGTGCCTGCACTGGTATTTGGCGAACCACAGATACCGGACAAGAAGTCAAAAAGGTAACAATCATGCTCTTGATCCAGTTCTTGATTTAGTAGAGTGGTAATTTTGATTACTCTACCCACTATCGTGATGCAGGAAATCTGCTCCCTTGCCGCCAAGGAAGAAGGCCAAGGTTTCAACTGAAGAGCCTCACACTGAACAAGTCCAGCCTATTCCTGGCGAGCAAGAGAAACCAGCAGAAACAATTCAAGAGACTAGTCTGCCCGCAGCAGAAGAAATTCCCGAAGATTGTGCTACGGACGACTCGCTAGCTATACCTGCTCAACTAGAATCATCCCAGATCACCAAGGAGCCTGTTCCTGACCTGCCCTTACTGATGAGCAAAGAGACTGAAAGCCCAAATCTGATGGTGCAATCAAATATCCCGCCGCCTCTGTCAAGATCAATTGGAATGAAGTACATGCCGACATCCAGTCTGGTAGACTTGACAGAAAAGGCTTCTGCAGGTGAAGTAAGCAAAGCTCTACCAGGTGCCGCAGAACTATTTGAAGATCCATTGCTGCAGTTCGATGCTATTGCCACATATGTTGAGTCGCAGAATAGGATTATCAAAATGGCACAAGGCTCCATCCAATATGTAGAGGTAATACCTTCTTTATCAGAATTTGTTCAATCACCAGTCATTTGGAGACTTTAACAATGAACTCTTTGCAGGAATTGGCTGCCCGCTCGAAGAAGAAGTCTGAGGCCCTGTATGCGATGTCTGATGCATCCATACGGGCCCAGAAATTGGAAGAGGAATTATCCACAACCAAAGCGCAGATGGCCAAGTTAGCTCTGCTATTTGATGGAATCCAAGCCGAGAAACTAACCACTCGGGAGGAGCTTGAAAAAGAACGCCAGAAACTAGCTGCCCGTGAGAAAGAGTGGAAAGCCGAGGAGGAACGGCTCAAGAAAAGGAATCGCACCTTAACACAAAGTAACAATGGTGAGTGCGCCTGTCTTGAGAAAGCTTCCCCGACTTGTAATTCGATGTTCTGACTTAAATAATTGTCTCTTGCAGAGCACGTGGCGGCATATATGACACTCCAATCCGAGTGCACTTCATGGAAGAATGATATGTATCGATGCACCGAGGAGAAGGAAAAGCTCTCCCGTGACTATGCCTCTCTGTTTGAAACTCATAACGAGTTTATGACAGAGTACAATCAAGCCATGAAGATGCTGGAGGAGTCAGACACCACCCTCAAAGACGCCTTAGAGAAAAGCAAGGCAGACGGAGAGGAATTTCAAGCACTGAAAACAGAACATGCTGAACTTGTCAAGGCTGCCACCATATTGGTGAACTCCATCGATCATGATGCGCCAGAGGAATCTTCAAAACCACTCTTGCAGCGCATCCAGGAAGCCCCCGGCAAGTTCACTGCATATTTGAAGAAGACCTGCTGCTATGTGGCGGATCATGTGTTGGCGGTCATCCAGTCCTTCTACCCAGAAGCGGAGATAGATGACGTCCCGACTGGTAGAGCGGAGGACTGTGAGAAAACCCAGTTCAAAGAACACTTGAAGCATTTTGAGCCCATAGCAGCAGAAGTTGTAGAGAACTTAAAACTGTTCTGACTTTGTAATCCTGTGGAAAACAAGATGTATTGCAACATATTTATGATATAAATATATCTGTATGTATATGATATGTATATGCGTAGTATGTATGAATGATGACTGCTTTGTGTTGTGTTTGGCATGCTTGTGCCATGAAATTACTACTCATTTTGTGAGTTAGACTTCGAAGTACTTTCAAATTGGTACTCAAAGATTTAAAATAACTACTCTTTATATGAAGTAGACTCTAGAATACTTTCAAATAAGTACTCAGAGATTTAGAATTACTACTCATTGTACGAAGTAGACTCTAAAATACTCTCAAATAAGTACTCAGAGATTTGTGTTTATCGTCTTATCAAGATTTAATGTACTTTTAAGTATCAATCTTGGAGTACTTTCAATGTACCCTTAGGTAGTGCTTTCTAAGGCAAGCTGGCCTCTATAGGTGTTCAGCCTGGTCTTAGTTAAAACTAAGTACTCAGGGATCCTGGAAAGTAGTCTTGTTAGCTACTCTTCGGATTTTGACCAATGTATACTGTTGAATCAACAAGTATCAAAAGGAACTCCGGAATTATTAGAAGCTAGAGTAGTCTTAGAAGACAACTAAAGCATAAATGAAGCCGGGAGATTAGAGATCAAATACTGAGAACACAAACTGCACTTTATTGATAACTTGATCATAAATCTTCAAAATATTGTACAGACTCTTGATGGACTCAATAAAGGACTCTAAGCATAGAACTTGTGTAGATGCTCAATATTCCACGAGTCTCTCTCCTCGACTCCTTCGCTGTTCTTCAATCGATACGACCCGGGTCCTGTCACCTTGTGCACAATGAAATGTCCTTCCCAGTGGGACATAAGCTTGTGCATACCCATGGTCTTCTGAATTCTGCGCAATACCAAGTCGCCAATGTTGAAAGATCGCTCCTGGACGTTTCTGTCATGATAGCGCCGGACTCCCTGGAGATATCGAGTGGAATTCAACAAAGTTGTACAGCGTTCCTCCTCGATCAGATCAATCTCCAGTCGTCTTGTGTCATCAGCAACTCCTTCATCATACTGCTCCAGTCGTGAAGACTTGTACATCAGGTCTACCGGCAGGATAGCTTCAGATCCGTACACCAGAAAATATGGCGAGTGGCCAGTTGGCATGCAAGGCTGGGTTCGAAGCCCCCAGACTACATGCGGCAACTCGTAGATCCACTTGCCTCCATACTTCTTGTCGTGCTCGTACAGTCGCTTCTTCAGACCATCCAGGATCAAACCATTAGCTCTCTCGACTTGTCCATTGGCCTTGGGGTGAGCTACTGATGCGTGAATTACTTTGATGCCGTTCCTCTCACAGTGGTCCTTGAACTCGTAGCTATTGAAATTGGAACCCAAATCTGTGATAATACGATGAGGACAGCCATACCTTATCATTAAATCAGTAATGAACCCCTTGGCCTTGGCCGCAGATATATCTGTGACTAGTTTTACTTCTATCCACTTGGAAAACTTGTCGATGGCAGCCAACACATGTGTGAAATTGCCTGGAGCAGTCGTAAGCTTCCCAATCATGTCGAGCCCCCAGCTTGCAAACGGCCAGGATGGAGGAATAGCAATAAGCTTGTGGGCGGGCACATGTTGCTGTCTGGCGAAGAATTGGCACCCGGGACACTTGCGGACAATCTCTTCTGCGTCTTGCAGAGCCGTGGGCCAATAATAAGCCGCTCTGAATGCCTTGCCCACCATCGTGTGTGATCCTGCATGATTCCCACACGCGCCTTCATGAATCTCTTCCAGGACGCCCTTGCCTGTTGCTCTCGGGACACACTTCATAGCAATATCAGTGTAGAGTCCTCTCCTGTAGAGCTGATCGCCGATGAGTAGATAGTTCTTTGATCTCCGCATGACTTGCTCAGCTTCTGTCTTGTTCAAAGGCAAAGCCTTGTTTTTGATGTACTCGATGAACGGAACACGCCAGTCTTCTTCGATCATCAGGACCTCTCTGTCCGGTCCAGGTTCACCATTGTGGGACTGTGCAGGCTTCTCGAAGTCAATGGTTCGTTTGCGGAGTTCCTGGACAAAGACTCCGGCTGGAACTTCTGCACGAGTGGATCCCAATTTGGAAAGCACGTCAGCTGCGATGTTGTCATCACGGACCACCCAGTGGTACTCGAGTCCTGCGAACTTATTCTCCAACTTGCGCACAGCTTCACAGTAAGCATCCATGTTCTCCTTCTGGCGGTCCCAATCCTTGTTGCAGTGGTTGATGACGACAGAAGAGTCGCCATACACCATCAGCCGCTTGATTCCCAGAGAAATTGCGAGTCGTAGGCCATGTAGCAAGGCCTCATACTCTACCTCGTTGTTTGACACCTTCCAGAAGATCTGCAGAACGTACTTGAGTTGGTCGCCCTTAGGCGAGATAAAAAGCACTCCTGCGCCGGCGCCTTCGAGTTTTAGAGAGCCATCGAAGTACATGATCCAGTGCTCTGGTCTGCCGACAGGGATATCAACTTGATTCTCGCGCCACTCTGCCATGAAATCTGCCAGGACCTGTGACTTGATGGCCTTCTTGGACTTGAACTCGATGCTGAGTGCACCAAGCTCGACGGCCCATTTTGGAATTCGCCCGGTCGCGTCCGGGTTGTGTAGGATGTCGCCCAGGCCAAACTCTGTCACCACCGTGATGGTGAATGTGTCGAAGTAATGGCACAGCTTCTTGGACATGATGAGTATAGCGTAGAGTAGTTTTTGCACCGCAGGGTATCGAGCTTTGGACTCCGTGAGTACTTCACTGACGAAGTATACCGGCCTCTGCACAGGATATGCATGATTGTCCTCAGCGCGCTCGACCACCAGTGCGGTGCTCACCACATGAGTTGTGGCTGCAATGTAGAGTAGCAATTCTTTGTCGTCGTCTTGCGAAGCAGTCAAGATTGGCGGTTTTTGGAGATGTTGCTGGAGATCCGCCAATGCTGCTGCTGCTTCTTCGTTCCACTGGAACTTGCCGCCTTTCTTGAGTAGCTTGAAGAAAGGGAGGCCCCTCTCTCCAAGTCGCGAGATGAATCGGGTCAGCGCCGCCATGCACCCAGTGAGCTTCTGGATGTCTTTGATGGTCTTTGGAGCTTCCATTGCCGTAATGGCGTTGATCTTCTCCGAGTTGGCCTCAATGCCACGGTGGCTGATGATGAACCCGAGAAGTTTCCCAGAGGGTACTCCAAAGACGCACTTGGTCAGGTTTAGCTTACATTGCCACTTCCGCAGGGATGCGAAAGTCTCCTCCAGATCAGCAATGAGGTCTTCTGGATTTCTGGTCTTTACGACCACATCATCGACGTAAGCTTCCACGTTGCGATGAAGTTGCTTCTCGAGGCAGAGTTGGATTGCACGCTGATAAGTTGCTCCAGCATTCTTCAACCCGAAGGACATCGTGGTGTAAGCATAAGCACCATACGGGGTGATGAACGCCGTCTTGATTTGATCCTCCTCTTTCAGAGATATCTGGTGATAACCCGAGTAGCAATCAAGAAAGCAAAGTAAAGCACAACCAGCCGTGGAGTTGATAACCTGGTCGATGCGCGGGAGCCCGAAAGGGTCCTTGGGGCAATGCTTGTTCAGGTCAGTGTAGTCGACGCACATGCGCCATTCGTTGTTGTTCTTCTTTTTCACCAAGACTGGATTTGCCAACCAGTCCGGGTGAAAGACTTCCTTGATGAATCCCGTGCCGCCATGCACCCAGTGATCGCTTCACGCTTGTCGGTTGTGAATCGTCGCAGCCGCTGTCTCTTGGGGGTAGCTTTAGGGTCGACGTTAAGGCTGTGCTCGATCAGGTTCCTTGGCACCCCTGGCATGTCTGCGGGTTTCCACGCAAAGATGTCGCGGTTATCTTGCAGGAACCTGAGCTCGCCTTCCTATTTCGGGGTCAGGCCGGCCCCGATCTTGGTGGTCTTCGACTGGTCTCCTTCCAGTAGTGGTGCATCCTTGGTCGCCACATCTTCAGGGACGACCGCCTTGTGTGGCCCGGGCTTCTTGCTAGGAACCTCGAGCTCTAACTGCTTCAGCTTCTGGGCCGCCGCGAAGATTTGGGCCATAGAGTTGGGAACCTGAGTGGTTGCCGTGAACTCTACGGCTTCTCTGTCGCAGTCGTACGACCGCCTCGAGTCGCCACGGAGAGAGATGACGCCTCTGGGTCCTGGCATCTTGAGGACGAGATAGACGTAGTGGGGGATGGCCATAAACTTGGCCAAAGCAGGACGTCCGAGGATGGCTTGATATGATGTTTCGAAGTCCGCCACCTCGAACTTGATGTATTCTGTCCTGAAATTCTCCTTCGTGCCAAATGTTACTGGTAATGTAACTTGGCCCAGAGGGAGACTGCCATTACCAGGAACAATGCTGTAGAACGGGGACTCAGTAGGAGTCAATAGCTTCTCGATGTCGAGTCCCATCCTCTTCAGGGTGCCAGAGAATAGCACGTTTAGCCCCGCGCCGCCGTCGATGAGCACCTTGGTGAGCTGTGATCCCGCCACCGTAGGGTCCAGGACGAGTGGCAATTGCCCTGGCTCGTCGTAGCTGTTCCACTGGTCCTCCCTAGAGAAGGTGATCGGGACATCTGAGTACTTTAAGTACCGTGGGACAGCTGGCTCAATTGCCATGATGTGGCGCAGAGCAAGCTTATGCTTCCTTCGGGTGGGGAAACCGTAGTCGCCGCCCATGATCACCAAGAGTACATTATTGGGCTTCTGGAACTTGGGCACCTGGTCTTCCTCATCATCGTCTTCCTCATCATCGGCCTTCTCCTTGTTCTTGGCCGCTGGATCGAGTGGTTCCCGTGCCGAGTTCTTCTTGCCTTGGCCTTCACGGTGCTTCTCAGCATACACGTGCTGGAGATCGTAGCATTGGCCCATGGTGTGCTTATGCTTTGGATGCATTGGGCACGGCCGCTGCATGATCTTGTCGATGTCGCTTTTACCGTGGTAGTTCTTCTTCTGGCTTCTCATACCAGTCTCCAGAGTTGCGACTGTGTCGTCTGGTTTGCGCTTGTGCTGCCCGGAGCCCTGCTGACCTTTATTGCTTTGCCTCTCCCTGCCCTGAGGAGGGCCGTACTTCTCGAGGTCGCGGTCTTCTTGCTCGGACCACGCTTCAACTTGGTCACGCAAAGCATCCAGTGTCCTTGGTCTGTGCAGACCGAATTGTCTGTCAAAGAACCTGTTGGTGATGTCGTTCTGGAACAGGTCGATGCAGTCGCGATCAGAAACGTCCACCACCAGAGTCTTGATTTCCATGAAGCGACACATGTAGTCGCGTGCGCTTTCTCCTTTGTGTTGCTTGCACATGGCGAGGTCATGTCGAGTCTTGGGGCGGCTGTATGTGCCTTGGAAATTCGACACAAAGATCTTCTTGAGGCGTTCCCAGGACTCGATGGAGCGTCGTGGCAGGTTTTCGAACCATGTGAGTGGAGCGGGCTCGAGTGCCATTGGGAAGTATCTGCACTTGATGGCGCTATTGCCACCCGCGAACTCTATAGCTGTAGAGTAGATACGCAGCCACGACTCAGGGGAGGTCTTGCCGTCGTACTTTTCGAAGCCGACTGGTTTGAACGGCTGCGGGTATGCCACCATCCGGATGTCCCTGGAGAACATCGGGTACTCATCGTCTTCTTCTTTGTATCCCCGGGCTTCATCACGCTTCTTGGATTCGAGGATGGAGCGCATCTCGCGGTTGGCGTTGATGGTTTGCCTGAGGTCACCGCTGTGTGCTGGCCTATGGGATGATGTGGCACCGTCGTTGCGACTGGCATTGGCACGTCCACCTCGTTGGCGGTCATCCTCTGGTCGGCGTGGGGGCACGACTTCTCCGCGGTTGCCTTTCCCCAGTCGGCTTGGATTCAGTGCACGATGCTTGTCGCGAGGAGGTTGGCGTCCGCTGCTTCCAACTTCTTCGCTTGGAGCTGGCTGGCCGCTGCGCGATGGGGCGGCAGCGATAGCCTTGTCGAGAGTACGGACCATATCGTTGATCCGTTCAAGCGCAGCTGCCGTTTCTGGGGTTCGTGGCAGGCTGCGAACGTGGTAAGCTATCTCCATGGCATTAGCCATAGGAGAGTCGTACTGTGCCACCCTTGCGAACTCTTGAGCGAGGTTGCGACCGGCCATGACGCGATTGCGAGCGTTTAGGCGGCGCTGAGCCCTCCTGTTGTTCCGGATTTCTCTATCCATGGCGGCTTGGGTGGATTCACCAGCGGGTGGTTGTTCGTTCTCGGAGACGTCAGCTTCCAGCTCGAAAGCGTAGCGTGGGTCGTTGTCGACATCACCAGCTGCCGCGCAGCCTGCCATGAAGACTTGTCGATTGGGTTCGACAGAGTCGCTGGAGCTTGAAGTGACGAGTTCCGTAGAGCTCCCCTCTTCTGGCAGGAGCGGTGTGCCGTGTTGGAACGGCAAGTCGTCAGTGACTTCAGACCTAAAGAGTACAAAGATCTAGCGGGACTCGTAGACGTCCCGCGGTATCCTGTCTCTGGGGTACACAGATCGTCCTTCGGGCGTGGCGTAGATCACCAGGTCATGCACGCCATCTTCTTGTAGAATCTCCTCGTCCGAGTCCGAGTGGCATACGGGGACCGCTTGGCTCAAAGAGTTGGCGTGTCCTGCCATGACTCGGACTGGGACGTCCCGCTTCGAGTCCGTAATGGGCTCGATCTGGCTCCGTAACGCCTCACAATACGCGTGGGTCGAATTGCGGAGTCCAAACGGGAATTGGGGTGGGAGGGTTGTTTGCTGCTCCGTAGTCGTGATCGACTCGGACTCTTGCCCACGGATCAAGTCCGCGAGCGTGATCTCGCCGAGTTGTTCGGCCAAATCTTCCATGATGGGCGCTGGCTCCTGCTTCAACTCCACGGGCGTCTCGATGTAGCTATAGAAGCCACCCAAGCCATCAGCGACGTAGACCCATGAGCCGAAGTGGAAAGTTGTGCCCTCCTGAGGCGCTTCAGATTGGATGTAGGTCACCATTGCGTTCTCCACGGGATCTTCGAGGAAAACCCCTACCTGACGCGCCAGATGTCGGTGTTCTACCGTCGATCCTACCGAGGGGTATCCCGAGGTAGTACAGTTTCAGGTGGGGTTTCGCCGAGATCAGGAACGCAAAGGCCAAGAGACTCAGGATTTTAGACAGGTTCGGGCCGCTTAGATGGTGTAATACCCTACGTCCTGTATGGTGGTTTGTATTGATAAGATCTTAATCTTTTGGAGGGGTCCCTACCCAGCCTTATATACACGGAGGGCAGGGTTACAAGGTCGGTTCCGAGTAGAATCCTAACCTAATACAACTCGTAGAGTGCTTTGCACGTCATTCCGAGTAGTTTACATGTCATACGACTGGTTTCCATAACGAGGAGAGTCCTTGCAGTACTCTACTCGTAGTCTCCACGCTTGGTACGACTCCTTCTGGAGATTATCCATGCGTCCCTGTGGGCCCATGGTCATACCTCCGACAGTGGCACATAGCCTGGCTGAGGCATAGCATAAGCAGGCTGCTGAGGAGGTGGAACAAAATGTCCTCTCCCCCATGCTTCAGCTGGTGCCTCTGCCCAAACTGGTTCTGCAGGTGTACTTTGTGCTTGGCCCCATGGCCCTTCATCTGGCGGAGTCTGTTGTGGCTGCGCTCCTCCTCCTCCTCCTCCTCCTTCTTCTTCTTCTTCTTCTTCTCCCGCCGCTGCTGCTTGTGACGTTGATCCCTGATCTATTTTCCTTCTCATTTGTACCATGATGGACATATCACACCAATCTTTCTTGCCTCTTGTAAATAATTTTAGTCTTTTGTCAGGCAAAGATATATTTCCTTTGCACCAGAAATTTTCCATCCATCTCCGTGCCCTTCACGAAGAATCTGACATTAAGCTCGATGTCAGGGACTAAGGCATAGGCAATTGTTGTTAAGTAACATGCCATGCCAATTTTTCCAGAGCCCGATGATGCTTCAACTACCCATCTTTTCATCATGATATATGAGGGATCGATGTGTTGTTTCTTCACCAATGCAGCGTACATCCAGTTCAATTCTTGCTCAGTTACCTTGCCTTCCTTCATTCTTCCAAGAACCCTCTTGCTCATCCATGTGTGAAATATTTGCAACACAATGTTGCAAATTCCTTGCCTTGTATGTTTCTCTCCCACGGCGATCTTCTTCCAAAAATTTTCTAGCTCATTGTCTTCAACTTCCACTAACTCTGGAGCTTCTAAATCAAATCCCAGCAACCCAGTCACACTGGCATATGAAATATACCTTCTCTCATCCTTGATACGGAATGAGGGAAACATGGCCTCTTCTCCTTCTTCATTGATTGTCCTCTTTTCAGCCTTGATGGTGACTAGCATCTCTAGTGCAATATCAATCCTGTGATTCACCGATTCTTCCATTGCAAACTTCGTCCAGTCGATGTTCTGCAGCAACTTGTAGATGTCGGAGTAGAATCCCAACTTCGTTAGCATGTCGTCATGGAAAGTCGAATTTTCAATGAGTCTCTCCTTCAAGTTGTTGAGCTTCAACTCCTCCGCTTCACTAAGGATGGTGAACCCATATGGTGTCAGCTTCGGATCGTACGGTGGTGGCATGGTTGAGCGCGTCGTGCAACAAGGTGGAAGTGGTGGTGCGCCGGCCTGAGGACGGGGATTCGCGAAGCGCATAGAGGCGCTCCTCGGGTCACGCATGCCACCGAGCAGCAGTGTGTCCCTCCTTGGCGCGACGACGTCTTCCTCCATAGGTGTAGGCGACCGGAAGACCGAGTGCCTCCTTGATGAGCTTCCGGAAGGTGTATCGGAGGTCGATGACCTTGTCTTCCTCTTGGGAAAAGGGAGAACTTTCTTCCACATGGCTGCACTCAACTAAAATCTCTACACCACCGGGGTTGCTGTCCGGTGGAAGAACACAAAGGAAGAGTGGAGAAAACTAGGATTTTTGGTGGTTTTTCAAACAACTTCTTCTCGAATTTTTCTGGAAAGTTTCTGGTGTTGAACAAGCAAGAACTCAAGAATGTAGAACAAGAACAAGGTGGAAGACTTACCTGTGAAAGGGGAGCTCGAGGGGGGTCTTGTAGGGGGGAGGCCGCGCGGCCAGGAGGGCCCCTGGCCGGTCCTGCGGCCTCTTCCCCGGCGACACCATGCCGGCCTAGGACTCTAACGCGGCTCTGATGCCAATTATCAGGTGAACGCTGGCGAGGCGATCACCGGTGGTTCTCGGGAACGAAAGATAAACACAGAGACTGGTTTTTTTTTTGCTGCAACTTGCAGCGTTTTTCTTCAGACTCTATGATTTCAATTTAAAGAGTATGTACAAGTGTCCAGCGTCGTGCCATCCCACGACACCTGCTCGCGCGCGACGTGCGCACGCGGAGCGCGAACTGCGCACGTCCATCCGTCATGGCGTGCGCCTGGACTCTGCTATCTCCTAACTGACCGAAACAAGCTAACAGACTCAAAAATACAACTGAGCGGCTTCCCTTCTTCTCGAGCGGAACATGCTTCCTTCCCCTTCTCGAGATCTCTTCCTTCTTCTTCTCCTCGGCTTCCCCTTCTTCTCCTTCTCTCCTCAACTCCTCTCTTCTCTCTTCGACTTCGCTTCTCCGCCAGCCGCAAACCCACAAAGCATGTCGCTAAGTTAATTTGACGGGTTTGCGGCCATCTGCAACTAAACATGGCCGCTGTAATGGTCTCCGCGGGATTTGGTGGTGGACCCGAACAAACCCGCGAGACCCGCAAGCGCAAGGTCCAGCAGTTCGCGTGTACTCGTATATGCTTTCACTTGCTTGGCTGATAGAGACAAACCAGATATCGCAATAACAAGTTCCTCAATCCCCATGGCATCACCAGTCAATTTAATCAAATAACTTAGACATGTCCAGGAATATTGGCTACATCATTCTAATTTTTAGATGCTATACAAACATGCAGGGAAACGTATCCTATGAGAACTCAATTCCCGTGAGAACTATAAGAACTCACATCTGGACCACATGATTGATCCAAGGGAGAGGTGGGAGGGGGGATTTGCAAATTTGCAAATCCCCCCTCCCACCTCCCACCTCTCCCCTTGGATCAAGATCATGTGGCCCAGATGTGAGTTCTCATAGTTCTCACGGTAATTGAGTTCTCATAGGATACGTTCCCAACATGCAGTGCTCACTCCTTGAAGGTGAAGGATCTCCTGTTTGCATACCCCTTTGTAGGCCTGCTTGTTCAGCAACCTGCTCTCCTTGTGGGATTTCCATGATAAGACCTCTAGTTGTTTCAAAGAAGGAAGCTAAAAATCTCTGACCATAAGAATAGACAACACGGCTACTTTGATCACCAGTGTTGTCCACATCCGAGTAATCCTAAATCAGCGAGAATTTAGGAATGTACTACTCACCAAGATACTTTCAGTCTGCAATTCCCCGCCACCACTCAACTCAATCCGCATATGAATCCATCGATCTTGGTGAAAAGGCAACAAACCTAATCCGCACATCACGAGAACAGATCAAACAGAATTCGCAAAGACCGATCCCCTTATCCCCGACCACGACGAACCCTGGGCGAACAAAACTCGCATAGACGCGCATCACTGCAGCCGTCGCGGACAGTGGTGGCGGAGGTGGAGGACGGGACGGGGGCAAGGGCACGCTGGTGTGGCGGAGGGGGTAGACAGCAACGGTGGAGGAGGTGGACGTCGACGGCGGCGGCGAGAGGCTGCGGGCTCTTACGGGTTTATCCTCTAGTCCGCAGGCTTTGGAGGCTGATAATCATTGGGCCACGGTGAGTTTGTAGGTGGGCCGCATCTGTCGCAAACAATAGTTTTGCGGGGCAGGCAGGTTTGCGGGGCTCGTATAAGAACCCGCGTCCCCAATCACGCTCGCCGCCACCGTCACCGCCGAAATTTTTTTGGGCTCAACATTTTTTTTAAAAAAGTTAGAATATTTATCAATATTTCGTATCGATAAAATGTTGAACGGCCATCATCAACTGAGTTTTTTTTTTTAACTTTATATGATCCACCTTCCACGGGCTGCATAGAGCCCCCAACCGTTTTTCTGGTGCAGTATTTACTTCACCGCCCGTGGCTTTAAGATTGTGACTGTTCATCTGTGCCCTTTGGTCCTATCCGGCGGCGGAGAAAAAAAAAATCCCAAAGCGGAACCCTAGTTTCCGTTCCCCAAACTGCGGCCCCTTCCCCTTCGGCCCTTCCTATCCGAGCCACACCTCCCCCGCTTGGATCTGTTCACCACCTCGGTTTCATCGGCCTCCTCCCCATGGCCGCCGCCACCGTCTCCTCCTGGATTCCGCCCACCCTTCCCGACTGCGACGATTACAGTGGTGCTGTCCTCATCGACATGCGGTGCTACTTCGCAGACCGCCCCAACGCCACCACCGCCACGGGCTCCACAAGCAGAGGCCTGCCAATCCAGGTGACCTTCCACGCCGCCCGCCCGCCGCTCCTCTCCCACTTCTGCGTCCACTGCCCCGGCCTGGAACATCCCTTCTCTGCGCCCAAGGTTGTCGCCACCGACGCTGACCTCGTCCTCCTCCGCGTCCCCGGCGTCCCCACCGCCACCGCAAGTATAAGGTCCTGGGACTACTTCTTATACAGACCGCGATCCGGTCTGCTGGATCTGCTCCCCAATCCGCACCCGCTGAGCTTCTGCGACTCCGCAACCGCCCTCCTCAGCCGCGAAGACGGCAGTTCGTACGTCGTCGCAGCCCTCAATATTTGTGGCCCAGTGTACCAGAGCAAACACACGGTCATTAGGTGGGATTTCGATCTCCGCCTGTACTGCTCCTCCAATTCCGAAGGATGGATCACCAAGCGGATGTCTGTGGAGGACCTCGTGCGGGACACCCTTGTCCCGATACCTGCCGATATGGAGTACCCCATGCTGTACCACGAGACGGGGAAGACTGTCACAGTTGGCGGTGAGCAAGGTACGGTCGCCTGGGTGGATCTATGGCGTGGCATTTTCCTCTGTGACGTTCTCCGGGAGCGTCCGGTGCTCCAAGACATCCCACTACCTGTGCCAGCAAGGGGAAACTGGAATCACCTCCTCACACAAGGTAAACCCTACTATATCAGGGATGTTACCATCAGTCAACGCAAAGACTCTATCAAGTACATTGAGATGGAAATCCGGCCACCAAGAAATCAGACCACTTTGTCCTACTTGGAATGGGCGCGTGGTAATTCAAATAGGACACCTGATTCCTACTTGGAATTGGTGACTGGTAACTCAAACAGCTCCCAGATCATCTATGATGGCTGGAAGGCCAGAACATGGAGCATGCCAGTACCGGTTGGTTCATTGACGGACTGGCAACCTGACTGTGAAGTTGATGTTAAAGAAATCTCAATGGGTGCAGGCAATCAACACCATTGTAACCTGCTGTCTAAACTGAGTGACAGTGGCATTGTGCCAACATTGCAGGAAATTTCAGTGGCATACCCTATCATGAGCATGGATGATGATATTGTCTACTTGCTTCCTAGGACCAAACCTAGGTCCAACGAAAAATTGGAATTGTTGATTGCTGTTGATATGAGGAAGAAAATTCTGCAAGGAGTAGCCGAGCTTGGTGTTCAAAAGAGCTTCATTCTCACACGCACCATTTGCACCAGTGAGATCAGCAGATATCTGAGGAAGAGTACAGGTAACTTACCTTTTTTGTACTGGTACTTGCTGCATATTTTTGTGTGTTACTATCGTTATGAAATGTGTTGTTTGTCAAGTTGAGAGGATATAATGTTTGTTTTTCACAGTTTGGTAGGGTCTGAATGACTAACCTGTTATAGGCTAAGAGCTTAGCCAGTTGACGCTTGTACCCACTGCTTGATGATTGCAATTTGATGCAATGGCAGGCTGTTCATATGGGTTATATAGTGTTGAGTTCTATCTGTTGATTAAACAAATCCTGGCAATCCAATAGAGATAGTTTCTGAATTTGTGTGTTACGAATTGGCAGCAACACATTGTGAAAATGGACTCATAAGTCTTATCTCACTTTCCTGGTGGTGTTCTCTCGAATTGGGAAACTAAACTGTCCATTATAGTGGTAGAGGGTAAGTAGCCAAAAAATTGCGTGCAAGCACCTGGCCAAAAGCAGCACCTTATGAGAGTTAAAGTTGCATTTAAGAAACCATTAAGTGTTGCTTGTCGTGTCAGCCAGTGTGCTGGGTCTTTCATTCAGTTTGGCAAGCCCTGAGTGCTTTGCTTCCTGGAGTGCTGTTAATGTCTAGTTGGCCCGTAGTTCCTTTTCTTCAGTTAATTTCAGAACTGATGTGGAACCCGATGTAATTTTGTTACTTTTGGTAATGAAATTCGGGTATGGCCCTTAATGGAAAATAGAAAACATTAAGTTCCTATATGTAGTAAAAAAAATTGTTCTAGCTTTGTCCTAAGTTAAACCATATTATGTTGCAAACTTAAGATGGTTTGAATTAGGATAAAACTAGAATTACTCTTTCTGGTACGAAAGGAGTAATAAGGAATTTGACCAAAACCAACCTGAATAAGTGACTCTAGCTGCATGTTTTATTTATCTATTTTTTTTCTGTAACTGGCAACATGGGCACTTTTTCTTGTTGATTGAAAAGAAAGCAATTATTGCCCCCTGAGCAACTTTTTTAGAATGAGCTACTCTTTGATGCAGGCACAATAGAACTCAAACAAACTGAAAATGAAGCTGTTGAGCCAACCGAAAAAGAAGAGGTTAAACCAACTAAGCTTAAACCAATATGTGAAGGAAGAGGCCAGCAGCCCGAGGTTTATGAAGAAACATGTATTTCAGCTTGTCAACCTGCTAGATGCGATCTGGTGAACAGAGGCAGGAAGCAAATATGGCTACCAAGGAGCTTGTTTAATTGACTATTATGAAAATTATGCCGAAAACAATTATCTGCATCGTGAGTCTGCAGCATGCCATGTACTAGTTAAGTGAACCAGTATAGGTTCAGCTCCTAGAGCTGTCCTTGTTCATCCGTTATAAGTCAGGCAGGAATCTCCATTTGGTTTTATTTCTGTGATCATTGTATTTGGTTGGATTCAATAATTTCTTGCATCCTTCGTAATATGCTTGTCTTGTTGGTCAGAACCAAAGGACCAACCCAAATTCTTTGGCTAAGTAAAGCAATTTGCTTAATTGCCTGAGTCAGGTGTCAGTATGTTTGTTGTGAAACAGTAATTCCCCAAGGATCAACACTAGATTACTTTTGACGTCTATGATATATAATGTACTCTGTACTTGAAATTAGGGATATGTCTGGTTCTGCCTGACGCTCTCAACTATAATAAAAAGTAAAAACCATGAACTGATACAAAGCTCCTGGCATGTTGAAAGACAACACAAACACTACAATGGCAAGGGAGATCCAGAACAAGTGTGTAGTGTAAACGTTTCAGATGGATTCATATCATAACAATCGATTAAACTTAACTGAACTCGATGAATAATGTTTTTGGTGGGCATGTTTAATTTCAAGTTTGCAAAAAGTTTTCACCTAGAGAATCGTGTCAGTTCATTTCTTCTCTCTGTGCACGCGACCCAATGCAAAAAGTTTTCATCACTTTTTACCCTTTCACCGAATTTAAATAGGCCCGAAGTGGTGAAATCTGCGGTGGGCAAAAACATGAACAGAGAATAATGAATGGGCATATCCCCTCTCATCCCTGTTTATCTTCATCTCTCCCAATGGTGTATGGATGGGGCATTTGATCAAATAGGTTGTGGGCGACATGAGCTCGGAGCACCACCTTCACTAATTGCTGATGAAGGTGCACAGGTTGCCCTTCGCCGCTGCTGCAGACTCGGCTATATATATTGTTTGCTTCCAGGCATCACATTGTATTCATATTGAGCACATCCAGGTTGCAATGTCATTTTTAGAGCACATCCAGACTTGTAAGAAAACTTCAAATTATATATGTGTATGTTATGATGTTCAGACTCAATTTTACAGCACATCCATACTGTGTTTCAAAACCTCCAAATGAAAGAGGCAAACTCAACATTTCATAACATCCATATTTATTTCAGAACAATCTCTTTATTTAACATGTCAATACATTGATCAATTGGATAACTACCCTGTACATCGGAATAGAAACATGATGCGTTTACAAATTACAATGACACAACTTCTAACCAGGAACCTAGTACAACAAGAAACACAATCAATTGGTCAATGTCCATTCTCAGTTGTATCACCCACAGCAGCAAAAAGAATGCATCTCAGCCATCTCCTTTACAATTGTCATCGTGCCACATCTGAAGCAGCGTGCCACCATCAGTTATGCGAGCTCCAAATGGGTGAAACAATCATATTGTATCCAACTAATATGAGGAGCATAATTGTAAGAGCTGCTAAACCAGTATTTGGTATTTGCAGATTGTCAAGACTAAGAGACTTAGGTTAACTCAAGCTAGAAATTTTCTTCAAACCAATGTCAGTATATAATAACCAATGTAAAAGAGACTACTGCTCCCTGCAAGTTACGTAGACCTGCAGAAACAGAACAGCTTAGGAACTGTTTAACCTATACGAGGACGTCTGGTTGCTGAAGGCTGTGGAGCATTCTGTGTGCCCGGGGCAACAGACGGTTCAGGCACAGATGATCCAGTGGGTAGCGTAGTTGTAGCAGATGGCACCGTGGAAGATCCAGGAAGCTGGCTTGAGGAATCAGACACGTCTGTCGCATGTGAAGTCTCAGGAGGATCTGCACCAGAGTGTGGCAAAGAATTTATTTCAACTTCAGTGCCGATGGTGTGTTGTCTGGTCCCGAAATAGAAAGATCTCCAGTTTGCACAGGGAAGACATGAATAAACTGCTGATTTTCCGCAGAGGACGATGGACTTCGAGGAAAAATACCTGCACTGTCTTCATCACGCAAAAACAATGGCTCGGTTGGAGGATTAGTCACATGATAAACACTATCATTCATATTCCCATCATGATTCGAGAGATGCGGTGGGAGTAAAAGAATATCATCAGAGAGGCGTCGGCCAGCAGTCGAGTTTAAAGAGGCAAAAGGAAACACATTTTCATCAAAAACTATGTCACTGAGAGATGTAAACCCGCCCGGAAGATATATCAAGGCACTTGTAACCTTTATGAAGATTACTATAACCAAGGAAAGCACAACACTTAGAACGAAACTCAAGTTTATGTCGATTATATGGACGAAGATTTGGCCAACAAGCGCAACCAAAAACTCTAAGAAAAGAATAGTTGGGTTGTTCATTGAAAAGAAGAGACATGGGAGTGGAAAAATTAAGAACACGACTTGGGATACGATTAATGATATAGGTGGCCGTAAGAAACGCCTCATCCCAAAATTTTAAAGGCACCGATGCTTGAGATAAAAGAGAAAGACCAACTTTGACAATGTGATGATGTTTACGTTCAGCCGAGCCGTTTTGTTGATGAGCATGAGGGCATGACACATGGTGGACAATGCCAACTTTTTGGAAAGAAGTGTGTAGACGTTGATACTCACCACCCCAATCGGTTTGTATAACACGAATCTTCTTATTAAACATTCGTTCAACATATTGTTGAAAGTTAAGAAAGACTTGGAAAACTTCGGATCGATTCTTGAGGAGATATATCCATGTAAACTTACTAAAATCATCAATGAAGCTTACATAGTATTGGTAACTACCAACTGACTTCGAGGCAGGGCCCCAGACATCGGAAAAAAATAAGTCTAAAGGAGAAGAGGAGACACTACTCGAAGAAGGATAAGGAAGTTGATGACTCTTAGCTTGTTGACAAGCATCACAAAAAGAAGGATCAGAATCTCGACTAAACGTCAGCTTGTTGTCTCTAATAACTTTGTCAACTATAGTGGAAGATGTATGCCCAAGACGATGAAGTCACCGTGCTGTAGAAGGTCGATTAACATGATGAACCTCAGGTAAAGATACTTGCGGCATGGGGTAAAGACCATCACGACAACTATCGTGAAGAAGAGGGGTCTTGGTGTCCAAATCCTTAACACAAAAGAAGGTAGGGTGAAATTCCACAAAAACATTATTATCAGTGGTAAATTTGTGGACGGAGACAAGGTTTTACGAGGCATCCGGAACATGTAAGACATCATTGAAGGAAAAATTGCATTTGGGAGTATGAATAATAGATTTACCAATGTGGCTAATAGACATACCTTTGCCATTGGCTGCTTGAATCTGATCATGTCCAGAGTACTGTTCCTTTGAAGTAAGATTATCCAGGGCGTTAGTGATGTGATCAGTAGAGCGAGAATCAGTATACCAATTAGTGTCGATGCCATAAGATGATACAGCCGATGAAGCCGACTTGGATGTGCTATAATTTTGTTGTTTGGAAGGAGGAACATAATTCCTTCTAAATCGGAACCAACATTGAAAAACTGTGTGGCTTATGCGATCACACAACTGGCAGACAGGAACTTCATCTTAATAATCAAAAGAACTAGTAGCACCACGATTTTCAAGTGAAAAACCTCGACCAGAATTGAAGCCACGCCCCTGGCCAAAATTGAAACCGTGACCTTGGCCAGAGTTACGGCCACGACCACGACCAGAAAAGGAACCACGACCAAAAAAGGAACCACGGCCAGAGGAGGAAGAGCTTCGATTGCCAGAAGAAGACCCCCTTCCTCGAGCAGCAGAGTTCACTGAAGAATAAAATTGGTTACTAGTTTCACCAGATTGTTGATTCAATCGGGCTTCAAAGGCAAGAAGATGAGCATATAAATCACTCAATGAGAGGTTGTCTTTGGTGGTCATAGATGAGACAAAAGGATTGTATTCTGCACCGAGGCCATTAAGAATATAAGAGATTAGATCATCGTCTTCAATCTTCTTCCCTGCTGGCGCCAACTCATCAGCATAACCCTTCTTTTTATCATAGTAGGATGCTGCTGTGCTTTCACCTTTCTTTTCACGGGCAATCTGAGACCTCAACTGCAAAATCTGTGACTTCGATTGCGAAGAAAACATCTGAGATACCGCCGTCCATACTTCTGCATCATGTTCGAACGATGATACTTGAACCAAAATTTCTTTGGTCATTGATGAGAGGAGATATCCTAGTAATTATTGATCACTAGCAACCCATTGTATATAGGTAGGATTTTCCTGCTTGGTCGTGGTCTTGTCTGCATGCTCAACCGTAATTTCAGAGGGAGACGCTTTTGAGGATCCATCAAGAAAACCAACCAGACGCGTGCCACGGATTGTCGGCATAACCTGGGCTCGCCACACCAGGAAGTTCTCCCGTGTGAGTTTCTCATACACAGGAATTGAAAAGAGAACAGACGTGGAGGAAGAGCTGGACGCCATGGCCACCACGTAATTTGATCTTCAGACTGTCGCCGACTTCAGCAACTTGCAGTACTTGAAAAATCTCGCCGACTTGAACGACTCGTGGAGGAGGAGGCTCTGATACCATGTAAACAATATGATCAGACGGCTTAACCCCTAGAGGCAGCCCATGATTTCATTATATACTCACAGTATAGATTACAAGTCCAGAACGGACTCTCGGTACATGACCGAGTAGGCTAGGAAGCCTGAATACATACGACACATATGAATCCGAATCCTAATACATTGTGTCTTTCTACACTCGTATCGCTCCTTGACTGATTCTGCATATGCAGATATGCATATGCTTGTCTTCTCGATGTCTGTTCTTAGGACTCGTCCATTGCCAAACTGTAGCCTGACAGTAACCCAGTGTCTGCCCAGTAATTGTTCCATCTTCCATCAGTTCCAAGTTGCCTCCTGGACCATATATAAGACCTGCTACCACGCTTGACACTGCCCATTACTAAAGTAATAACATACATTGCTCACAAATGAATAGATCTATCACATTGTTTTCTACAACTCTAAGTTAAACTTTGAGTTTTCAATATCTCATAACATGTTCCAACTTATATGCACCTCAAGTTTTGACACTACCTTATTTTGTCCATAGCATTGGCAAATATCAAGTTACATTAGCAACTTTTATATAAAAGTATGTTTTTTCTATTTCGTATTCGGCGAAAAAGACAAGGTATATAACAAAATCTATAAATAGCAATTTACATTCAAGTAAATGTCATCAAGTGATAGAGATGATTTAAAAATCAGAAAAAAGAACCACCAAATTTGGAGTTCTTATGAGGGAAAAAACCATTTACAAAATTTAATTCTGGATTAAAAAGAGAAATATGAATGGGGACAAAAACCTCAGCGCGCCACGTGTCTATGGTGAAGCAACTCAACCATCTGAGCGCCCCACGTGGCAGCGAGGTGTTGCGGTTTAGCTGTTGGAGGCTGTTAAATAAAAATCATTTTGGTGTTGAAATACACAAACAAGTCAGTAGCTCAATGTAAGACACTATGACCTCTTCCATGAGGTTCTCGGTTCAATTCCCTCCTTTTTTGGAATTAAATGTACCTTCCTGACATATTCTTTAAATAATATAAATAAAAACTTATGTCTTCCAACGCAATTGGAGTCCTAGAGGGCTGGAGGGGCCGACGCGGCTGGTGACTAGGCGCGAGGGCCGAGGTCGGGTGACGTGGCTGAGGGGTCAGGTGACGTGGCCGAAGGTGGCCAAAGGTGGCCGGTTGACGTGGCTGTTGACTAGGCGCGGGGGCCGAGGGGGTCGGGTGACGTGGCTGGAGGTAGCCAAAGGTGGCCGGTTGACGTGGCCGAGGGGGTCTGGTGACGTGGATGTGGCTAGGTGATGTTGCGCGGGTGAGCTATTTGCTATTTTTAATAAATAAAAATTGTTACTAAATGCTACCACAACTCAATGCATGGTGTAGTGGTAGGGCATTTTATTGTTGGGTCTCTATACTAGGGTTCAAATCTCTAATTATGCAATTTTTTTAATTTTTTCATATGGGAACATGAAAAATTTTAATTTATGTTGTCGACGGATTTGTTTAACCGTTATAGTATTTGGACCGGACCATGACGGAATTAATAAACCGTCACGATTTTCTAGGCTTATCTGGGCTTACAGTAAAATGCTAACGTTTTCTAAACTTGTCACCAAAATTTTGTCACAGATTAAATAGTATGTTGTAGTGAACTAATCTGCACAAATAAATGTTGCGATGGTATATTATCACAATATTCAATAATCAGATGCTATAGTTTCGAAGTGGAGTATTACCCTAACAGGTTTAGCCCAAAGATTATTTGACACTCTTTTTGCTAGTCATAAACGCTTCAAAATTCAATGTGCCCTTCCTGACGCCTACAAAATTGCATGCCTATGTGTGGCGTGAGTTCTGAATATGTTTATTTAGGTCATCAGGATTCATAGCGCCAAAGCGAAACGGGTGTTCCTTTCAACAACATATTGGTGTGTAGCCGTCTCTTCTGTCTTCTCTGTGAAATTTGCTTAGGGAGGGCGTTTCTGCATTATTATCCTCGTCTGGATGGGCACATTCTCGGCCCAATTGATGTGAGTGGGCTGGAACCGTAAGGGGTTCTTCGTTTCATGACTTTCATCCCTTCCAGAGGTATTTGAAAGTATTGGATCAATATCTCTAGGCAAGGGATGAAACGAACAAGTGATCACGCCGGGAAACACATAAATATTTCAGTTGAAATTTGAACAAAATCCTAAAATTTTCCCATGGCAACCCCCTGTAGAGAGTGAAAATAAAACCTTAGTTTATATTCTTGTCTCACAACGGGTGCAGAAAGAAACTGATGGTTACCCTCGCGGCCTCGCCCACCAGAAGTTTCTTGTCCACTCAAAATGAAGAGAAGTATCAGGAAGAGAAATGATCAGCTACCCACAAATGGTTTTTCCTCTTGTGTCCACGAAATTTACCATGGTAACTATGACTGTGAGTAGCAAAGGTTTGCTAGCTGCTGCTTATATAAAGGAGATAGTAGAACCGCCGTGTTGTTCCCCTCTGCTTCCTTCAAGCGCAACAGCCCAGCCTGCTCATTTCCTCGTTCAGTCTCGCGCGCACCCAGCCATCATGCCCAGCCGCAAGCCACCGCGGGAGACTGCCTCCGGGAAGTGGAGCGACGGCGAGACTTCCACCCTCATCGACGCGTGGGGCGCCGCCCGCGTGCGCCGCCAGCCGCACCACCTCCTCCTCGACGACTGGCGCGATGCGGCCAGCGCCGTGAACGCCCACCGCCGCGCCGCGGGGCGCCGCTTCAACCGCACCCGCTCCCAGTGCCAGACCCGCATCCGCACCCTCAAGAAGCGCTACAAGGAGGAGCTCCTGAAGCAGCCGCCGTCGGGGTGGCCCCACCTGCGCCCTCTCCGCGCGTTCCTGGCGAGCCCCGACGGCCCGCCTCCCGGCTTCCCGGCGAGGACGACGCCGGCGGTGCACGTCAAGCAGGAGGTGGAGGAGGAGGTGGACGGAGGCGGTGGGTTGGCGGCGAGCTGGACGGTCCCGAGGAGGCCGAGGAGCGCGGGCGCGGGGAGTGCGGGGAGTGAGGGGTTCTGCCCGGCGGCGGTGGTGACGAAGCTGGCGGCGGTGTACGAGCGCGTGGAGCTGGCGAGGATCGGCACCGAGAAGGTGAAGATGGAGATGGAGGTGCAGCAGGCCATGCTGCCATGTTGGACGCCGTGAAGGTGGAGGTGGAGCAGTAACGAACCGTAGTGTAGGTGTAGCTCTCGTGTGTGGTGCTAGAATTTGAGTAGGACTGCCCACTGAAGGTGAAGATGAACATGATAGGTGATGTGTACGGTGGAATAGTTTGAGTACTGCTGCTTAGCGCTGTGTAGTTTAGTGATGTCGTCGACAACGTTGTAATATACTGTTTAGGCCTTGGCACTGCCGTTGATCGCCCTCAGCTGAAGTCCTCCACAATCCCCTGCGGCATTGCTGCATCCCGTCCCGCCGCGGTGCACCGTGCCCGAACCAGACTTACAACTCTGCCTGGGACGTGGGTTGTTGCCAGTGAAGGACAACCATCCCACGACACGTGCTACACCCCGCAAGCTCTTCTGAGTTCTGAATGCCCGGCGAAACGTAGCCCCGCACCGGCTCGACCACCGCCGCTCCTCGCTCACCAAGCGCGCCGGCAGCCAACGGGACACTCTGCCAAGGTATCCAGCCCAACGCTGGCCGCCACCCACCCTCTCCGGCCCCCGGCGACGCAACCAAAAACGACACCAGCAGACGCGCACCGGCCTGCCGCCGCGCGCGCCGGAACGAGACCGTGCGACGGTAACAGCTCGCGCGATCGCGTCCCACCGGGCCAAGGTGACGTCGCGCGCGCACCAGGCGACCCGAGCGACCAGGCGCAGCAACACAAGCACCGAGCCAAGCCAACGGAAAGCCGCGACCCAACCCGACCGTTCGAGCGGGCCGAGCCCGAGCGAGCACAACCTCCAGCGTTACCGCACCCGTACCCACTCACTCTGCGTCGCACCGTCCCGTGCCGCGGATGCACGCATCATTTCCACCCGCACGCACCCACCTATGTATGCACACGCGTCCGACGCAGCCACACGGATTCAGGTGGGCCGGGGGCGCGACGCCACCGATCGATCAACCCGCCAGCAGCAGCACAGGCATCATCACACGCCCCCCTCACGGCCGCACCCGTACCCACCCGGTCTTGCCACGCCTCGCCTCGCCTCCCTCCCCTCTCGAGCCAGCCTCTGCCTCTCCCTCCGTCGGCCCGCCCGCCGCGGGGATGACGTCGACGCGCCGCCGCCCGCCGCCGCCGCCGCCGGCGTGGACGCCGGAGCCGTGGAGCGACGGGGAGACGTCGGCGCTGCTCGACGCCTGGGGCCCGCGCCACCTCCGCGCCCGCGGCGGCGCGCTCCGCCCCGCCGACTGGCGGGCCTGCGCCGCCGCCGTCACCTCCCGCCGCGCCGCCGACGGCCGCGCGCCGCGAACCGTCGACCAGTGCAAGAACCGCGTCGATTACCTCAAGAAGCGCCTCAGGGCCGAGCGCGCCAGGCCCAGGGGGGCGGCGGCCCCGACGCCGCCGCCGGTCTCGGGGTGCCTCGACCGCCTCCGCGCGCTGCTGCAGGTCGCCCCCTCCGTTCCCCACGGGTTCGCGCACCGTCCGGGCGGCGCCACGGCAGAGGAGGCGAAGGTGAAGGACGAGGAGGAGGAGAAGGACGGCGGCGGCGACGAGGACGAGAAGGCGAGCGGCGGGGCTCCTCTGCCCCGCGACTGGCCGCCGGTGCCGAAGCGCCCGAGGACGGCGGTGTCGCTGTCGCCGCTGAGCGCCGCCGCCGGGGACAACCCCGAAGGCGGCTGCGGGAGGAGCGGCACGGAAGTGGCGGCGGCTCTGGATAGGCTTGCCGGGACGTACGAGCGGGTGGAGGCGGCGAAGCAGAGGGAGGCGACGAGGCTGGAGGAGCGCCGCCTGGAGGCGATGCGCGATCTCGAGATCGAGCGCATGCGCCTCCTCGTCGACGTCGCCGTCACCTCCTCCGTCGGTGTCGACGGCGCCGCCGCAACCGCCGGCGGCGACTTCTAGTCGGTGAGTCCTGGCCTTTGTTCTGGTCTATCGCCTGATTGCATTAGCAGAGCAGGTCACCAACGAGGTGTGTATCGCAGAAATCATGTTCGATAATTGTTGGTTAATGTTGGAATTGAGATGCTGCGTGGCTACAAATTTTCAGTTCATTAAGAGGACACCAACTAACGCATGATCATTAGATGATTCAATCTGGCTAGACATCCTTTATTTCCAGAAAGGAAGAAGTGCCTTGAATAGTTTTCTGGATCGCTTGGCATGTAGGATATCAAACAGGCAATGCTGGTATTTCTGATGAAACTAATCATTGTGCAAGTCTGGCCCCCACTGAAACGTGCTTTTGCACCTCTTCACAACAGAGTACAGATTACAGAATTCATATTTCGAGCGCTTATTGTTGTTCAGAAGTTAACAATGTGTTCATTCTGTAGACGCATGAGAAGTCTTTCATGCCTGACTGTTCAGTCTTTCAGAAGATACAATTCACTGATGTCGTGTTGTTCATGTTCTCTTTTGCAGAAGAGAAGCTAGGATAATAGGCTGGACTGGACAAGGTAGCCACAAGCCCACAACCCAGATTCCGGCCTATTTTTCCTCTCAAAGAGATAGTCGCATTATTATGGAGATAGAAGGCACTTGATGTGATGCCCCTATGAAAGTTAAATCGGTTTAGGTTACATGAGAAAAGCTTAGCGAGATATATAGGATAGCACATGGTGAGATTCTTTAGTTCACTGATTTAAGGTTTGCAGCAACTGAGAAAAGAGAGAGAGAGGCTTAAAAGCCTGAAAAGTATCTGTGTTAATGTAAGCGATTCAGGCTTCACTTTGGTTAACTAGTGCTGTAATCCCTCTTGGTTTACCGCTGTCCAGCTGCTCTGTTGCGAAATCTTCCAGTATATATGATATCTTTGGATACTTTGTCTGGTGCTAGCACTTCTTATGTTTGTTGACTTTATGGTCGTCGGTCTTTATTCATCATTCTGCTAATGATTGGCAACGTGCCTCTGGAGCAGTGGTGCATGTCAGCGTTTGTACTTGCCCTGCCATCATGTTCATTCATCACTCCAATGATTGGCGCAAGCTGAGAAGCGTTAAAGCTTCCCAGCCTTTTTGCTGGCCAGGTAAAAGGAAGGCGGCGGAACAGAGGTGCAAAGATCGATCAGAGACGGATATAACAGTTGATGCAGTTGGCTTCAGAATTTATACGCACTGTAGTATATTTTTTCACATAACTTTGTGCCAATGTTTGCAGATCGTGTAGATTCCATACGATCCTTTTACATTTCAGTTTTCGTTTAAAGAGTCAAGTATAACTGATCATTGATTTGCTGGTTTCATTAGTCACGACAAGGCATCGAGGCTCTGAATTTTGATCTGTGCCACAAGCCGCCAACACGAAGCACGTGGTGTTCAACCGAACGAAAACTCCTCGCTGCCGCCGTCGACTACCACTTCCGCCTTGGCGCCATGCCTGCCGGCCCCCCGGCCGCCTTTTTCCTCATCGGACGCAACTCGTTGATCCCGGCCAGCCAATGCACAGCACAGGCCCGTCGGGACAATAGGCCAGCGCTGCCGCTCGCTCGCCTCGCGGGCTCGTGGCCACGCCATGCTCGGCGTCCCCCGGGTGGGTTGTGGCACGCTCCCTTCGTCCTAGCCGCCGCCTAGCCGCCGCCTCGCCGGCGGCCGGCGTGCCACGTGATACGCAGGTTGGTTTTGTGCGCGGGCCTCGGACTGGATGGGCTGGGCTGTTACGAACTGGGCCCCAGAAACTGTGGCATCGAACGCAGGGCCGGCCACTGGGTCCATCTTATACGTGGGCCGAGAGGCCCATGTTTCTTCTCTCATTGTAATAAAGAGTACTCCGTACGATGTTTGGCCCACTCCCTGAAATGTTGTGGGATCAGATCAAAACCACGCGCGCACTGGCATATCCGCATACAGTGTGCTTAGCGCTAAAGTCGACTTTGTAGGGTTTTTTGTCCCTTTTTCCTCCTTTTGATTCCCCACGCGAGCCCGTATGGCGCCCATGACTCGTGATCACGCGCACACACGGTACAGTGCACTTGAACGCTCCAAGTCCGCCCGGTTGCGTGGCAGCATGGCAGCTCGACACCGCAAGCACGTCCCCCACCGTCCACTTGGTTGATGAGACAACGCACCTAGCTCCTGTGCACTACACATCGGTGATCCCAAGGATATAGGCATGCTGCCGCACAACACAAGACTTCCATATTTGCAGGGAGCGTCCCTCTCCTCTGCGTCCATCTCCTATCATTTTATTTTCCATCCATAAATAAAAAGAGAAGAAGCGCACGACGTTAACCTTAGCTTATCTGTGGCATCAGATAAGCGGGAGGCTCTCCTGAAAAGTCCGAGGTCAAGACATGGACAGATGCTCTCTATCAGCTCTGCTCACGTCGCGCTCGCCAAGAGCGAGCTTTGTCGCGACGCGCCGGTAGCGGATCGCTGCCGTGATCAGGGCGGGGGGAGACGGATTAAGCACATGGGCCCCGGCTCCCCTATCGTGCACTGCCCATCATGGGTGGCGCGGGATTAAGCCTAAACAGTATCTAATGACCCCACCAGGTGGCTCGCCCACACGCTAATCCCAGCTAGGCCACCTTTGCTGCTGTCCATCTCTATCGCCGGTATCGGCCGTCCTCGCCTATCATCAGGCGATCAATTCACCAGCAGTCCCCCATGATTGCTCCACACGTACGTCCAACCCTTTGGCCCGGCACCCGGGTGGGGCCCGCGCGCCTCGTTCCATATCGTGGCCCCATTATCTTATCTTAACCGAGCCGGAACAGTGCGACACCCAACTTACGACAAGTAACAACATTCCCTTTCTAGTCATAATAACTCTCTTTATTATTCATATTTTTTGTATTAAAATTGTCGAGATTATTTTACAGACATCCGCAAGAAAATGCAAGCAGGTAATCCGGAGCACTGCACTATGGAAACAAGGGATACCACCACCGCCATAAGAAAAAAGAAGAGGGAGACAGAGCAAAGGAAACTAGGTGCAAGAAATCTTCCTCCGGCAAAGCATATAGTACCTTCTGTGTTTAAACTTTCGTGATTTTTTTTCAAGATTTTGTTTTGATACACTAACAACATCTGCACAGTTAGATAGACCAAGTAGATTTGTTTTTTTAAAATAAAAGTAGATTTGATTTCATACGCCAGATGCATGTTACCAAATGTCCTGACGTATAAAAGGTGAATTTCTTAAATTTTAGTTGTAGTTTTGTTTTAAAAATAAAATCGTTTGGTCTTTAGATTCAATAGCATTCGTTGTAACATCTGATGCTAATGACAAAAGTTATAATGAATACAATTTTCCGGCTCATCACCATCATCAGCAATTCAGCATGTTGAGTTCAGTTTCAGCACATTTCCCTCTCGACCCTACAGCTACAGGCCTGCAAAATGCAAAGCAGAAGAACCACCTCGTTTGCTGCCGTTCCATTTCAAGCCAAAACCCACCACGGTTACAGCAGGGAAGCAAAAACGGCTAAAAATTTCCAAAAGGAAATTTCGTGCAGAGGAGGGAGGGTGGTGGTGGCAGGCAGGTACGGACCCCCGCCTTCCTCGGCGCCCTTCCCCTCCGTCCCCAACGAAGCGCCTCGTCTCCCCCGCGCGCCCGGCCCCTCTCCCGCCGCCCCCCCGCAACCAGCGGCATTAACAGGTCACCCCCACCGGGCGCACGGCGGGGACGCGCGGCCGCGCGGGAGGGCGGAGGCGACGCGCGCGCGCACCAGCCGTTCCCCCGGCAACTCCCTCTCCGGCACGATCGTCGCCGCGCGCGGCAGAGGAGGAAGCCAGGAGGGGGCGATCGAGCCGGCCGGCCGGCGGAATCCACCATGACCAATAACTTCCTGACGACGATAAAGAGCCTGAAGCTGATCGAGGGGTGCAAGGCCGCGCAATTATACGCCCTGAGCTCGGTCGGGGCGACGGCGTCCACATCCGGCTCCGGGGACGCCGGCGGCAGCAGCAGGCCACAGCCCCCGCCCCCGCCCAAGGCAATCTCCATGAGGTCGGGCTCGCTCTACTACCCGCACGCGGCGCCGTCCACGTCGGGGGCGTTCGTGCCCGAGCCCCACCTGCCGTGCGGCCTCCCGGTGGCCGACGCGCTCGAGCCGGCGCTCGACGCGTGCCTCCGCCCCGTCGACCACGTCGCCGCGCTCGCCGCGTCGTACCGCCGGGTCTCCGCCGCCACGTCCTCGGCGGCGGAAGGCGGCGGCGAAGGCGACGACCTCTGCGACGCGTACCTGGAGCAGCACGCGCTGTTCCAGTCGATGGGCGACGCGCGGCTGCTCCGCCGTGCGCTCCGCGCGGCGCGCGTCCACGCGGGCGACCCGCACCGGCGCGCCGTGCTGGCCGCGTGGCTCCGGTACGAGCGCCGCGAGGACGAGCTCGACCCGGCGCCTCCGCCGCTCGCGCCATGCACCGCCACGACGCCGCTCCTCGAGTGCCCCCGCGCCGCCGTCTTCGCCGGCGTCTCCGCCGGCGTCGACCCGGTCTGCCCGTGCCGCCGCCCCTACACGCCTCCGCTGCCCGCCGCCTCCTCCTTCTCGGAGGACGAGACGAACGACCTGTGGTTCATCATCGGGGAGGAGGAGGTGGCGTGCGAGCGCTCATCCATCGCGTCGCTCTCCAAGCCGCTCAACACGCTCCTCTACGGCGGGTTCGCGGAGGCGCAGCGGGACCGGATCGACTTCTCCCGCGACGGCATCACGCCGCGTGGCATGCGCGCCGTGGCCGCGTACAGCCGTCACGGCCGCGTCAACGACTTTCCCCCCGACACCATCTCCCAGCTCCTCGCCTTCGCCAACCGGTTCTGCTGCGACGGCCTCAAGGCCGCCTGCGACGGCGAGCTCGCCGCCATGGTGCGCGGCGCCGACGACGCGCACTCCCTCATCGACGTCGGGCTCGAGGAGGCCTCACACCTCCTGCTCGCCTCCTGCCTCCAGGCTTTCCTCCGAGAGCTCCCAGGTTCCCTCACGAACCCGGACGTGTCGCGTCTCCTCTGCAGCCCGGAAGGCCGGGAGCGCCTCGACGCCGCGGGGAACGCGTCGTTCGCGCTCTACTACTTCCTCTCCCAGGTTGCCATGGAGCAGGACGCGAAGTCCAACACGACGGTGATGCTGCTGGAGAGGATGAGCGAGTGCGCGGAGCGTCCCTGGCAGAGGCAGCTGGCGCTGCACCAGCTCGGGTGCGTCATGCTGGGGCGGGGCGAGTTCGAGGACGCGCAGGAGTGGTTCGAGGCGGCCGTCGCCGAGGGCCACGTGTACTCGCTCGCCGGGGAGGCACGCGCCAAGTACAAGCGGGGGCACAAGTACGCGGCGTACAAGCTGATGAGCAGCGTCGTGGGGGAGTACGACGAGCCGGCCGGGTGGATGTACCAGGAGAGGTCGCTCTACTGCGTCGGCAAGGAGAAGCTGGCGGATCTCAGCTCGGCCACGGAGCTCGACCCGACCATGACTTTCCCCTACAAGTACAGGGCGTGCGCGATGCTGGAGGAGGACAAGGCGGCGTCGGCGATCGAGGAGATCGGCAAGGTGATCGGGTTCAAGATGGCCACGGACTGCCTCGAGCTCAGGGCCTGGTTCTACCTCGCGCTCGAGGAGTACGAGCTGGCCGTGCAGGATGTCAGGGCGGTGCTCACGCTGGAGCCGGGGTACATGATGTTCCACGGGAGGATGCACGGGGAGCAGCTCATCGAGCTCCTGCGCGGGCAGCTGCAGCAGTGGGATATGGCGGATTGCTGGATGCAGCTCTACGATCGGTGGTCGGCGGTCGATGACATCGGATCTCTGGCCGTCGTGCAGCAGATGCTCAGCAGGGAACCCGGGAACAGCAGCTTGCGGTTTCGACAGTCGCTGCTCCTGCTAAGGTACATCTGCACCTATTGCTCTGTCTCTCTTTCCTTTCATGTGTGCTTGTCCTTAGACCACGGTTCTTTTCCAAACTTCTAGTTCATCTTAAAAAAAGTGCAAGCATTAATGTTTACAGTTCTGGAAAGAATATAGAATTTGGGACATTTATATTGGTCTACATTATTCATCAGCTCGCATTATAGAAACAGGATTTGGCCGGACAGCTCTGCTTGCACTTTTTTTTTTAAGATCTACTATCTCTTCTTGCACTTCTTTCATCCCATATTGTTAGTAATGAATTCAGAAATTAATTCAAAAAATAAGGGCAATTTCTGACACTGTAATAATGCAATATCATCAATAATGTACATTTTTTTTTTTGGATTCAGAGGCTTAACATTTTCATTGTGTTATTGTACATTGTAGGCTAAATTGTCAGAAGGCGGCTATGCGTAGTTTGCGGTATGCACGGAACAGTTCACTCCATGAGCACGAGAGGCTTGTATACGAAGGATGGATCTTATATGACAGCGGGCATCGGGACGAAGCACTAGCCAAGGCTGAGCAGTCGATTAGCCTCCAGAGATCATTCGAAGCCTTCTTCCTGAAGGCGTACGCGTTAGGAGATTCTAGCATGGACACGGAATCTTCACTCTCCGTCGTGCAGCTCCTGGAACACGCCAACAGCTGTGCCTCCGACAACCTCCGGAAGGGGCAAGTAAGAATCGTCCATGACCATTTCCATGGCTTTCTGTTTGCTGTACTGTCTGTGCTCACAGCTGATCGTTCTCCAGGCATACAACAACATGGGGAGCATCTACGTGGACTGTGACATGCTGGACGAGGCCGCCGAGTGTTACGGCATAGCTCTCAACATAAAGCACACGCGGGCGCATCAGGGCCTGGCGCGCGTCCACTACCTGAAGAACAGGAAGCAGGCTGCGTTCGACGAGATGACCAAGCTCGTGCGGATAGCCACCAACAGCGCGTCGGCGTACGAGAAGCGGTCGGAGTACGGCGAGCGCGACGCCGCCAAGACCGACCTGAACACGGCGACGATTCTGGACCCCACGAGGACTTATCCTTACAGATACAGAGCAGCCGGTGAGTCTGAATCAACGTGGGCTTCTTGCAATCTTGCACTGCTCCGATTTCACAAACATTTCTTGAGTAATGCAGGCTATATTTTTATTATTCTTCCTGTTCTGAATCAAATCACGTGGATTAAGAATGTTCGTTTTGACGAGCACAGTAACGTTCCGTTTACTTTTTTTTTCGTTCTGACAGTTCTGATGGACGAGAACAAGGAAGAGGAGGCGATCGCCGAGCTGTCAGGGGCCATAGCGTTCAAGCCGGACCTCCAGCTGCTCCACCTTCGCGCGGCGTTCTTCGAATCCATGGGCGACGGCGCGAGCACCCTCCGGGACTGCGAGGCCGCGCTCTGCCTGGACCCCACCCACGGCGACACCCTGGAGCTCTACAGCAAAGCTTCCAAAAGGCCCGAACCGGAGAGCTAGCAACCCGGCCGGCCGGCGGCCGGCCGCCGCCCTCCTCATCGTCGACTCAGCTGCGATTTTTGCTAGGCAGAATGATGAGACGACTCCTTCTCTACTCTCCCGGGGTGGAAGCAGGCGACGCGCTTCAGATCAGTGAGCTGAGCGAGGCATGAGCCCCAGAGCGAACACACGTGTAAGATTACATACAAGGCTTAGTCCTGTTAGTCAGGAGGCACCGCAGGAGATTGAGCAACGCGTTGCTTAAGGTTAGGATGTGCAGGTGGCAAGAGCAAGCGTCTCGTGTGTGCATCGGAAGGTTGAAGACGACCGGACCGGCAGCTCCAGAAGGGAGGAAGAAAAGGATGAAGAGAGACAGTCAGACAGGCCAGCGCCCAGCGAGCCCAAGCTGTCCTTCAGAGTTCAGACAGGCTGCGTGATCGTTCTGTTTTTCTTCCCCCTTTTTATTTATGCCTTGTGATGTGCATTTGGAGGCACGACTGATCACAAAAAAGAATTCGAGTCTTTAAAGTAATGCAGCGAAGGCGAAGATTCTCTCTACTTTTATTTCTGCAAAATGGGTGTTTTTGAGCTGTGGTTGAGTCGTGCCTCCAGCTAAGGAGCCCATGAAATCTGCTGCACGGCCAGCATTGTGTTTCTTGGTTTCTTCCTTTCTATTCTAGTCACCTAGTCAGGCTGATATGGTCGTGTTTACAACTACTACACAGTTTGTTTTGTTCTTCCGTTCGGAATGTGCACAATGCGCGTATTATTTGCCTTCTCTGTGAGACAAGTTATCGAGCTGATTTGTTGCGTGTACCAGCTGGAAATTTAGAACTAGGCCCACAAGACAAGCGGTTAAGCAGGCCCCCATAAGAGAGATGAGGAGGCCTGCTAGTTTATAATTCGGCCCAGTAGACAACAGGTTAGTTTTAATCCCAGCCAACGAGATGTGATGCTGTCTGTTTAGTCCCATACCGCTGAGCTCTGGCAGTCAGCTCCGCCGGATGCTCTTGAAATAGCGCGAGGGCGAGCCAGGGTAAGGCATGGAGCTGCGTGGTGAGCACAAAGCGAACTATTCTTTCGCCTTTTACTAAAGAATACCGTGTGCTCGCCACAAGAAGCAGCATACACCAATTTTTTGAGGGATCCCTGCTCCTTGTGAGAGGGTCCCACAATGCTAACAGAAAACATTGTTATTTGCTTCCATTGAACAATCTTTAAACCCTGGTAATAGGAATTGCCAGAAAAGATACTGCAGCAAAAATAAGGAATTGGCATTTTCAGTCTCTGTAGAGCAGTGCAATCCTGGTAGGAATTGCCAGAAAAGCTACTGCAGGAAAAAACAAGTAACACGCGCTTTTCTATTGCACACTTTGGCTGTAATGCCTGCAAATCAGTCTGTTATATCGCTAACCTTATTTACATGTACAATACCACTCCCTCTATATGCAATTTTGCACAGAAAAAACTCTCAACAACCTATCTAATCACCAAGTCCACAAACAAGATTAGCAGCAACCAACAGATTAAAGAATATCTTCTGTCATGCAGCCAACTTCAGCTCTCAGAAGACATGATCTCAAGCTCAGCCCACCACAGCGGTGACACCTTCGGAGTCGCTCCGTCAGGCCCCAACGCAGTGATCTCCCTCATCCGAGCTGCAACTTCTGCCATCTGTGGTCTCTTCTTTGGATCTGGATCAATGCAGGATCTTGCGACATCACAAAGCGCACGTGCAGCATCTTTGGGGAAGGAACCGATGCTAGGATCAATCAGCTCCTCAAGACGCATCTCGCCATCAAAGTAGCGTGAAGCCCGGTGTTCCAGTGGCCCATCCTCCTCAGAAAGGGTAACTCGTCCGGTCAATATTTCCAGCAGCAGTATGCCATACTTGTGCACTACATTCTTCAGGTCTGATGAGGACGTGAGGTCCCCATTGGTTGAATTATGTCCCTCTGCGTCATTCCAGAATTCAAGATCTGAGATTTTTGCAGCAAAGTCATCGGTAAGGTATATTGTAGTTGAGTCAAAATTCCTGGGCACAACTGGTGTTTTCAGCTGATGCATGTGCTCAAGACAGTAAGCAATGCCCATGGATATCCTGAGCCGTGCCATCCAGTCAAGTTTCTCTGCTTCTCTGACTGCAATGCAATCACGATGACAATGTCAAACATTGACACATTATACTATTATTGTCAATCGTGCAGACTGAAGAGAACAGATTAGTGACAGAAGGAATTAGTAGATTCATAATAACAAATTAACAATGCACTTGCCGTGGAGATGCTCAAAAAGTGTCCCATTTGGAGCATATTCAAATACCATCGCTCTGGTGAAGGGACGTTCTTCCTCGCAGTAGCCAAGCAAGTTCATAAAGTTCTTGTGGCTTACTTTGGACAAACTTGTGATCTGAAATAATTATCATTTGAATCAAATATAAAAGATGAAGCAAAGTGACACCTATACAAACTCCATGTGTAAAATGCTACCTTCTTCCTGTAGTGTGATTCATTTTCTTTCGACCAATCCTTAGCAGATGTTACCAAGCTTGAAGCCACTGCAATTTCAACTCCACTTGACAATGTTCCCTTGTACAGCATGCAGCTAGAGGTGGAACCAATTATGTTGCTGAAATCCTCGCATGCTGTTTCTAGCTCTGATCGTTTCAATGAAGGTACACCTAGAAATATGATTTATATTTCGATACAAAATTAGAGTAGTCCCCCAGATATGGTATATACATAGGTAGGGGAAAAACATACCAGTTACAAAGGCTTTCTGCAATTGACCACTTAGACCTGTTGCCCATGGCCTCACAGTTCCCATTTTCTTAGCTCGGAAGCAGAGAACACTAGTTGCTGATACTAAAATGAAAACGGAAATCCCTGCTGCAACCGAACCATAGGTTGTCCAAGAATGCTTATGCAAAGAATGAACTGGAGTTTCAACTGAGCCCTCATGTTCATCTTGCTTAGTTGTAGGTTTAGGCCTGTCCAAATGTGGAGGAGCTGCAGTTGGATGATGGCGTGGCATGGATCCAGAAGCATGCGGTGATGGAGGAAGTGAGCCTTCTGGTGGGGATATGAACGGTGGTGGTGATGGAGCTGACGCTGGTGCTGCTGCTGGCGTTAGAGCTCTTCTATGAGATCTACTCTTATGCAAGAAACTTCTTGCACGTGGGAGATGAAACAGGCCATCTTCATTTCCGTCTCCAATGTGCAGTAGTCTTCTGGAATTCCTAGAGAAGGAATAGTCAAATTAACTTTGATTAATTGATGATTGATATTTTAAATGATTTTAGATTACCGATTGTGTTTTAAATTGAAGCTGGAAATAATAGATTCAATTCGTCCTTTTTGACCAAGCTATCCATCACTCTATGACTTAACTCCAAAGCTTTTTAAAAATTTCCACTATTTCAGCACAAAGAGAACCACGAGCTAAATCTGTTTTTCAAAGAAAAAAGATTCAACGACTCAAATTCCTACAGCAAAGAAAAAGAATCACCACTACACACACCACAATAAAAACTGCTCGTACATACCAATTTAGCCCAGCGCCCTCCCTGTACAAGTGCACATGATGATGGCCATCTAAAAGGGCAAGAAACCAAATTCACAAATGTTTGACATTTACCAGCCATGTATAAAAACAGGATAACGCTATCCATGCCTCATCTTCTCAACTCCATCCCAAAAATTACATATGCCGGATGTCCAAAGAAAGTCACCCATTTCCAGCAAGTCATAAAGTGAAGATCTAATTCTAAGACTCCGAGCACGCTCACCTAGGACTAATCGAAGCTCCATTGCTGCCAGGATCAACTCCGAGCCCTCCAATCCCTGAAGCAAGCCAAGAAGGCGAACACCATAAACCCAAATGCACAACCACTAGCTACTCTGACGAATCCAAAATCCACGAAAGAAAAAACAAACCTGCGCTCCCGAGCGGGCAAGAAGCGGCCAACAAGAAGAGCACTTGGAGCAGCAGCCTCGGCGGCCGCCGGCGCTCCATTACTTGCTCGCTCAACCGCAGCACGAGCCTCGCCGGGACGAGTAACCCAGTGGCACGGATTCGAGGAAGCCGAGGATGCGGAGGCTGAGGCGGTGATCACGGGAGGAGAGGACTGAGGAGGGGTCGCGATTGGGAGGGAACGCGCAGTCGGTTGGGCGAAGGACTGAAGGGCGGTGGAGGCGGCAAAAGTAGCAAGCCGGAGGTGGTGGAGACGAGAGGGAAAGGAGGCAGCACGAAGGCGACCACACAACTAAGGAGGGGCTTTCGGAATTCTTTTTATTTTTTGTGAAAAAAGGAATAAATGTTTTGGGTGGTTGGTGTAATCATTTCGCACTTATGAAATCCCAGGTTAATTTAGCTAGCTAATCATTTCGTAACGACATGCCTCCGCATTAGGTCTTGAAATTTTGGGACCCTTGGATTATTGGAACGGTTGCTCTACCTTAATTTGACACGCATAAATAATTATTTTGAAAGACGACACAGGCACGTATAAATTATACAGTAATATCCCCCACCTTAACGGCAACATTGTAGACTTTTTTTTCTTTGAAGATTCAATAGGATAGCGGGATTGGCACATTGTTATTTTACATCTTAGTAATGCATCCTAGTGGCATGTGTATGTGTATCCCTAGTTTCATGAACCTATGTTGTTGATCACACACTAAATCAAACATCTTCCATGCTTCGGTGAATCGTGGGTTATTGACAGACTTTATTACAATCAAACCTAGCCAACTTTATAACAAACAATTCTTTTTTAAAAAAAATAAGCAATTTGCAATTTTGCATTCAGCCCTTGGTAGTCTATCTGCGGTGTGCGTCGCTGTCGAGCTGCCTGTCCAGAATTAGAGGCGTCACGTGAACTCGTGAAGCAATGCCGGTCCGCCGCTGTCGCCATAAACCCTCCCTGATCGCAAGACGAGGCCGACGCCCCAACCAGTTGACCGCGACCGGTAAACCGCACCAACCGCAGCCGCCGCATCCGATCGACGACACGATAAGCTAGCAAGCACATACCGTACTGGCCGCTGGCCGGGTTGGGCGCTCATTGATCAATTCGCTGTCAACGGCGATCTCAAGCGGTGGTGAAACGGGCAGAGGCGTTGAACTTGGACTAAACAAAGGGAGGTGAATGTAATCGTGATCCCCAAGTGAATCGAGAACTCACGTTCTTCTCCCCGACCGTTGCCGATCAAAGCTCCTCGGTTGCCAAAGTGAGATGAGGATTTTATATAGAAACGTCTACTTGGGCACAGGATTACAACAGCGGCCTGGATTCCCGTGCGCCCGTGCACACAGGTGGCGTGGCGAGGTGCCGGGTGATTCCGCTCCGATGGATCTGCTGCTGCGCGTGGCCTTTCCCTTTCGCTAGGGAGGAGATCGTGTAGGCCGTGCGGCGAGACAGGAAGGGACGGTGGAGGGTGCGGAGACGGGGACGCGCGGCCGTGCGACAGCGACAGGGCTGATCTGGTTGGTCTCGGCCAGGGTCCGTTCCGTCCGTCGTCGGTGGCTACCTTCTTGTTCTTGGTGAGTAGACCCGCATCTTCCTGGGAGGTGTTTGCTCAGTTTCAGTTGCCTCCCTCGGATGATTAGCGCCGGCCAGCTGGAAATTGGGGGCTGTTTCGTTCATGATTAGTAGTAGGAGCTGATGCATGGATAGATAGATATTCTTGTCAGGTTAGGTGGGGTAGCCTGGGAGGACGGCCTGCTGTCGCGTTCCGTTGCGAGTAACCGGTCGGTGTACGGCACGACCGGGCCTATGGCGAGCGAGTAAACGCGAGAAACGAATCTGAGGGCTAGCTGCAGACGAAAAAGTCGTGTGGCGCATGTTAGAATTGTTGTGACGAGCGCTCGCTCGCTGGGCACTCGAGGCAATGGCCGATTTGTTTATGGTTTCAGGCAGTCCTGTACGACTACGGCAACGATCTGCGGCGCCATATTGCTGCCGGTGACGGGCGGTTTGGTGGTTACGCGCCGCCACGTCCTGGCCATTTCTTCCTTCCTTCCGCAGAGTTAAGCTGGAGGGCGGGCGGCGGCCACTTGCCGGGTGACTAGTGGAGCGGGATGCAGCGGCGGCAGGACCGCATGAAGAAGGGCGTCGATCGGGAACAGCCATCATCGCCCGGTGACTTGGAGTGCAAAACACGGGCCACCCATCGCGAACTCGTGATGGCCGGAAGGATGGGTCGTGCTGCTCCGAGTGATGGAGTGAGGCGCAAGCCGGAGCTGGGTCGGTCGGTTGCGCTTGCGCGTGCGCTGCTAGCTCCTGGTCCTGGCCTCCCACGAGGCATGTGCCGGAGGGCGGAGGCAATCGGATGACGATGGGGGCTACCCTGCCGGCCAGCGCACCGGCCACGGGCCACACCCAAGCCTGCCTACGCGGGAAACGCGTGGAATGGAAGGAAGCTGAACTGAACCCCAGTGAACACGGGGCACCGTGCGCCACGCACCGACACGCCCGCTGGCCTGCACTGCTCTCTCAAGACTCCAATGGTGAGTGGCAGACTAAGCGGTCACAGTTGCTGAATCAAAGCGCCATTGCTGGTCCCTGCTCCATATTTATTCAGAGAATTGGCGGTGCCGCCAGCAAGGCACGCTGAAAGGTGAACTCTAACGGGCTGAAATGGACGCGTATTATTAGGCATGCTAGTGGTTGATGATTGCAGTGAGGTGCAGAGTAAATGACATTTGCAAATGACGTGAAAATGGCCAGAGATGCAAGTCAAGACCTGTAACTCAGCCACTTAGGTGAACACCCCGAGTCCTGTAATAGCAGCAGCAATGACACGTTCACTTCACCGAAGTATCCAAAACATCACATTGCACACCTGCAAATACTTGGCATGCAACAGCAGGGCCCAAGCACCCGTACAGAGCTAAATGGAGATGCACCGCCAGCAATCAACTCCGGCGGCGACCCTCTTCGCTACCGATTCCTAAAGGGCGCGACAATATAAAGAGAGTTTATGAATGCACCCAGCACCTATTTCCACGCAGCAACCTATCTATCGGAAGTAAATGGAGATAAGAGGAATGTCGATGTCCTTCCCCTTGTCATCCTCACAAGCAACGACGACATCGAGATGCTTCCTGTATTCTGGAAGGGGAACCTTTGCCACCTCCTTGGCGACATCCGCAATCTTCCTGCTCAGTCGATCCTCGTGCCTTGGAAACATTGTGTTGTACAGCAACAATGAGCCGCAGGAGACACTGTAAGCGCTCAGGCCCTTGTCACTTAACCACTTCAGGAGCTCTGCAATTGTGATGTCACCCTTGATAGACCATCGATCCCATACGGTCCACCTCATACCTTTATGCTTGATCACAGTGGGCGGAAGAGGTTCAGATATGGTGAGCATGGGTATCGCCAGATTAGCAAATGTATTGTGGTAGTCTTCAACTGGGTGCCCACCAGCCAGAACCTTGTAAAGCTCAAGGCACACTAGTCCTGTGGCCATGGCTGTTGAAGTTGCAATAGCCGGGATGATTCTTCCTGCAATAAATTTCGCTTTCAGCCTGTCGACCTCTTGGATGCCATAGTTCCTTGCACGCATATTTGCAAGGCCAGTGATTAAGTCCATGTGGAAATTCGTATCATCATCCTGTAACAGGAATGGAACATGTATAGCAGAATTAAGATACCAAAACAATCAACTGCTAAGTTTTGATTACTTTTGTTTCTGTACAGCTATATATCTTAAGTATCTTATACTTGATTTTTAAATTTAACAGAAATGCCCAAATATACAATAGCATGGCTTTTCAAGCATTCAGGCTTTAACACAATTAACAGCATGCAAAATTTTCCCAGTTGTACCATGAATAGGAAACAGAAACAAATATGGAAGTTTTAAGTGACAGAATAGCACAATGTAAAGATCATAACTCTCATTTTTCTCAAAGAACTGCTAACTGACATTTTTCTCTCTGGCAGTGTGGCAGCAGGTAAAAGTAAATGAGGAATACTACTAGCAAGGATTCACAAAACTGAAAGGTTGTTAACTTTTGTAATCCAGAGCAGAAAAGTAATGCGACCACACAACAGAATTTATGTAAATCTTATTTCTTGTCAGTTCAGAACACACTTATTGGTTTGTATTTTAAATTTTAAACAATACCAGTTGCTTCCAAATTGAAAATATTTGCAATTGAGACAGTTCTTCAATAGCGCAGGGGAAAAGGCTAAAACATAAGGTATTAACATTAAAACAACAGATAGAATCTTTTGAAAAGGCTAACCTTATCAAAATGAATAGGTTTCATTTGGAATCCTGGAGGTAGTTTCTTGGCACATGCTTCCAACTTGGTTAAAAGATCTTCAATAACAGCGGCATCATCAACTGAGGCACTGGAGATGTTATTGGCCTTCTCATCTGTCTCAATCCTAACCCCACTCTTTGGCTTAAATTCAGGTACATAAACTTTACTTATTGCATTGACAAGATTAGTAGTGCTCTTTGCCCAGTCAGGTACGGCAATTCCAAAAGACACAGCTCTCAATATGGAAGCAGCCATTATAAACTTAACATGTGATAGATCAGTAGCTGAAAACGCCAGTGGGCGAGGGAAACGCTTTGGAGCAGACCAGAAAGGAGCTCCCGTGCTAGTGGCGGCATCTTCAGGAAATGTGAATGTTAGCTGCTTCACACGATTAGAGAAGTAATCTTCAAATCTGGGGGGGAGAGGATGTTAGATTAGATGGGACCTAAAATGAGTACAATTCCTGGTCCTAAAGGTTTTGTTGATACATTCAACAAGATTAATTAAACTTTGAAGTTTGAACAAGGAAAGATGGTAAGACAGAGACCAAAAGAAACAAAGAACGGCTGACTTAAAAAAAAGAACGAACAAACTGGGGAGATAAATCATACTTCAGTCTTGCCCAGGTTATGCAATCTTCAAATCTTTCACAGTGCTCCTTCTCCAGGCATTCACGTACACGCTCAAGCAATTCCCTGGACTGAGCGTCACCTGCTTTTTTCATGGTGGCAGCATATTGAGTAGGATTAGACAGAAAAGAGTTGACTTCATTTGGAGTTTTATCTAGCAGACCCTCAAATTCTGAGCGAGCCCATGTCAGACAATGGTCAATATTGTGTGGAAATGAATGGATTGTGCACATGGGTGCCTGCTTCTCAGGAGGGTCTTGTGAAGCCCCATAATTTTCAGTAAGGTGAGGAATTACCATTTGTGTATTACATTTTGTACCCAAAGTTCCAGATTCCAAGAGTGGTTTCTGGAAGTATAAGCATCTCATGTCCATGTACATCCTAGCGTCAACATTATCAAGTGCATTAATGACAACATCAAGGCCCTCCCAAAATGCATCATGGAACACATGCTCGGTCTCTGGACAGGCACGATTCTGGATAGCATCAATGTGAAGGCAGGAATTGATAGCACTAGCTGCTGTAGCTGCAACTGTAGATTTAGCCTGTCCAATATTCCAATCACGAAACAGAAATTGGCTGCTCAAGTTATTTTTCTCAATGACATCGTCATCTGTTATAGTTAGTTTCCCTTTACGGCTGCAAGATACTCCCATTAAAGCTAGGTTCTTCAAGAATTCACATCCAAGAGCACCAGATCCCACAACAAAGACATTGGCATCCCGCAGCTTTTTCTGAAGCTTAGAGCCAAAAACAGAAATTTGGGCATCATGGCGGCTATTCAATGGCTTCAAGTCTTTAGGGTCCAATTGATGGGTTGGTAGAGATTCAACCGAATCCAAGTAGAAGAACTGCCAAACATAACCTTCTTGTCAGATAACAACATACTAGAGAAGCATAGAATATCTTGTAGTAATCCATAACAGTTACCTGGTACAGTGGATAAAACTTTCCAGAACATGCCTTCACAACTTCTTGACCAACAATTCCACCAAAAATAGCAGCCATTGGGTTCAGGACAGCTCTAGAACCACTTGCAAAAAGCCGCAGCAGCTTCTCGTCAAGCTTACCTTCTATTTTGTAATCAATAGTGGCTTCATTGAAAGCAGCAGTGAACTCCACAATCCTTTGGGCATCCTGGCCACAACCAACAGCAGGGAAACGTCCAAACTCTTTCCTAAATTTATCCAAAGCTAGAAATGCAAAATGAAGCAGAGGTGGACGGTCAAACTTCAAACAATCACTCAGAGGGAAATTGCCAGGTTCTCTAATAGAATCTCTCAAACTCTTAAATTGTATGGTCATTTGTTCTTTCACCTGCGTAGCAATTCCACCTTTTGTATAAGTGCCAAAGTTAGTTGTATCCTCCTCAATGCAAAATGAATATAGTCTTGAACGTATTATCTTCCTTGGCTTGCCATCATTCAGTTCCTTCATTCCCTGGACCTCTGAGAAAACAACAAGATCGCCTTCTTGGAAATCAAGGCGCTCATCATCAATACAGTACACCGTTGCAGGATTGTCATTACTGATAGATGAAATTATGCCAGTATGTGGATCTTCACCATCAAAATCATGAACAGTGAACTCAGGCCCAAAGTCACAAAAGACACCACCAAAAAGACCACGGACTTCTGTTTTGATAAAGGAAATTGGAGGTTGGTGGCTGCGACAATAATCATCGAATTCAAACGCCTTGTCCAGACTAATGTCAGTGAAAACAACCACCTGAAAATCAGAAAGTGTAAGTATGGTCATTGTATGATGACTTCACAGAGTTACGTTGACGATTTGTGATACAAGACTTGTACACTGCAGCAATGCATTCAGTGATGCACCAAACGTGATGTTAGCATTAAATAGATTGTATTGGAGGGCAACTTTTATCTCTTTAATCTGAACACATAGGCTAGTCGTACAGTGTCATCAATCAACAGTCCAATTGTGGTGTCACTTTGATTTCCAGATTTATTGATTGTGGAAAGTTACCTAGATACTATCAGGTCCACTCTTCACAGAGCAAGATATTAATATACAAGGCCAGTTAAGCGGTTGTGCGGTAGAATAACCATCCAACTTATTTTCACAAAGTAGGTTGGAAAAGTTAGATCATGGATGCACCTAATAGCATGGAAGAACATTTGTGGTATAAGCGAACCCTACAAAATTTGCAATCGGAAAAGAGGTAACATACATATTTGCATTCACTTCAACTCCAGGTTTCAGTAATTTTTGTTTCAAGAAAAATTAGGACCCAGAAATGGAAACCATTTGGCACTATAAGCACAATGGCATTTGGATACGAAAGAAAAAAATTACTCAACCCCAGGATCAGATACGGAAATCAAATAGAGAATGAGCCACAAAAAGATCATGTCAAAGGCCAGGAAGGATAAGCCTGTTACTATCCAAACCAGGAATTAGCCCGAATATATTCATATAAGTCATACATTTTAAAAGCGAATCTCAAGTAAAACAGTAAGAGTTTCTCAACCATGACTGTGATAGCTATATCACTGGGTAGGAATGAAGACAACATAACAAGAAAGTAACAAAATTTAGAACAATTGAGAACTAGCAGACCTGGAACTTTGAAAGGTGCTCGGTGGTCAATTCTTCTGTTAAAGCAGATATATCGACAGCAGTGTTAAGTTCTTGAAGCTTTGCAACACAAACAACAGCCCTGTTCTTCCCGATGTCATCCTCAGATAGAAAGAAATTGCCTGATAGGTCCCACGTTTCCACATTTCCCACATCATGTAGGGTGACAGACTTAACGCCAGCCAGAGAAAGATTTTTTGCTGTTGAAAGGAAATATTAATTCCAAAGATCATTGATCCAGATAACATATATACTGCTAAATCATAGTGCTATTGGCAGTTATTACCATACCAACAAGACAATACCCACGGTAGCATTAGAATCTAACAAAGTGCTCATTGGATAAAAGAAATAGGTCTCTCTTAAACAATACAAATTACTGGCTCAAATGGGGAAAAAACTTGTGTATCCATGCTGACAAGAGGAGAGAGGGGAGAATGTACTAAATTATAACAACTTGAGGGTTAAAAGAAACACACATGAGAGGCGGTGAGTTAAGCTACTCACTAGCCGCTACTCATACATGTATCTTATAACGAAGAGAACCTTTACATGTCTCTGCCATAAAGTGCCACAAATATGTACATAATGAGCAGAAAAATGGTCAGCACTCGAACAGGAGTATACATTCATAGAGCAGAAACGCATAAGTCTGCCAGTCAGTTTGCTTGTGCATAGCAATTATGCTGCAAAGTATTCAAAATGTATATCAAAATTGAGCAAAATTGCCCAAAAAACATGAGGACACAGCAGAATATCACAGGTTACAAACGACAGATAAATAGAATTCTGTTTATTTATTTTTGCGGGAGCATCAATACAACAGGATATTAATAGCCATACGCATCAGAAATTCGAAGGGGGCACGCACCGATCTCAACCCCAAGACCGTTCAGACCGGAGACGAGCACGTTGGACGCGAACAGCCGCCGCATCGTCTCCCTCCCGTACACGGCAAGCTGCCTGCTGTGCAGGTCCTCATCGATCTCCGCCACCCCGCTCCCGCCGCCGGCCACCATCGCCTCCGCCCCCACAGCCGATTCCCCTGCCCGAGCCTTCTTCACGGCCCCGTCGCCGCTGTCCTCCGCTCTCTTCGTCGGAAGCATAAAGTGAAAACCCCCCTGCACCGCGCAACAACAGAAACATCAACGGCGAATCAAACGCCCAAAACCCCGCCCCCAAAACCCCAGGAATGGCGATCGGGGGAGACACGGATTCGAATCGTCGGAAGTGATTGAGGGGGGCTTACGGCTTAGCCCGTGGGGGGCGATCGGAGCGACGCCTAGGGTTCGCGCGGCGGTCGCGGCATCGAGAACGGCGGGTCCGCCTCTTCCTTCCGGCTTGGAGGCTAAGCCATGAGATAGAGGTACTTATACAACAGCGGCGGGCGGCGGCGGAGGGGTTTTGCGGCAAGGTGGTGACGGCGGATGCGGGCTGGCAGGGTGGAGGAATTCGAGCGATCCTGGCCGTTTGTTGTCGAGAGTGACGGGTGTGAATTTTGTGGATTGTCTTTGTCTCGACGGACGGTCGCGTTTGGGCAAAGATGGGTGACAGGTCCATCAAAGGCATCACGCTGCTGAGCTGGACGGGGCGGGCGCAAAGATGTGAAATCGCACAGGGTGCACGAGTTTGGAAAGAAAATTTTGCTAAAGAACTCTATACCCGTGATTTTACTGTTGGGTTGACAAGTTTTGTCAGGGCAGTCCAACCCAGATTCTATACATAAAGTCCATATGACGAAAACTCTATCACAAGAAACCATAGTCTCCAATGCAGATTTTGTATCTTGAAGTCTATCCAATCATTCAACCATACTCCTCTCCAATCATTCAACCAGATTTCTCTCGTTTTGCGTGTAGACTTGGTGTCTAACTTAAACCTGGTTTCTACGTTTTTGCCTCTCTCTCTCCTCATTAAATTGCTTGTCACATCAGCAAAATGCCTACATGACAATGTAATTAATAGAGATAGACTACCATGGAGTCTGGGTTGGGACTGCCCTCATGGCCAATTGCCATTGGAGGTGATAATATAATCTAGAGTGTCATCATTTTTGCCTATATATTCAGGCCGGCTTTTTGCCCGTCGTAGTCATCGTCATTTTTCTTTTTGCCTATGTGGCACCTCAATTAAATGAGACTGTAACTCTTATGAAACGTTATTTGGAAATGGCTTAGCGGACACAAAATTATGTCCATAAAAAAGAGGTAACCTGGTATGACAGGTGCATTAGTGGTGGCTTTGTGCCAAAGAAAAAGTTAGCACTGGCTTAAAAGGGGCAAGAACCACGCACCATTTTTTTCCCCTTTACGATATTTATTACCCTGCAGCTAGAATTATTGTCGATTACTTGGCCCACAATTTTAGTTCTTGTGCCCCCTTGCATTGACGGTGGACAAATTGGTAGGTCAGGCAAAAAGGGTTTGTTGCCACTAGTTTCCCATTCTGTAAGTAGTTGAGACGAAAGGCCAAACCCTGCAAAATGAGCCCACGCAAAGCCCAATAGCTTCAGCACACTCTAAAGCCCACGAACCACCCACCCAGAGAGTGGCAGGGCCTCTCTCCTCCTCCGGCGGCCCCTCACCAGTACCACTTCTCCTTCCTCTCTCTCCATCTCCTTCCCCTCCCCCTTCTCGTCTGGGTCTGCCCGTCTCGCTGCCTCCACCTCCTCCCCCAGATCTCCAAGGCTAGGAGCTCCCGGGACCCTCCCGCGGCCGCAGCGATGTCGGCGAGCAGCACGCCCGTGGACGCCTCGGGGGAGCCGATCCCGACGTCGTCGGTGCTGATGGCGGCGTCCAAGCACATCGCGGTCCGGTGCCGCCCGGAGAACGTCGCTTTCCTCAACTGCAAGAAGAAGGACCCCAACCCCGATAAGTGTCTCGAGAAGGGCCGCCAGGTCACGCGCTGCGTCCTCAGCCTGTGAGTTCGCCTGCCACGTTCTCTCTCTCTATCCTCCCTGCTTGCGCTCCGTCCGATCCCCCTCCTGCCCGATTGCGATTGCAATCCGGGTTCGTGGAATGCTGCTTCCGTCGTGCTGTTCGTTATAGTTCAATTTGTTAGCGAAGGTGCACTCGGTGTGGTTAATTGTGTGACCGATTTTATCAGTTTGTAGCGAGTGACATGCTCTGGGTCTGTGATGTTTAGTGGGCGCTATCAGAGATAAGTCGGCTATTATGCCAGGCTTCATCAATGGTGATGTACTGGGCTGCGGATGGACCAGTAGCTGCATTTCCCTGTAATTCAGTGTCAGATGATGCACAGAATAGCAGTGATGGTGCAGGTGGACAGCTAGTTGGCAATGTGTATGTGGTAGCGAGCGTGTACCCTTTTGTTATCAGGGTACCCAGCAGTTGAATGGTTATGTAATCTTCTTCTGAGGTTGTGATAACCAGTAGCATTTCCTGAGGAATATGTGAAGAAATGTCGCATCTTGTGCTCGGATGCTATGCAGAGATGATACAAGACTTGATTTGTAGTTGTTGATGAATATAGAGAATTACATGATGTAACGCTAGAGTCCTGGTTGCACAATTGCATTGTAAAATAATGTGGACAAATTTGTGAAGCAGCAAAATTAGGCATTGAACTATTATACCGGTGACCTTGCGATTGTTAGATGGCTCATTTTGGCTTTAGAGTCATCCAAAAAAAAGATCAAATGGTTTCATACATTTATTGCTTAGGTTAGTTTTTTCTCCAAATAAGAGTCTGCCTTTGCAATCAATAAATCACTGTGATCTCTTTAGTTTGTTACGCTTAAGTTCTAAGATAAGAATGATACACTCGCGTGAAACATGTTTAAGTATTAGTTAAAACTTTATGTGATTCTGCTGTATCATTTATGTATTATCGGATTGTTGTGTGATAGGGTGATAGCTTTTGATTCTGCTACTCATTTCCTATAGCAGGCTTGCATGAACCATATGGTTTGTGTTTTTCCCTTCATTTTCTGACCAACCAACCTATCAATTGTAATCATATAGATTGTAGGGACAGAACAGTGATTATTGAAGCCCCAAACCTAGTCAAGATTGATAAAGTTGTAGCCTCTAAAGTGATGGTATGCTTAAGTTGATACTCGGCCTTCAAAACTGAAATACACATACTTGCTATCTGACACAGATTATCTTATAGCTGTTATTACTTATTAGTTCAAAAATACTAACTGGTGGGTATCGAGAATCTATTGCTACAAGTTGTGTCACAATACCTTCTCTTCCACTATTAGGCTGGAAACTACCCTACTTTGTAGACCTTCCATTTAGCTGCCTTCTATTTTGCTCTTGATTAAGCTGGCTAAAGCTAACCAGTTACCAGTTAGCGTGGTAACATTTGCTGTTTGTATCTAAGACCTTTAATCCCCATTTGCCTATGTGGGTTGCATTTGTTTAAATTTTGATCCACCCTAGATACTCTAATGCGATTAGAATATTATGTTGAGGCCCGATGTCTTAAATCATCATGAGTAGGTATGGCATCCATAAATTAATCAACTGAACTGCCATGTAATGTCAGCAAGTGATTCAAGGAAGCAAATGAGTAACAAAATTAACTAGTTTATGGCATTGCGTTTAAGCAGTAAAGATTCTGGTAACACGCGCTAATGTGCATGGTTACATCGTCCAGGATGATAAAGGACATGCTTCTCACAAGTATTAAGTAGTATAACATGATGTGGAATGGAAAATTGTTGGTTTTTTACCCAACTTTATACATTATTTTGTACAGTGCATTGGCACCGCAATTTAATGACAACAGATGAACAAAGCATCCAGTAGAGTATTTCATTCAGCCTTGTCTCACATGATTTTAGAATAAGAGAATCGGTGATGTCAACTTGGCTTGATATTTTACTCATTATGTTTGTTTTACCAGTCGAAATGAGCTCATTCTAGTTCTGAAAAATTGCCTGAGTATAGAAGCCTGAAGTGGTTGAATTGGTGTGTGCCTTTTCTTTACGGGCTTCTTGAGCATTGTGGTGGGGGAGTTAATATATAGTTTATACAGGACAGAGGTAAGAACAGGAAAGTACATTGTCAGTGCTGACATTGTAGCTTGTATTATTTGAGATCTACCATAGCTTGAGAACATTCATGATATGCACTGAATAAATGCATGTTCTACAATATGACACCCCCTGAGATTGACATATGGGCCTGAACCCACATGTCAGTATATGCTTTTGTGTTATTTCTTGTTTAGTAATTGGTAGCATATAAGCCTGTCTTTTTGCCCCAGAAGCCACCCAGGACGTTCAGTTTTTTTTTCCTTTTCTTTTTCTGGAGGGGGTCAGGACAGAGGAAGATGCATTCAGGGGTAGTGCATCCTATTCTTCCCTAGCGATTCCAAATTCCAAACTAAATGCGGACCAGTGTCCAATAATTTGGCTATCTGTGACCCAACCGTTTATTTCGCCAATGTGGTTTCCATTAAGCTTATCACTTTTTGTCAAGTTGCACCCAGCATTTCTTGTTCAACATGGTTTTCTTGAGCAATGTGTTTTCAATTAAGCTTATCAGTTTTGACTGTCATCTTTTCATTACCAGGTTGAAAGAACTTCACCAGAAGTGTCCCAAGGAGATGGACGCGTATGCCGGTTGCATGTATTACTACACCAATGAATTCGACTTCTGTCGTAAGGAGCAGCAAGCTTTTGAGGAGGCCTGCCCCATATCCGAGTAGATCATTCAGAGTTTTACTTTCAGTGATCTTCGCGAATAAGGAGAAAAGCCAACAAACCAAGTTCATGATCTCCCATGTTTGTTGTCCTCATGGAATTTTTACCCGTGGATGAATAGCACGCCCTGGAGCTGTTCACCCCACATGTCTCACTCTCAATATTTTTCGAACTTGAATTGACTCAGTCACTCAGCCCATCAGTTAGGCTCTGAAATGACGATGGTGGTGGTTTAACTTGTTGTGGTTCACAAATTACATTTGGCCGACTTATTTCTGTCCGAGTGTGTTAACCTGATAATGTGATCTCTCTCGCAGCTACGTCAGCGTATTGTTTCACCCCACTCCCCACATCCACATTGGCATTGCCTCAGATCTGAATGATCTGCACCGAGTATCATTGTCTCTTTGTCAGAGTGCAGACGATAGGCGCCAGCCGGCGACCTGCCGTTTTGTAGTTGGTCGGTGATTGCATTGCTCCTGCCAAGTCTGTCAACGCACGGGCACAGGCATGGGCTCGGCGTCGATGCGTTTCAGCGAGAGCTGCGTGAGGATACGATGGTTGATGGCTACAGAAAATTTATGATTCGAAGGTACTGACTGGTGCGTGCGTGCGGTTGAAACTATTAACTGACATTTCTGTAGGTTCCAGCCGTTGTAGCACGAGTTCATGATAACAAAACCTGCCAGCTCATTTAGTTTCGATAGGAAAGTAGATTTGCCAAATTGGAACCATGGGTGGTTCAACATTGAGTTCTGATTGCAGATCTGGATGTGGCAATTCCGAGTTGCACATGAAGTTTAAGTTCAAGAACATTTGCTTCTGCGGCTCTGCGCCAGGGCCATTCTTGAATTGTCGACAACCGTCCGTGCTTCATGTGGGCAAAGCGCGTCCGCCCCCCTTGCGCCGAGCCGAGCCGAGCCGTGTCGGGCGGGCTCGGGCCCGCCGGCCGCGCCCCGCCGTGCGGTGCAGCAACGGACGGCCTAGATCGACGCGAGAGGCAGCGCGGCCATACGGGCGCCATGCCAACGGTCGCTGCTGCTGTGCCTGCTCGTCGCCGGATGGTTCGCATCAGATGTTTTACGTAGTCGGCAGTAAACTCTGCTTCTTCTGTTCACACTCCACCCCGTCAGCGTCAGATCTACTCCACACTCACTTACCGTGTCTATTCTACGGTTCTACAGTATCTGTACCCCCAGTGTGGTGTGTGGACGCAGATCTACGGGCCGTATTCAGCTGGCTGTTGATCGTTGGATGCAACGAAATAATTGGGGGCGACACAATCATTTCTCGATTGTTTTCTGGCAGCCAACACACGTCGCTCAACGATTGGGATCCCACAAATGGAGGGCAACGCATCAGGGAGAAAAGTATCAAAAAAAAAAAAACGCATCAGGGAGAAGAACTGAAGAAGCATCCGATCTGATGCGCATCAAGGCTGACAGAGTCGTAGGTGGCCGCCCTGCTCCACGAAAACGAGGCGCCAATGATGGCGGCGGCCGTGGCCATGCAAGCACATGGCGTGATCACAGGCGGACAGACATGGAGTAGATGAGGACATATACATGAGAGGGGCCGAGGGGCGGCTCCTCAATTTTGACCCGAATTTCGCCACATCGCAATCTTTGAGCAGGTCAGACCGAGAATCTCCAACAGATCTTGACCTGTCCCAGAGGCCAGCCCCGGTAGATCCCATATTGTTTTATGCTACTCGCAATGTGCATACAAACATTAGTGTCCAGTGTCCTTGGTGGCTCTTGATAGCTGATAAGCAGTTAAGCACTGTGCAGGTGGTTGTAGAGGATAGGGCAAAACACTGTCATTCATCCCCCCTAGAACCTGCAATAAAAACCCTTATGCCGTTTCATTTTCAGGTCACTTTCTGTGGGCAGTTTCAAGATGGGCAGATGTTTCAGGGGACAAGAAATGTAACAAGACTTTGCACATATATTATATTATATTTTCTCAGATGCAGTTTCCTGCATGATTAGGCAAACAGCCAAGCCAAACTCATATATAGCATATAGTAGAAGGAAAATGAAGAAGATAGAGAACTATCTAACATTCTGCCTCTGTAGGATGGATATGATCTCAGAGAACTGAGGGCGCTTCAGAGGGTTATTGTCCCAGCACCTGTTCATCAGTGACCTCAAGAAAGGAGGACAGTCTCTTGGGATCTCCGGCCTCAGCCCGCAGGCGGCGATACCGACCGCTGCTTGCACCGGCGAGTAGGTGGAGTACGCCTCCTCCCCGGTGATCATCTCCCACAGCACCATTCCATAGCTGTAGACGTTGCTCATCCAGGTCTCAGAGACGGTTTCAGGATCTCCAGCAATGATCTGTAGACATGGTGGTAGTAAACTTATAAGGGAAAGGACAAATTCGGTAATAAAATGAGATGGTAGAAAAGTTATTTGGAGTATTGTCGATTTCATTATTTTCTTTTAAACAGCCTTGTTTTGCGAGTTACTGCCCAAGAAGAAAGAAGAAAACAATATGAGTGCAGAATTCATTTCTCATGGCTAAGTGAAAGTAAGATAGTAACTGAGTGAACACAAGACAACATGAACTTGTGGAAACAAAAGGCAGCATTTCTTCACAGGCTACACAAGAATGTTTATTAGTTCTCCAATAGGATAAGGAAGGAAAATGGACGCTTATCTCCTTCACGAACACAAAATAGCTTGACCCGATTAGTTTGGCTGTGTTCATGTATCTGCTAAATAGATCTGAGCAAAAACCTCTCCTAACTTCTAAAATCGAATAGTATGGATCGTTGGATAATAGCAGGTGAAGATTAGCGGTTTAAAATAGAGCAATTCGTTTAGCAAGAACCTCTAGCATGCTAGAACTGAACATTCTCTTTCAGAAAGATTACTTCTAGACAACAATTTTCAGTAAATTTATCAAGTAGATAACTAACCTCTGGAGCCAGCCATCGATATCCAGATGTCTCATACTCAGTGACCTCACCAACATTATTACAAGGGGTAACAATGCCCATATCCCCAAGGCAAGAGTTCCCTTGCCTGTCTAGCAGGATTTTCCGAGAATTGAGATCACGGTACGCAATGCCATAGCTGTTCATGAAGGCTAGCCCGTCAGCAACATCAAGAGCAATCCTAACTGTATCTCGGAGCGACAGTCTTTTGTTTCTCTGCATAATAATATCATGAACAGACCCCCCTTCCATCATCCTTGTCACTATGCAGAGCCCGTGATTTTCGTTGAAGCAAATGCCATGGAATTGGAGGATGTTCCTCTGGCCACAGCTCATCAACTGCAGCAAGTCCTGCCGGATCTCGACATCATAAGCACTTCCCATGTCACAACCCCTCAATTTGTTGACCCAAACCTTCTTTCCTCTAAAGACTCCCTTGAATGAATTTGCACCAACCCAATCAATGAATTCAATCTCCTCAGAACGCAGCATCCAGCGGCCAAGCTGCTCACCACCAGATCGAATCGTTTGCCATTCATCCACCGAGACGAAGACTGATGACTGCGGTAGGGGAGTGGGAAGCTGTGGTCTGCGAATCGGCTCGTTGTCAAGTACCTGACCATCATCTGGATCAAACATTGACTCCTCATCGAAGTTTCGTGCTCCTTCCTCTTGGCAACCACAAAGCCCAAATGGTAGCTTCACACCACCACTATTCTTCCTCTGCTTCTTTACAATCAATTTCAGTGCAGACTCAACCCGGTTCTTGAAGGCCGCCTCATTCCCAGACTGCACAAGTATCATGACGACACCAAGTGTCAACCCTCTCTTCTCAAAGATCTGGATCTTCTTGCAACAGAACAAAGGGCTGTCTAGTGATCCTGACATTGACTGCCATGAAAGCGGGGCAACGCAAGCAAATGTCAGCTGAAAAGTAGTGCCTTCATCACCACTTCCTCTGCCATGAATTTCGTCAATGTTCACAGCAGGCTGATCCTCACCAGTCGCCTGCTCTACAAGGCGGGCATGCAAGAGGACATCTTTCATGTCAAATCCAGCCTGTGCATAGCTGCAAAGTCGAAACTTCTCTGGTCAGCAACCATTCAGCAAATCCAAAGAGAAATGCGTTGCCACCTCAGCTTACATATCAAATTATGTGCTTGATTTAATCGAAATTATGTTCCTCGTTTAAACTCAGTAACAAATAAAAAAAGTGACGGCAGAAATAAAATAAGGTATAGACGAGATCCATCTCTTAATGTCCGCTTAGTGGCTAAATATTGATGTCAACAACAACTGACCAGCAAATTTCTGAGTTTTGACACCAACCAATGAAACGCAAGTTTTACACCAACCAATTTCTGAGTTGCATATTTTCACCCAAAGAGGCAAAAACAGTTCTGATTAATGCACCTTGCAATGTTGCAGAATTTGGTGGTCCTGAAAAGAAAAGAAAAAACAACGCGAAAAGGTCGCAGCTTTTGGGACACTGACCTATTGGGGAGAGCGTCGAAGTGACGGCGGAGGTCTGCAACAAGCTTCTCCGGCAGCTGCTGGTTGCTGCCGCCGCGAGAGTAGAGCTGCGCAAGGCCACGGAGGAGGAGCGGTGGCGGCTTCTCGGCTCGCGGTGATGGGTCGCGGGGGAGGCCGCCGCCATCCAGGCTCAACGTGTTCTTGAACGCGGCGATGGCGCCGGCGAAGTTGCGGCCCAGCCGCTGCCACTTCTTGGTGGGCGCCGGCGCCGACGTCGGCTCGCTGGCGTAGGCAGAATCGGCGCAGGTCGGGAGGGAGTCGTCTGAGCGGTCGTGAGGCTTCATGAGAACCTGCTCCACCATCTCCTCGTCGGTGCTTGGCCGCCCCGACCAGCACTCCAGCGCCGCCGCCATCGCTGGACACTGGGCTTTTTCTTCCGCTGCTGAAACTTCAACTTACTGAAGAAGGCGGCTGAACGGCTCCTAAAGATGGGAACCTTGCTGCTGCTCAAGTTGGGATCGGTTCTACACGGCTGAACTGATGCAAATGGAACAGAACCAAGATCTTGCAAATGGAACTGATGCAGTTCTTGGTTCTCTAGCTTCTGCTTTGGCTGGATTTCTTGGTTCTGTTACTATATGCAGAAGCACACTGAAGGAAGAAAGACAGAAAGTGTCTACTGAATGCGAACAAAAAATAGCAAAAAAACCTAGATCGAGCAGCAAGAGCAACAACTAGTAAATGATGTTTTTTTTTTCTCTGCTGGTTCTTCGGGGGAATCTATGGGTGAGAGAAGAGTTTTTTTTTTCCCTCGCTATGATGTTTACTCTACATAACTAGTCTTGCTCCCACAGCCTTGCTCTCGCTCAGTTCATATGAGGGAGAAGAAGGGAGCCAGACAAGGAGGAGAGGGAGGCAAAGAAAAATGACGCCATCTTTGTAGTACCAGGCTACCGGCGTGCTAGAGTGAGGGCCTCTGGTCCATGGCAGAAGGGGAACGGAGAGAGAACATGCATCATGGGGGGAGGTGGGGCTGGCGTCCTGCGAGTAATTTATGGAGGTGTTTGGTGTGTTCATGTGATCTTGCTGCCATGCACAGGCAAAAGAATTGGATTAAGCTGCTGTGCACAGGCTCAGAAAATGAATTAAAGAGATGCTTTGCAGCTTGCAAATGGCACCCTTTCTTTGCATGGACCATGCACACTGCATACACTCTGTAAGCAGGATTTCTGGTCCAAATGTCAGATGAGAAAGCATGTTATAAATCCTCAGTTCTATTTTTTTAACTTAGAAATTTTTACAAAATCGTTTGCTTATGCTCCTTTTTCCCATTTTTTTCTTTTACACAGCATTGCAACCAGTATCCATGATGGAAATATTGCTTTCAGATGGTATTCTTCAGGGATTAGTTATATAACCTTTATTACCGGGGAAAAAAGGTGACAGCAGCAAATATGGAGCTTTCGCCCAGATGGTAAAATGATCCGTCTCTCCTCTTCGCGCCTTTATTTATGGTATCACGAGAAAGGAAAAGCTTCTCTGATACAGTGTCTGTTGCCGTTTGACCTTTTTCGCTGCATGATGGCCTTGCTGCCAGTCTGCCACTGCCGTTATGCCGACTCGGACATTGCGTGAACCATTCTTTTTTTTTTTGAAAAATAGCGAACCAATTTTTCTATAAAGAGTTTGTGAACCAAAATTTTCACTCACCCGGCCGGAGGCCGGTGCAGTTAAGTAGTAGTACTCCGTGGTCAAATCACAGCATGACGTGACCTAAACATACTCGTGGCATGCTTGTCTGCAGATCTCGGAACGGGTGACAACTTGACAAGGGTCACATAACTCTCACCTCATCCCTTGCAACTTGAGAAGTTCGAGATGACTCGGATGTGCCGCTGCCACTGCCACTGCCCACTGCGAGACGGAATAAAATCACATTCACACACAGTGGCGATGCCTGTGTCCCCGCGTCATCTTTCCTGCTTAGGCCGTGTTTATTTTCCGCGGTGAAAAGATTTTGGAAGGAATCTTTTCACATTTGAAGTATTAAACATAGACTAATTAAAAAACTAATTGCAGATTACGTTTGGAATTCGCGAGACGAACCTAATGAACCTAATTAATCTGTCATTAGCACATGTTTACTGTAGCAATTTAGTGTCTAATCACGTCCTAATTAGACTCATTGGATTCGTCTCGCAAATTCCAGTCCATCTATATAATGCAATTTGTTTTTTACCTACATTTAATACGTCATACATGTGTCTAAACATTCATTTTGGATTTTGGATTTTGAACTAAACAAGGCCTTAATGCTTAATGGAATGCAGCAAGGCCGGAGAGCTACTGTTCCAGTCAGCATTCCCGGCTGCCGTGGGAACAGTAAGCAAAGATTCCGTGCTCCCTACCGGCACAAACGCCAAATCGCAAAACACCGTCGTGTAAGCTCCAAGGAATCATTTCAACGCAGAATGGAATACAATTCAACATCGGACTTGAGATTTGAGATCAAGATCAAGGGAGCTGCAATGTACGCTACAGTCTACAGTATATGCACGACACGGGCACACCACACGGCTCTGCCGGTGGTTTTGATATCCCTGTGCCCCCGATTTGACGTTCCAAGACATGACCACGCGTTGGAGGCCTGCCACTTGTCTCCGCGCGCCGGTCTCGTCTAGTCGTCTCACCGGAAAAGCGGAAAAACATGTTCCCCCCCCCCCCCCCCCCCCCCAACTCGCCATGCTGGCATGCTCTGTGCCTGCTCTTGCGTGCACTCGATCGAGGAGTCGGCGAGCTAATCATGCCTGCGCTGCCGAGACGATCAGGTTAGAACCCAAAAGCCACTTGTTTAGCGCAAACCCATCATGCTAATACGGCCATGGGATCGGGTCCTTTTTGTGCGCTTCCGGACTGGCCCCCACCATTTCGGCCTAATCTTGTACTAGCACTCCATAGCTCACTCGCCTGGCCGGACGCGAGTAGCCTGTACCCAAATGCCGAATTCATTCCAGCGTAATTAAAAACTCGATGCTGAAGGCGAAGGGCAGACGGGCAGTTGGTTGGTTCTTTACGACGCAACAGTACAGGCAATAAGAACCCGTCCTGGATGGCTGGATCGTGCCATACTCCGGATACCCTTACACCCAGTATAGAACGTACTGTGCACTAGCTAGGGTGATCTACTGATCTATACGGAGTATAGTGCAGTGCTCCGAGAAAGCAATTAGGCTATTAGCAGATACGACAGTTTTGGTTTAATTAAGGCCGTCTGATCGCGTCGGCCTGACACGCTCTTACAGGCGCAGCGAATAGAATACGTACGCGCTTCTCGATGGGTGCAGACCGGCGTGCCTGTGTGCCTGACGTCGCAATCCATAACTGCTCGCAACCATATCGTGACGACGACTTCGTCCGTTCCGTCGCCGCGCGCGCGCGGTTGTTCAGCGAGGAGGCCGGCCGCCGGCACGTCGGCACGTAGCCCCCGCGAGGCCGGTGCTTCCGTGCATGTGGCCTGCGTGAGGCGCCCATGTGAGTGGGGGCAAGCGGGGCTGTTCAGACGGCAGGGCGCGGCACGAGGTTGGTGGTGGCGGCGCGCCGACGTCCGATCCGGCTCGGCCGGTCGAGATCTATCGCTGGCGGCTCGCGCCGATGGGCCCCGGCGCCACCACGCGCGACGCGTGGCTTGTCCCGGTGATGCGTCGTTGCTGGCAGCTCGACCGGCGCGCGCTTAACGGCCTAATGGCGGGCGGCCTTGCATAATCGCATTGCCTAACCAACTTGTCTGTGTGTGTTTAGCTAGATAGATTCGGTTTGCCGTGGCCTTTTGCCGCCGCGCCACGGCGCGGTGCCCTGTCGTCCTGGCAGCGGCGGCACACCCTGCCCTGCCCCTGCCTCTCGTTCTTTTCCGCGGACCCAATGGGGAGGCGTCCCGTCCGTACGAGCCCGCGCGCTGGCTGCGAGGACCACGTGCTCGCGGACACGGTGGTTGGCAAAGATCTCTCGCCATGTGCTCATGTGCCGATCGGTCGACGCCGGGTTGCCGGCGCAGCGCGGCGCGCGGCGCGCGGGAAGAGCTCGCGGGTGATCGCTATTTAGTCGACGGCGTTCCGCGCCGAATCTGGCCGACGTGGGCAGGGTGTGATATGAATCGTGAGACAAGACCATCTTCCACAGTTCTCTTTCCCTTTTCCTTTTCTCAGGGAATCCCCTTTTCATATTTTCATCAGTTAACTAAGAAGTGGTAAAATCAGTTCTCCCTCTACCCTTCCCCCTTTCCTTCACCTTACGAATGGGACCTACCTATCAATGACTACCACCTTCTTCTTTCTCTGCTCACCCTTCCTCTTCTTTCTCTGTGGCCGGCGGTCCTTCTTCCTTCCTGCAAGCAGTCAACCACAACCATGGAGACGGTCAACCAAGCGCGCACCTCGCGGGCTCGTGGCCGACGGTCCGCGGCCCCAGCACGGGCAGGCTGGCGGCCGAAGGCGGCGGCACTCCGTAGGCCTCGCGCGTGCGGTTTCGCGGCCAGAGCAGGCGGCGCGCGGCGATATTCGGGGCAGCGCCAGCCGGCCGCAAGCAGGCGGCGCGCCGGCGGCGCTTGGGGCAATGCCGGCCGGCCACGGGCATGCGTCGCGCGACACGAGCAGCCAGGGCGGGGGCGCGGCTCAGTGCGCCGGCGGCGGGGCACGCCGCCACGCCGGCCATGGGTGTCTGGTGGAGAGGGCAGAGCACCAGCGAATCCAACGGCCATCCAGGAGTGGATCCTACGGTGGGGAAGAAAAGAAGAAAAGGAAGAGGAAATGGAGGAGAGGGTGGATTGAGAAAAGAAAGGGGAGAAGGAGAGAAAATAAAGGGAAAAGGGGAAAATCATTCTGTTGAAGATGATTTTTTCACTCCAATTCTCCTATATAGCTAAAAAATTGAAAGGGGAAAGGGAAACTGTCGGAGATACTCCAACCTCAGGCCGCGCTGAATGAAGAGAAACCGAGCATCACTTCTTTGTACTAAGGGGACGGCGAGGGCGGAACAGTAGCCGAAGGTTGTTACGACTTACGACCGGGTCGGGAAAGATAGCGAGGTGGAGAAGGCACAATCACTGAAGATTTGGAAACGGCTAAGGCCCCGTTCGGTTGTATTGGATCGGTTCCAACGGATTGATGAGATATAACAAGAAATTTATAACAGGAATACCAAAGGACCGGGATTTAATTGGGTTTGTGAACTAGTTTGCTCATGATATGTACAACAAGACACCAGGAATAGATCCATTAGTCAAGAGGTGTGGAACTAATCCGGGTATTTTGTTGCACCTATCATGCAGAAATTGGTTCATGACTCGGAATAAATCATAGTCCCTTATTATAACTATTATAAATCTCATGTTATATTTATCCTCAATCCGGTGGAGCAAATCCGATACAACGAACGGGCCCTAAGCTATTTCTACAAGGTCTCCCTTGACTGAAATCCGAAACAGGCGCATCTCATCCCGTCATCCGGTACGCCCAAAGTTCAACAGGCCTAAACCTCATCAGGCTTTTTTTTTTCTTGGGCCAGACATCCACATGCGGGAGATCCAACTCAGGCCCAACGCCATGACCACGCAACATGCGGTCCATCCCCCCAACGGGCCCGATGCCGGCAGCATTCCTCTTTAGTATCTAGCTAGACCGAGTCCACATACACCATGGGCACATACCCATAATGTGGGCCCGCAACCTGGAAACTGTCGTGCGACCAGCGTACGGTGCCACCACCAAGGCACCAAGTACGAACTGCGAACTCGGTCGACGAGGCACCGGCCATCGACGCATCACGCTCTCCCACTTCCCTTTCCCTCCCTCGCGGCTTCCCCCCTCGCCGATCTGACGGGTAACGCGGAGAGGCCTACCCGGCGACGCCACCGTTCCGCCGCTTCCCTCCGCGCCCGCTGAGCGCGCCGTCATGGCCTCCACGTCCTCCTCCAGGTACGCGAAGCACCGCCGGATCGGGGAGGACGAAGAGGTGGAGGAGGAAGAGGAGGAGGCCGAAGAGGAGGTACCCACGCTTCCGCTTTCTTCACGCGCTTGCTAGCAGTACGGTTCCATTTTTTTCCCCCAAATAGTGTTTGGTTCCGTGCTGTCGTTGTGTGATGATGGGGACTCGTTTTGCGGTGTACTTACCATTGGTTCGTAGCTTGAATTGCGGAAGCTTCTATGTTACTTTTGGAGATTTCGAACTGTATTTTGGCCGCTAAAGTCTGCCAGTATCGATGTATTGGCCGCCAGATCACGGTTCACAAGTCACAACTGTGTTGATCAGTTGATTTAGTCCATCATGTGTAAGCAGTTTACAGTGCTTTGCTTCTAAAGGAGTATGCATTTGCACGTTTCCTTCTGCAAAGTGCCATAAGAGGCAGAACAACTTGACAATTTGTAGGGATCACATTTAACAAACTCTATGATGTTCAATTGCATAATGTGTGCCTGTCAAACTTGCTAATTGCTTGGTAACTGCAGCGTCTGTGCTTTGTTGGATACCATTTGCCGCACTATCTAGATTGGCAGCGTGCAACTGATAATTAGTGCTAGCTTTTCGTCACTGTTGCTTTTGTAAGGCCCACTGTGTGCTCCATACATTTTAGAATTCAAAATTATCTGTTGATATATTGTATTTCATTTCTATCCACAGCTTGAACGGTTCAATGATTTCACTATCGCTTCATCATGGGAAAGGTATGCAAATCCACAATGATGCCATCCAATTTTCTTATTATCCTTTTTGGTCAATTTTAGTTATCTGCAAAGGGTTATTGAGATTTTCTTGATCATATAGGTTTATATCTGAGATAGAGGCTATTTGCCGTCAATGGCTTGCAGATGGCCCGAAGATCTTAATGGTACTGCTCTGTCTGGGACCTCATGTTCAAGCTCATGTGATAAGTAGTTGTTCTGTTAACTAACATACATTCTTGTAGCAAAAAGGTGCAGAGAGTGTTCCTTCCTTTGAAAACTTGTACATGATCAAACGTGAACTGAAGCATGGGAAAAGAGTGTATTCTATGGAGTATCATTTCATGAAATCTGCAAAAGGTGATTTTATTTGTTTAAACTTTAATGCCATCAGCAAGTTTCTGTGTCATGTGATTCTTCTCCAGATAACTTCTGCTGTTTATTCTTGTTTTCTTACAGTCACCAATATCTATGTGTAGGCAAAAACACATACTGGGATGATGATACACATAGCATGCAGCTCTCATTTGGAGTTGATGAGTTTTTGGTATGATTTTTCCGTGTCGCATTTATATGAGCACAGCATAAAGCAATTGCAATTTTGCCAATGAAAACCACTGAATTATTAGTGCAACAAACTTATGTGCCTTTCCAAAAGAAAATTCACCAAACTCTAATATGTGCATGGCTAGTTTGCATCATTAAATAAAATCTCATATTGTTTTTATGTGCTCACAGATGATTGCTCCGCTGAGTGCCAGTGGTGTGGTTCTTGACGATCCGGAATCAACTAAGCTTTTGAGTTCTGTAGCAATTGCTCTTTCTAATTGTGGCAGGTGAATGATTTTTAAAGCTTAGCTTCCCTAACAAACACTATTACTGTCATTTTACTGAATGATTGTTGAAATTTAGCAATTGGCCAGCATTTGTACCTGTTCACGACCCTTCACGAAAAGCATATATAGGAATTCAGAACTTGGGAACAGTATTTACTCGAAGATTTGAAGCTGACCGAATTGGTAGCCAAGTGCCAATAAGGCTCATGCATCTGGAGGGGTTACATGAGCTATTTCTATCAAAATTTGTGAGTGTCTCTAAACGCTTTTTTACTGTTTCTTTGATGTCATCGGTGTTCCACAAAACCTTAATAGTATTTTACAAAACTAGACAGTTGCTTCGAAAAAGCCAAGCTGAAGGTTTTTTTGTATAGAGGGTAAATATAGCACCAGCTAACCATTATACAACATGTAGCTTTTGAACTTTAAAATATATCACCTGCTTTTGTTCAGTAATTCTGTTCCTCTTTGACTCCTCCCTATTCAACGTGTTTTACCTGTTCTGGACTGTTTGTGCATGGGTTAACATTCATTTTTCTGTTTTTGACTTTGGAGGTCCTATCCTCAACAGATTTTCCTGCCAGGGTGAAGGTTCACTTCTCAATGAAGCTTACCTACAGGACTCCTGAATATGATTATGATAATGAGACTTTAGATTCTGAAGCTACTGAGTCGTTAACTGAAAATGAAGTTGCAAGCCACCCCAGAAAACAATGGGACGATGACTGCCCGTGGGCAGAGTGGTACTCTGCTGAGGATCCTGTGAAAGGTAACTGAAGTCTCATATTTTACAAGGAAATATAAAATTAACAACCATAATTGGAAGAACTGATGTTAACCACGGGACTGAATCTAAAAGGCACAGATCAGTGTCAATAAGCTACAAACACTTATGAAAATTTTCACTGGATTATTCCACTATGCGCGTATGCCCTTTCACCATCCAGTAACATGAGCTCTATGCACTTTGATATATACCATCCAAGGTTGATCTAGCATCACTGCATCAGAGATTACAGTTTACTTACATTATCCTGTTTAAATGGTAGACACCACCTTTCAATTGAGTTGCTCCCATGTTTGACGTATTAGTACATTTCTGTACAAAGGTAATACATAACATAGTTGTTGAGGTTCACATTTTACCTTTGACACAAAAAGTTATCTCCATGTAGAAGGAAATATCACCTCTCACTATAGCATGGACTAGGAGATGATGTACCTTGCATGCTACAAGGTAGATTTCTTGTGTAAAATATTGGTTATACTAGGTCCACTTTTCCAGTGAGTTGAATGATAAGTTTGAGAAGTTTTATATCTTAGTTGCAAGTTATATATTGGATTGATGCATATCATGTTTTCAAATTTTCCTAGAGGATATTTCAAATTGATGTATACTTAGAAACATGACCCAATTGATTATCCTAGGTTTTGAGCTAACTGCCATTTGGGGAGAGAGGGCATTTGAAGAAACCCTTGAGATGGCTGAAGTGGAAAATGCCTCGTCCTTTGATGCTGATGGCTGGTTTCTTCACCCAGTTGTATCTCAATACATGTAACGTTTTTATTTGTAAAGTTCTTGTTTACCTTCTCCTAGCAATTTCAATTTCAACAAGTAGAAGCATCATATCTATCCATCTCTTCCAACACTCACCAGTTAGTTGTCTGTTACATAATTAATGTAATTTCCCCCCCATATTCTGGATGCATTTGTTCTGATATATGTTTAAATTTACATTGTAGGGTAGATGATTCTATTGGAAAATTTGTTGGGTTTGCATCCCAGCTACATCTTCTAGTGAATGCATATGAATCATCAGCGGAGGCACAGTTTTTGGAAGATTTTGTTACAGGTTAAGAAGTTGTTACGAATCACTGTACCCTCCAAGTAACCCCAATTATCTTTCCAGGATTTTGTTTCTAATTTTAATTTACCTTGCTAGGTAGCAGATACTTCAGGCCAGGACAATTCAAAATCTACTACTACTGTGCCTCCACCATCGGTTATTGATCGTGTTATGAAAGACCTTTTCAGTGATGGTATCTATCTATCCTCCTTTTTTGCCTGATAGAAACTTATATGTAGTTACTAAATGAACAAATTATCTAGCATAATAGAGCCAATCACTTATGAAGTTCAACTTCGAGAATCTGAAGGTTCTACAATGTTGCACCAGGGTGCAAGTATTCAAGTAATTGGGCTGGGTCATATGGTATTTTTTGCATGTTATTCAAATATTAAAACTTTGGAAAGCTTCTCTTTAAATTTTTTTAATGTAATTTGGAAAGCTTCTCTTGAAAAGTTACATAATTGGAGTGCCCAATTAATCTGAGTCTGAGAATGATCTGATGGCCTTTGCAGAAAGAGAATTTCTGCTTGGACTTATGTTACTCTCTTTGCGTGTTCATGGTTTGGCAGCATTGGGAGTTTTAGTGCAGCAATCTACATTGGATGGTTCTGTCTTGCTTTATCTGATTAGTCAGCTAGTTCTAGTCCTGTGACTTCCATCCCAGTTTCCTTTTTGATATCCTCAGCTCGTGTCCAAGCTTCCTTCACGTGTTGCTGAGCCATAAAAAGGATGTCAACCTTACCTTTTGAGGTTGCATACAGTGATTGGTGTTGCTGGATTCAGAAACTCAAAATCGACAAATAATGAAATGACATTACTAACATTACTTGTTAGTGAAAAATAGATAAGATGGATCTGGATATTTCAGTAAATTTCTGCACTCTTCTCTTTGGATTCATTTTGAGTAAACTCTTTTGTTTCTGTTTAACAGAGGCTGGAAACTCAAACTATATGGAAGCAGAAAACAAGTATAGCCGTGCTATGAGAGGTGCACCTGCAGATTCACTTTTTGGCCAGTTCTGTTTGCACTCACTCTGGTTTGGCAACTGCAATATACGCGGTGCGTATTGTTGCTGACTTTTCTTTTAATTTCTGTTATTTTTTTATCGGAGAGCTTTATTGATAAAAGACTTGGTTTTTATGCCAGCAATTGCTGTACTGTGGATTGACTTTGTACGTGAAATCCGTTGGTGCTGGGAGGAATCGGAAAGATTGCCTAGGATGAAAAGCAGTTCGAGCATTGATCTCTCCTCTTGTCTTATCCACCAAAAGTTACAAATGGTACATCAATACTTTTTCCTGTCTTAAAGGGCACATCTTCTTATATGAGATTATCAGTCAGAGAAAATGTAGTTGCTTGGTTACCAGTTTAATGAATTTTAAAAAGAATACGCGCATCGTAGCACTCATCACTGTCTCAGCCAACACACACGCCCGCAGCTCTGCTCCGCTGCCATGGCACGATGGCGAGCTATGATATATTGATATGGTCTGTGTCATGCCTCCATTGTTGTGCTTGGCCTACACATTACCCTCAATTCCGTGGCGATATTAATGTCCCAATGTGGCTATCATCATGTCTTTGCCACTACGTTCAACCCAGCCTATGATGCCGTCCTTGCGTTGTGCTCCTTGTGCCCAAAAATTTGGTCTCATGCAGGCTGTGGATAGGTACTTGATCTGAATAGTGATCAAGAGGACAGGCTTGATTGAGACTGGGGGGTGTTGTTTTACAGGGAGTAGGTTGTCAAGACAAGAAAATGTTCAAAGTTTTTTTTTGTCCGGATTTTTTATCTAGTTTTTTAGAGTGATAGAAGGGGGAGGTGACTAGGTGAGGTGATGTACAATCAGTCACTACGCATCAGTTCTATATACAAGAAAGATCAATGCAATATTCATTCTGTTACTCTAAAAAGGTATACAGTCCATGGGTTTTTACATGTTTCTGCAAGTCGCTGTTTGTTGAATGACGCAACTATTTTTTCACTACCTCTTTCACATCTTATAAATTGGCATTAAGGTGCTATTTGTTAGTTATCTTACAAATGGAGAGTTTTGACAAAGTGAAACATGTTTTTAACACTGGGCCCTTTAATTTTTTTTGGCAACCTCTTTTTCTCTACAATATTTTAAGCAGTTTGTCTTCTTTGCCTTTTCTTTTGGCAAGCTTGCGATATGCATTGCGAGAAAGAAATCACTGAACCGTGAGAAAGGTGCTGGCCACAAAGACGAAACTTCAAATACTATGGTAATATATTGTCGTTCACTGTTTTAATTGGAATTTGAAACAATTTGGTGGTAACTAGTTAAGAACAGGCAGTGAACAAAACTCGGAAAGGATCAGCTGGTGTTGTGCCTAAAATGATGCTCCTGAATACAAAACAGGAAATGCATGCTCCATATACTCAGGTTCTGCTTGGGCTCTTCTTCAGGTTTATTATTGCGATCCTTATGCACCACCTTATGTTCCCATTAGTTCCTTAGGATGCACCTTTGATGACCGAAGATATGCATGAAGAAAGGCTCCATGCAGCTGAAGCTTTTGGCAATGCCATTGTAAGTTCTTGAAGTTGCTCTTTGGATAAATGAAGGTTCAAATCCCTTTCTGATTCATATATTTATCTGAAGAACTACAGTAAGCTTAGTCAGCTGGATGGATATATGCACTACTAACTCTATTGCATAAGTCAGCCTACCTAAATCTGATTAGATTCTCACAGCATCCATCTGTCCCTGCAGGGTCTATCTGGTCAACTGGAAAGGGATATATTATCTTCTGGTAAGTTTTTCTGGGAACAGCATGACTTTACACCTGTTACATGATGTGTTATTATTCTTAGACCTATCTTCAGAGTTTTTCTTTTATTTCCTCTTATTTATGAGCAATGACTATGCGCTTTTGAAGTAAGAATTCTAGTATTCTACTTTTCCTTTTTGTTACTAGTATTGTAGAACTTCTTAAATGCTACTAATCAGTAAGATCTGCTCCTTGGTTAGATATGTCTGCTTTTAAAGCTGCAAACCCAGATGCTGTCTTTGAAGATTTTATTCGGTGGCATTCACCTGGTGACTGGGTGAGTCAGGACAAAGCAGACGGAAATTCAGGTTGGCCTCCTAAAGGAAAGCTTTCTCAGCGTATGTCTGAGCATGGGAATATGTGGCGCAAAATCTGGAATGATGCTCCACCATTGCCTGTATCTGAACAGAAGTCGCTGCTTGATCCTGTTCGGGAAGGAGAAAAGGTAATTCATCGTTTCTTACATGATTTCATCACCATATAAAGAAAACAATTTTTTCTTTAGCTGAAAGATGGAGTTTGGAACTGCGCAGGGTTGGGGCTTTTAAAACTGGAACCATGATCTTCATGACTATTAGTTACCGTCTAAGTATCTTACTGTATATAAAATACTACATGCTGCTTATTAAGCTTTTGATATATGTGATACACAGGTGCTTCATTACCTTGAAACTTTGAGGCCACATCAACTCCTCGAGCAAATGGTGTGCACTGCCTTCAAATCATCAGCTGATATCCTGAACAAGACCACATACGGCGGCTTCAAGTTAATGAAGACTAAAATGGATCAGCTGTATGCCACACTGGCATCAACACTGAAATCTCTTCAAGGTAGTACTATACTTGCCATACGGCTATGTGAACTATAGACTTACATTTTAAAGGAAGTATCAATGGATTGATATTCATAGGAGACCTTCTGTTATAAAGATAAGCTTTTGTGTTCGCTTATCCTTTCATTTATTCATCTAACAATAGAACCAACAGCCACTTTAAAATACCGAATGCTTTTAAGAATATTTTTCTTGAAGGTACACATTTAAAATACAGCCCAAGGATTATTGTCTGCTAGGCAAATAAAATATCCAACTTGTATGCCAGCAATCCTTTAAGGACTAGAGAACTTCCAGGATGTTGAGCACTGGCCACTGGCATGAACACTGAGGCTGTTGTTTTAACAGGGAATTCTGACATGAGTGATTTGGCTGGAGACTTGAAGCGGCTTTGTCAAGTCTTTGAGCACATCGAGAAGTTGCTGATTCTTGCTGCTTCCATCCATAGGAAGCTCATAGATGCTCCACGACTGGCGCAGGCAATTTTTGCTGACTACTTCAACTACTATCTTCCAAAAATGGGAAGTACTTTGGAAAGCATTTGCTATGAGAAGGTAAATGCTATATTCTTTACGCTTTGTTGTTGCATACACAGTCATTTACAGGAACGAAGTTGATGGAACTAAATTGTTCATTTTCTCATCGATTGCTTACATCATAAAATTGTGGATTTGGTGCAGTTTTTATCAATCATATGACAGTTACCTAGGCACTAACAAATGAAGGTTTTCATAGTACTCCCTTCGTTTTTAAATATATGTTCATTTAGAACAAGCTAAATGAACTAATTAGCTTGTCCTAACATCATACATTAAAAAACGTAAGGAGTATTACCATGCACCAAGCTTCTCTATGACGCTGTTTTTTTAATCAATTTTCCAGCCAGATCATGTGGGTGTGGACTAGAGATATTTTTATTCATTGCAACGTGCTTCTTTTGCCTTATTTTTTTTTAAAGTTTACTTGAACACCCTTTTAAAATTTATTCAGAATCTTCATTTTTCTAAGACTTAACCTGATGTTACTCTATTAGTTTCTTGATGCGCCCAGGCTCAGTCGTTGTTTTATTTTGCCAGCAATTTTTCTGAAGCCATGTTCCTGATTTCCTTTAACATTCTTATTAGGAGTTCACCGCTAAGGAAAAGGTGGGGATGCATGAGAGAGATGCTGTATCAAACCTGTTTCCTCCCCCTACTGCTAATCAATCATGGAGGAAGGTTTTGAGCATGGGAAATCTTTTGAATGGCCATGAACCAATGCAAAGGGAAATCATCTTCTCGGTTCAGGAGAGAATAAGCAATGGTCACTATTCAAGCCCAACCCCGTTATGTACTGATGATGAGCAGATCCAGACACATAGGATGTATATATCTGGGACATCAAATGATCTTTGGGTTGCATTGTCTGTGACATCATGGGATTGAGCTGCGCGTATGTACAGTAGAAGCGTTTGAATCGATTATTGGTGCAGATCTAACGGTGGATAATAGCTTTGCGGCGGCACCCAGTTTTGATATAGCAAACCAAAGTATTATAAATCCTGAGCCAAGTTTCCTGAGGGGCCTGTATATCTTCGTGCCGTGAGCTGAGTGTTTTTTTTTTTTTTTTTTTTGAATTGGCTCTGTAAAAAACTGGAGCTACACAAGCTCCATTTTAACGAATGGTTGGATTTTGGAAGTCATAATTTTTTATGTAAACACGAGGGGAAGGTGTACTCGGTGGTTCTCTTGATTTAGTTGTATACGAGTGATATGGAGGTAGATGCACTTTGAAGTGCAACACATTGGTTGATGTTTACTTTGAAGTGAAATACGTGATTTATGTTGCATTGTACTCTTGTTATGTTCGCATCCCATTCCCACCCAGCCTTCTAATCCCATCTCCATCCAGCCAATTGATTGTTCCATTCTCATCCACAATGCCACATGCAAAGAGCAAACCGGCAAAGCAGCTTAGTATACCATTATTTTTTTTGTGATAAGGGCTTAGTATACCATTACTACTATTACTGTACGACCTACAGGCAACCCATAATATGTATTCTGGACAGTAACATGCTACTGCCTATGTCCACATATCCCAAACGAGCACAGAGCACATCACTATCAGTTATCATCATCTGGGAGCCGCATCTTTATCTTGCTGTCCCTTCCCTCATCTTCAGCAGTCGCAAGCTTGATGCCACCGGAGTTGTAAGTGACGCCGTTGCGCGCTGCCACTGTCTCGAGCGCCATCGGCGGATGGACCAGCCCCTCGCAGACCTTGGGAGGACTAGTGCCCTTGTAGGCCTTGCAGATGTACGCCTCGAAGTTCTCGTAGTCCTGAAAGCCGAAACATGTTCATCATCAGCAAAGAAAAACAGGCTTGATCAAACAGCTGCGAAAGGCAATGTGAGCCATCAGGCGGTTGAGATTCAGGTGTGTAAGTGTGTAACTGAAAGCTTACCTCTAGCAGTGGCTGTCCGTCGACGACCACCCATGGGACGTACCGGTGGGGCGGCACGAGAGCGTCGGTCTGGTTCGCGTACTTGAGCTCAAGCTGGACGAAATGATGAACAGGATGCAAATTAGCACTGTGGTTAGTCCTACATAACAACTGATGGCATAAAGTTGGGGATCAGCATAAGCTAGCGGAGGAAGATTGAGAATGAACCTTGTGACCCTTTTCGTTTTTGTAGCATTCAGTTACGGGCTTCGGGTCAAGCCCCAACTTCTGGAAGCAGGAATCCCACGACTTGTACTGACGCTTCACTACCAGGTCCTCCACGCAGTAGATGAAACGGAAATGCACGTCCTGCACCCAACAGCAACGACAGAGACACACATTAAGCCTCTGCGAAATCTAGGACTCGGACTACTCACGATTTCTGGAGCAAAAAGGTGCAGAGATATTGTGAATTTTAACTGAAGCTTTGAGAATGAGAACAGAGTACGGTGTTTTTCTACTATTTGCTGACAACAAATTCACTGTGATCAATCTAACTGTGCTGTGACCCATGAATATGGTTCATCCATCGTATTACGGTTTACCGTTCTGAGACTCCAAGGGCAGAGTATGATGCTACTGCTATGCTTGCAACTATGTTGATCACAACGATTCCATTGCGATAAGATCAAAGCTACAATGAGCAGAGTCTGATGCGAGAGGAATTACCAAATCCGGCCAGGCGTCGATGGCGCAAGCTTCCACGGTGTTGAGCAGGCACTCGTACGGACCATGCTACAAGAAAATCATCAGCTCAGCTGCGTTAGCGTCAGCAATTACTCCTACTGCGAGACTAAACAAACAACAAGCAGTACTACTAGAAAAACGAGACCCAGTGGCAGTAAACCAAGCCAACAACCACAATTTTCCGAACGGCAAGGAACGAAACGCCAGGATCCAGCCGGCTCACCTGGCAGGAGATCTCGCCGCCGGCGTGGACCCTGGCGTTGCCGTAGGGGACGAGCGTGAGGTCGACGGCGTCGAGGAGGCCGTCCTCGAAGACCCTGGCGAGGTGGTCCACCACGAAGCGCGCCGAGTAGGGGCACAGCGACTCGTAGTAGAGCGCCACGGCCACCTTCTCCGGCGCCTCGTCGCCGGCCACCGCCGCCGCGGCCACGGGGGTGGTGAGCAGCAGGAGGAGGAGAGCGGGAGCGCCGAGGCGGGCGGCCATCGATCGGGTGGGATCGCGATGCCGATGCGAAGGTCGCCGCGGTGAAGTGAAGTGAAGTGGTGGAAGCGGAACCCCACGAGGCGTATTTATCGGGAGATCAGCACGGGGCGCGGTGGCCACGTGCGCGGTGCGCCTCGTACCAAAGAGGCGACTGAGAGTGGGCCCAAATCGGACTGCCACGTGGGATGCTCTGGGGGCCATGCCCATCGGCAGCGACCGTGCGCCGCCCCAGCGGCGCGTGAACATGGACGGGATCACAGGATTGTACATTGTAGACAGCAGAAGCATGCGAACGTGAGCGACAAAATGTCCAGCCGAAAATATACGGTGTAGACGTGTAGATATACATGATCCCGAAACCCGAAAGGCCATGTACCCTGCGTACAATGATGCAGAGGCTTTAAGAGGAAAGCTGGTGGCCTAGTGCCGTATGCGTGCAAGGTGATTTGTGCTGATATGCACGTAAGCAACTGACAAGTATGGAGAGAATTTTCAAAAAAAAAAAAAAAACAAGTATGGAGAGCGTCGGCGTGGCGTGTGTGAAAATTGGTGTGTCTAGAGGCTAAAAGTGAGCGTGCAAAGTCTCAGCGAAGGTTGGCTTGTAATGCGTCATCACTGTAGCGCTCTTCGCGCTTAGTTGCACATTCAGGGAAACATGTGGTCTGCCCCCAAAGAACATGATCACCTTGCAATTGCAATTCGTCCATGAACACGGCCGGGATTAGCATAAGGCGGTTGCAGAACATGCTTACCCTTCCTCAACTAACGCAGTACGCTTCGCGTACACCATCTCGATATGTCCGCTCCCAGTCGTGGTCGAGTGAGATTCGATCACTTCCTTAATTGAACTACATACGGGCTGACTGTTTTTGGAGCGTAAACGAAGACGACGCGCTCCTTGTCGACACATCCTCTGCGGCGATAATACTGTGGCGCTGATTTTCTGAAGAAAAAAATATTACGGCTGCAATGTGTTTAGTGTGTTTGATCTTGATCGGACGACCGGGGTTTACCCTCTAGTGCACAGTACTACGCCTCCAGTAGCCGCAAATATGGCACACTACGACTGGTGAGCCACCGAGCACCACGCTGTGGGTGCTAATGTGCCACGCTTGCTGCTTGCACTACCACTACCGTGAGCACACTATTCTCGCAGTACCAATATGTAATCCCCCAGTAGCATAAACCGATCGTAAGCTAAAAACAAGATTAGCAGTAATTGACTGATTCGTAATACTGGAGAATCTATTATCTTATTAAAACAGAAGCAAAAGGAGCCACCAGATTCACCGAGAGGGCCTAGAAAATCTCACGTTAATCCAAAAAGAGAAGAATATAGGTCGTTGGATTTTATGAAGATCTAACGGTCTAGACTGATCTAAAGAGTCCATGTGTAATACAACTAATAAATATATAAATTTATCAATCTAAAGAGTTTATATCAAATACGACTAATAAATATTTGAAGTTGTAAAAGAAAACTAACTATAATATTTGCTATGGCATTGAAACGGACTCCACCATATTATGTAACATGTCATATGGTAGGATATGGAAATAAAGAAATATTGTTTATCAATTACAAAAGGAATCCCGTAGAGACAACCACACTCACTTTTTAACATCTTTTTTTGCATTCTTGAATGACGTGTGTTTTCATGCCAAAGATATTTTTATTTTCAAATGGCAAAACATTTATATTTTACACAAATAAAATACGAGTAACCCCAACACAGTTTTTCCTTTACCATCTTACATGACATCACATGGTAGGGATGAAAATAAAATTGGGTTTATTAGAGAAGGGATCATATGAAACGACCAAACATATTTTTAATATCTTTATTTTTATTTCCAAATACCAACACTTTTCTCTTTTAGACAAATAAAATAAAACACAACACATTTTTTTCTTTATTTTGCCTTGCATGATTCAATAGCCTAGAAATTACCAAATTAATAAAAAAAGAAAAGAAAAGAATATACATCAATTGATTTTTGTTATTGTATTGTATAGTGTTACAGAAGAGAACGTGTGTAACCTAATTCATATGGTTCTAATAATATGTAGCTTTTACAATGGGATCAAATATACATTAGTCGTCACTAGCAGTAACGAACCATCCATATGGCCATATACAAGGGCATGTGAGAAGGGCCTTGAAAAGAGCAAGTGAGAAGGAGAACGCTAGGGACAAATCAAACCAATGATGTAGCGGGCCACCACACATGACCACATACGATTGCAGCCACAACAACATCATCATTTGAACTAGCTATATATATGTTAACACACATCCACAATGACTAACACCTTGACCAACATAAAAAACGCACTACCGTTTATGATTTAATTTCATCCATGCCTTGCAAAATATAGTTGTTAATTAAGCGTCGTTGTCGACCTTGACCTTTGTCGCTGCTACAAAGCTGGACCAATGTGTGGTAGTTTGCACTTGACCATTGTCATCTATCTCCAAAAATCCAATGAGTGATTGTAGTCATTGCTAATGTTATCCTAAACGCTAAACGGTAAACAGTCGGTCACCCACCGTTTAGCTCATTATACGGACTAAACGGCCAATTAAACGGATTAACACGATCATTAAACGGGCTAAACGGATGATTAAATGGACACACTTAGGCACTGTGTAGCGTTTACACGGCGTGTAAACGGGCTAAACGGTCGTTTAGGCGAACAATGACTCATTGCTGGCTTCTGTGGGAGATATAACGCATCAATTGGATGGAGTAGTAGTCGAGCGAAAGCAGTTCATTTGGCACACGGAGCAACTCAACAACATCAACAAAGTGACAATGAGAAGTTGGGAGAGGAATGTGTAGGGCAATGAGGTGAGAGAGCCAGCGTATGAGAGAGCTTAGGAGGCATTGTCCCGTACAAAGTAGGTTAGGATTACCAATTGATGGCGACGAAATATTGGAGAGAGGTGGTGTGCACCCAAATCAACATGCATAGACATTGAAATGAGAAAGAAAAAGAATATGCCTGAATTTGACAGCAAGACATGGCTTCAAAGTGTCAAGGTTGTGGTTTCCATCTAATCATAGCAAACTTGCTTAAATATTAAATTACTTAGCAATAAACTCGCTTTGCCAAAATCCCTATAATGTGTACCATTTGCTTCTGCCAAATGAACTAATTTTAAGACAGGATAAGACGCTTGATACGGCATGAGATCCAGTATCATAAGGAGCAAGTTTTGGCTAGAAAGAGGATGTACCTTACTAGCATAAAAGTGAATTTGTCGATCCCGATGCATAATTGATGGTGGGAAAAAAATAAATCATAAGAAAGGAGAGCATGTATGGATTGGATTATATCAATTGGAGACTAGGTAGAAAAAGAAAGAAAGTTAGATATGATCACGTGTTACATAATATGAGGGTAAAAAATATACGATACCTTGATCCTGGTCATTAGAAAAAATATACGGTAATTAGGTTAAGCCAAAATATTTATATGCGATTATTTAAAATTAAAAACTAAATATTAATATGTAAATGCTAGCTCCCGCGCAATTTGCGCGGGCCATCTCACTAGTTTTAATTAAGAGAAACAATACAAAATCGTTGGATTGGGGCTTGATTTTTTTTTTTTTTAACCTGGCAAGAGATGTCGCCGTTGGACCCGACGCGGGCGTTGCCGTAGGGGACGAGCCGGAGGTCCACGGCGTCGATGAGCCCGTCCTCGAAGATCCCCGCGAGGCGGTTCACCATGAACCGCGAGCAGTAGGGGCACAGCGACTCGTAGTAGAGCTCCAGGGAGACCTTCGCCGCCGCCGCCGCCTCCTCCGCGGCCGCCGCCGGCAGCGGCAGGAGGGCGGCGGCGGCGAGGACGACGACGAGCACGATCGGCATGAGGAAGAGGGGACGGGGATCAATCATGCTGCCCGGCCGGGAGGGCGTCCGCGTCCTACCAAGTGTTTGTCCCCTTGCTTTTCTTGGTTCTTAGTTCTTACCCTGATCGGTGATGAGGGGCAAGCATCGGTTTGTCAACAAACAACCGATGGGATGGGCCGGCCGGAACCTGTAATTTCACGGTGTCCCTGTTGCGTGTGGTGGTAGGCAATGCATCCACTGGTAGCCGATGCAAATAAAGCTTGATGGTTACAGGGGCTCGGTGATTTTTCTGCTCCTTGAGACGTGCCAAGTAACCAGCGGCAACTTGATTAAAATGACCGATGCTTAGTTGACAATCTCTCTGATTGGCAGAACATAGTAGCAAAAATAGCTCATGTTCAATTATTGAATGAGAAGGGCACTTTTACTTGAGACTTGCATAAGCATGCTCAGTTATCTATACCTGTTGAACCGAGGTGTTCCTTATTTCCTTTCTCTTTTAATGTAATTGCAAGTTGAGAATACCTTTTTAAATAAAATAAAATGCGTGGTGCTTTCAACGTTGGAGTTATATATTGACTGATAAAGACAACATAACTCAAATGAATTGGGTTAATATTGTTTCTATGATAATAAAAACAATTAACAAAGGGTAATTACTAATTATGGAAAGCTTGAGAGTCGCTTGGGAGAAAACGAAACACTCCTCTACACAGTCGAACGGGTCCTGAGAAATGGTAGGTCCAGAAGCTAAAAAATAACGTTGCACACGATAGCACGGCTAGCATTCTGAGAAACATGTGATGTGCCCCCAAAACCAAACTATTTTGCAATTCGTCACGGAACACACGGCCGTAATTAGCATATGGCGGTTGCAGATCATGCATTCATGCTTATCCTGCCTCAATTAACAGTTTAACACGCATGCGTTTCTCGTACAACAAATCTATTTCCATATACGGTTGAGTGAGATCACTTGCTTTAGATCACTCCCTGTCGCAAAAGCGAAAAGTCAACGTAGCATCGATCTCAAGATCACCTCCCCTAGCAAATAACAGAGTTATGCTAAAAAAATTTACTATGGCTACGAGTGAATTTAGCCGTTCATGAAAAAAAAAACCGATTTTTTAGCTGTGATGTTCATAATACATATCCTGTCGCAAAAGGAAAAGAGGGGAAAAATCGCAAAAGTAAAAAACTAAAGATAGCATCGATCTCAATTCTCAAGGTCACCTCCCCAACCAAATAACAGAGTTATGCTAAAAATCTACGAGTGAATTTAGCCGTTCATGTAAAAATTTAAAGGAAAACGATTTTCTAGATGTGCTGTTCAGAATACATCCTCGTCGCAAAAGGAAAAGAGGATGAAAAATTGGAAGCCCATCTGAAATATCAGAGCCAGGTTTCGATCCTGGGACCTGTGGGTTATGGGCCCACCACGCTTCCGCTGCGCCACTCTGATGTTGTTGGCGTACGGCTGTTGAAATTTAATTTATCTCAATCCATTGCCAGGTTGCAAGGCACTCCACCTTTTTTCGATCCACCATCTCACCTTGGTTATTCCCAAATTAGGTTCATTTGTTCTCAATGTGATTTTTCCAGCTTATTCGAATTTTGTAATATAATTCGCTGATGTTAGCCCTTCGTGTATGATTCATTGTCTAATGGTGCCAAATTGTCTTATGTTGCGGTGTTGCGCCTGCTCATCCAATTTTCACTGGACGAACTAATGAATGCATCAATGGATATCTCCTTGGCTGGAATTTTTTTTCCTTGTTCGGACTCATTTCAGCTCTGGCGTGCTTATTTTCTAAAGCCACTGCACTTATTTACTTTTTCTGAAAACAAAAAAAAGTGATGAATACATTAAAAAAAGACAAATGAATCTCCTTTTAGTTGTCGACGCACCAGAGAAAATGTAAATATTCCTATGGTTAGTACAGTATGCAGTGAAGCTACAGCAGTACAGCCACAATAGAAAAGGTTATCTCTTCACTCATTTCTGCAAGGCTTGCTTTTCATGTGTTCATTAGAATGGTTAATAAAAGAACTATCCTGCACTCGTACAATCTCTTTGTAGAGTTAAAACTTGATGCCTTTTCCTTACTCTATTACTCCTTAGCAATGCCTAATCTCTGATGGCTGTTGCTTTTGATGTTGATCAGTAATGAGTCATCATCATCCATGGAGACTGTGTGACCACAGCAGGCACGATGTTTGCTTCAGCTACAGCATGATCCTGAACTTCTGTGACGTGCAGCTTGCTACGGCTCCACGAGTCGACCCTACTAGGCGCTAATGGTTGCTCCATTCTTGACAGGGCAGCCTGTCGTAACCAAGAAGGTTTAAATTTGAGCCCTGTTAGCACCAAACCTTCATCGAAATCTCTTGCTACCAGAATCTGAATCCCGTAGCAAGTACAGGTTGTGCAGTCGATCAAAGGCTCCATAATCAATCTCCCAAAACACATTACGGGTTCTCTTTTCACTCACAACTGCTAACAAACCTGATACTTTCAAACTTATTCACTTTTTTAACAAAAAGGTAAAAGATCTAAAAAGATGCGGAAGCAAATAAGTTCTTGATCAAAATCAGTAGTTCTCTGATCGCTCACTGCATATCCAGAATATGCCAACAAACGTTATCGGTGCCGCGACAGCCAAGTAGCTACTACAAGTCTACAACAGCAACTGAGGCTGGTTGCTTTTAGAGTGGAAGCCGTGACATCAAACCATTCGAGCTTGTAACTATCCAGCTGCACACAAGAACTTCACACCAACCATGCCGTAAAGGTAACAAGCACAGTGAATGGCAGCCACAAAATCAAACAGACAGAACAGATTCAAGCTACAAAACTTTAATTAGCCAAATGTCGACCAACACTCAAGAGCAAATGTCAGGCATTGGAATTTGGATACATAAGCATGGTCCGCCTTAAGAGCTACTAGTAACACTGAAATTTGACGACAGGTTTTAGGAACAGTAGACACCACAACTTCAGCATCCAGATAGGCGATGAGCAATCTAGAAAAGAGATGTTCCCTTCCCCTTCTTGTCTCCACCAATCTCAAAATGCTTGCACCTCTGTGATACAGGGATCACACAAGAGTGAGTTAACACATTAATGCTTGGGACCAACAATATATTTAACCCCAGAGAAATGAGAGAGTACCTTGATCGCGTGCTGCGAGTAGTGCTTGCAGCTTTGGCACTGCAGCTTCAGCACAATCTTCTTGGTAGTCTTGGCCTGAGAATTGAAAACATTTTTTTCTGTTACAAATAGTTTACAGCAACTAAACATCCATAAAGCATTTAAGAGTTTAAATATTGACTTCAAGTGCCAGTATTGAAAAGACAGGTTAGCATTGACATTTCAATCAGACAATCATAGATCAACCATATTGTAGTACCTTCTTGTGGAACACGGGCTTGGTCTGACCACCATAACCTGACTGCTTGCGGTCATAACGACGCTTTCCCTGGGCAGACAGGCTATCCTTACCCTTCTTGTACTGAGTCACCTTGTGGAGAGTGTGCTTCTTGCACTCCTTGTTCTTGCAGTAGGTCTTCTTAGTCTTAGGAACGTTCACCTGCATAAGATGTGAAACAATGTAACACAGGTAAAGTGAGTAGGATGGATATGAGGCAACACATGAGTAAATAGAAACTAAACGAGTTTAAAACATCCAAAGCTAAACTCCATATAGCTCTGAAACATCAAAAGGGTCCTCAGAAGATATGCTTATCGTTGTCATCATAAGAATGATCAGGTCTCAAAGATTTCATGCCATCATTGGACCCAGGAATTCAAAGTAGTAAGAATTACAAAAAATCAAAAGTAAATCAATGTCCTAAAGACTGCAATCACAACAAACTTCAAGCAAAACATAAGTTATATGGATAAAGCAGAGCTACTTCAGCACAAATTACCAGAGTAGGAGACCCTAGCTAGTGCATTATCAACTCAGCAAACTTCACCATATGCTATGAATGACAAAAAAACATCTGAGATGGAATATGGTTCATCATGCAATATGGAAACGCAAACTAAGCAAAATGGACAAATTCAAAGGTAAACAGCACTATGCATTGAGCCTATAAATTGATACTTTAGTCACAGATAAGCAGCAATTCCGCAACCGAGCAAGGCATCAACTTAAAAGCGCCAAGGTGCACACCTAAGATCTGCAAATCCCTACCCAGACCAGAACTTCAATCAGAGGGAAAACCACCACAGCATAGCTAGTTATCGCAAACTTCATTAGCATGCTGCGAATAGATCTAACAACCTGCAGCGGGAACGCCACCGATCTGGAAACCTCACACACGGATCCTATCAAACGACGACATACTACTAATTTACCAGAAAGACAAGACATCTAAGTCTTAGTATGCACAGGAATCTAGTACCAGACCATGTCACAAACCACAGCAGACGTCGCCACTCGGGCACTCCCTAATCTACAGGAGGATACTAGCCATCCAACAAGAGACCGATTTCACCGTCCGTTTCCTCTGAATCGAATCGAGCAAAACAGCACGGATCGGCGCAGGAACAGACGAGCACGACGGAGCTTTTTCCCCAGTCGCTCTCGGGCGAGAGGCAGAGAGAGAGAGAGAGAGGGAGGGAGAGGCGGCTTACCATTTTGGCGGCGGCGGAAGGGAGAGCTAGAAGGGCTCCTGCGGCGTGCTCCCTATCCGGGCGAGAAGTTGCGGCGAGTGGCGGCGGCGGGGGGAGGAGGGGCGTGGTTTTATGGTGAGGCGTCCGCTGCGGGCTAGGGTTTACTCCGGGCTGGCTCGCGGGCCCCTTTTCCTCCCATGGGCTCCGCAGCTCGGACTGTTGGGCTGCTCCCGCTAATTGGGCTTCCTCGACCGTGCGCAGCCCGTGAACTTAAATGGTGGCCCACTTCTGATCGTTGCTGACCTCCGCTGTCGCGTCCCGCGCGGCTGCGTCCAAGACGGCGAGCGGCGGCTCTGACGGCGGACGCGGCTTCGTTCGGCGAGATCCTGAGTCCTGACGGTGACGGCAACGGAGCTCTTAAACGAGGCCTGCATCGGCAACGGCCAACGGCAGCCTCGCCGTGAAGAGGCTTGACGCGAGGAAACACCCGTTGCAGAGCCTGCCGTGGCCATAAAAAATAAAATAAAAAAAAACTTGTGATCTTGTCACGAGTTACCATCAGTGTACATCACGATCACGTGCTCGAAGGACTCGGGCAAAGTGTCACAAAAGTTTCCGGAAAATGGTTCGAGGAACACGACACGGGCACGCTCACGGCGGCATGTAACTTAGAAGATGTGGACAAAAATGAGTTAAATGCATTAAGGGCATATGAACTGGTCTTGAGGTGCCACTTGCCCACTTAAGTCCACAAACTTGAAAAATCGACATTTAGCATCCGGTACTTGTTAAGTTATGTCACTTAGGTGCATACTCCTTCGAAATATGCAAGAAACCCTTCGAACTTTAATCTTCTTCTATGTATACATCCTTCTCCCCATCTCCTTCTACACGAGGGAGGTGGTGACCGTTCTGCTCTCTTTGCCGCCGCTAGCACGCCTCGAGAGGCAGGGCAGGGGTGACCACAAGCACATGGAGGTGCCCCCACAGCTCGCACGGTCACATCTACAACACACCCACGCACACAGGCACGAGCGGCGGCACAAGGCTCGCCGTGGCCTTGGCCAGCGGCGGGAGACAGCAAGGCGACGAAGGGCGCCATGGCGTGGTGGAGGGGCATGAGGGCTGCGCCAGGGCCATGGGGATCACCATGAGCAGCAGATCGATGAGGAGAAGGAGGCACGAATGCACGATGGAGCTCCTCAGGCGGACAACGGAACAATGGCGGGAGGTGGTAGCTGAGGTTATACCTGATCATGGGCCACCCGACCCGACCCGCCTGAAAAAAACCGACCCGAGCACGTGACGGGTCGGGCGCGGGCCAATTTTTTAACCCGAAACACCAGAAAAACCCAACGTGACCTGAAAAATTACACGTGAAACCCGAAACCCGACCCGAACCCGACCCGACCCGACCATGCCACGGGTCGGGCGCGGGTCAACAATTTCGACCCGCCAACCCGATATGACCCGACTCGAACCCGACACGACCCGACCCATGATCAGGTATAGCTGAGGTAACCTACATGACAGTGGAGATGATGCGACGAACCTCAGAATTGGTTTGGGAGGTGAAGGGAAACTTGTGGGTGCGAGGAATTGAGACAAGGCACACCAACGACGACGAATTTCCGCGAGTTTCGCCAGTGATGCTTGGGAGTTGGCATCCACCGAGGTGGAGAGGAGCTAGGTTTCGAGGTCCTCGAGCTCCCGGGCGGGGGGAGGGGGGCATGGATGCCGCGGCTCCATCCTTGCCCCTTCTCCACCGGCGGTTGCACTCCGAGCTTAGGTCATGTAAAAAAGATGAGGAGAAGGATGTATATGTAGAAAAATATTAAAATTTAAGAGGTTTTGTGCATATTTTGAAGGTGTATGGACCTAAGTGGTACAGCTTAACAAGTTGAAAGTGCATCTAGTCCCTTAAGTGGGTTTTGGTAAATTGAATGACAAAACGATTAAAGAACTAACATGTCTTGTAAAGTTTATGAGCAGGATTTAATTTGAATAATCATGATACTTGTGTATTCATTTGTTGAATACATCAATGTTTAGCTCATAAGCAAGAAGTGATGGCTCTCATAGTGATATAACATGATGTACAACAAGTAAGTGTGAAACATGAAAAGAGACTTGGTCTTTAACCTTGTGAAGACTTGTTGAGATCCAAATGAGACATGCAAGCTAAGAAATATATGCTAAGAGAAATGATGGTATGGGACATCATGACTCTATATACTCGATGTATGACTTGCATAAGAAGACATGGACGTATTGGTTAATGTTTTATGGTCAAAACAAATGGATGGATTTCATGAATGATACAAGTACATATGCAACTATATGTGAAGCATGGAAGAAAGGTTGGATTTCGGGATAGTGTTTCTAAGGACCAAGCATTGTGTGATCAAGTTGCGGCTTGAGTCATGGACTCTTTGCTAAGGGTGACGAAACTTTCTACGGATCAACTTGATGAATCATGATCACATGTGGACTTCATATAAGCAAGTATCAATATTCAAAGAAGAAAGTTGACTTGCAACTAGAAGTGGATTTCATTCTATATCAAATGTTCAAGTCACTAGCTCAAGTTGATTTTTGCTCAAGCTTAAACAATATGGACAGTCCTCAAAAGAAGAATGGATTACGTGCGGCAAAATCGAAGGCATTCAAGCTCAAGAAAGTGATTGGATTTTATATTTATTCTTGAGTATAGGTATGCCATACTATCAAGAGGGATGTCACATTGAATAATTGACTTAACACCACAATAGTGCTCAAAAGATAACCTAAGTGAGATAGCCTTGAGAGTTGAGAAGAAAATGGAGCATGTAGGTGCTCACTGACCTAGGGCGGTTTAACCGCACCTAGGGGCGGTTTAACCGCCCCTAACCTCTGACAGCTCCAATGGCTAGTTTATTTGAAATGGCGGTTTAACCGGCCTTAAGGGGCGGTTTAACCGGCCATGGCAGATCTCTAACGGCTAGTTTTTATTGGATGGGGTATTTATACCCCTTAGCCCTCTCCTATGAGGGATGCTGGTTCTGTGTGATTCCTAAGACTTCTTGACACATTCTAACAGCAGAGGAGTTTCCCCCAACCACTCTTTGTGAGTTTGCTTGATTTGATAGAAATCTTTGAGTTGGGGTTGAGTGAAGCAATTGGGTGTGAGCTAGAGAGCAAAATCATAGCTTGAGCACTCGTGGTTAGCGTCAAAAGTTCTTTGTGCATTTGTTACTCTTGGAGCTTGGCTCCTAAACGGCTAGGTGTCGCCGGTGAGCTCACATTCGTGTGGTGAGCAACCAGAAGTTTGTAAGGGCTGGTCTTGCCTCCTTCGTGGAAAAGGACCATCTTTAGTGAAGGGCTAAGGTGTGGCGTGTATACACCTTTGCGAGGCAACCTTGCGGGGTTCCTCAAACGGAGATTAGGAACCGCTGAACTTACTTGGTGCTTGCAGCGGGTCTGAACTTCGGAAAACAAATCCTTGTGTATCCACTTCACTTTACTTGTTCTTTTCTAGCTTTATTTGCTTCCGCTTCGATCTACTTGGGTATACTCTATTTGTGTGCAGGAGCTTTGAAGATATTGCTTAGATATACCTGCATAAGAAGTACCCTTAGTGTATTTGGTGCTAGAAGAACAAAAGGGGTTTGTAGGATCGAGGAGGCCGACTAGAGGGGGTGAATAGTCGGTTCTAAAAAATCTAACAAGACTTAACCGATAAAATGCGGAATTAAAACGATCGGTCAAAACTCGACTACACCTCAAAAATATGTCTATCAACTATGTGCACCAACACCCTATGTCTAGATCAAGGTTTGCAATCCTAGGGTGACAATCAAGCAAAAATGTTTCTAAAAATATAAATTGCTTGAATGTAAGTTGCACAAATTAAATGAACTCAAGTGAACAAACCACAAAGGAGAGACACCGAATTTTTCCCGTGGTCTCGGTGACTTGCCGATCACCCCTAATCCACGTTGAGGTGGATTCAATGTTCCAACCGCTCCTTTATCAAGGCACCGCTTGATCTTGAGCCGGCTTGAACCAAAGAACCGCTCCACACCTCGATTCCACTAGAGTTGCTCTTCACCACTCCGGTGAGGCGAGCACAAAGCCTCTCACAAGCACACCGGGCCTTCTCACAAGCTTCTCTTGAGAAGATCACCGAATCACAGCACCACCACGTCGTCTAGGTGTCGGCAAACACCAAGAGTAACAAGCCAAGACTCACTTGACCCTTCACCAAGTGCCTAAAGCTCAATCTTTTATGCAAATGCACTCAAATCTTGCCTCTCACCCTCTCTCATGTGCAACACATGCACAAACTCGTGGGGAGGACTTGCTCAAGCTCAAGGATACTCAATGGAATGCTCAGCCACCTTCTAAGGCGCAGGGGACCGGGTATGTATAGGCCAACACTCCCAAACTAGCCGTTACATTCAAACAGCCCGAAACAGTCTGTTTTGGCGGACTGTTCGCCCTACAAGGCCGGACGGTTTGCCATTTGAACTCCAACGGCTATATTCTCAATAAATACCTCTCTCAGTCGACCGTTACACCTCTCGCGGACTGTCCGCCTTATAAAAGTGCCCTGGAACCCTCAGAACACGTTTCTGTGTAAAGGGTCCGCCATTAGGTCCAGCGGGTCAGAAAATCAACTGCAGACGGTCCTGCCAGGAATTGGCGGACAGTCTGCCATTCGCGGACCGTTCGCCTCACAAGTGGCGGACGGTCCGTAGTTCATTTTTTCAGCATGACCGAGGCTCAGTAAAAAGGTCATAACTCTTAGCTCCGATGTCCAAATTAGGTGATCTTGGACTCTATGGAAAGCTTGTTCAGAGGACTACACAATCCCAACTGAATGCTTGACCCAAAACACATTGAATCAAAGCATAAAAGCAATCTAAGATCCACCACACACCATCAACATCAACCGTATTCTAGGCGTCTTTGCAAACTACCAGTTCCTTGCCAAAGTTAGTATGCATATGCAAGATTGAGCTTTTCAACATCCAGTAAGACTCAAGCATCATCAAGACCCTCTCTTAATAGTACGGCATTCTATCTTATCAATCCGGTCTTTTCTCCACTAATCACCGAGACCGGCAAAATAAAATGTCCTACATTTCATACCTTTGCCTTGAGCAAATTCATTGGGTCTTCCTTGATGCCCATATGCATATTGTTCATCAAAATAATTTCTTCAAGGCACTTGATGTTCATCAAAATATAGACTGTGCCAACTTCATCTCATCAATACACATGATGTCGATCAACATATGAATTTTATCTTCTTGCATTCTTCAGTATGATTGATGTGGATCACTCATAGCTTCAGTATAACATCTCATGGTCCATCAGCCCAAGCCTTTACTCGCCCTTCACCACTGCCTTGGTCCCTCGGCGCCAAGCCACTTGCTTGCCCTTCACCCTTGCATGGTCCATCGCGGCCAAGTCTTGCTTGTCCTTCACCATCTTGTCATACAAAACCACTTGTATACCACATCTTCAATATATTCACTTCCTCAATATGACCACCATATGAAATTCTAATCCAACAACATTTCCTTGGTGACCAACAACTTATCATACTCATCCTTTTTATCTTTATCAATTCATGATGTTTATATTTACTCACACCTTTACAACAACTAGTTGAGCTTTACAACGAATTCAAGTCACTTCACCAACATGACTCAAGTTGCTCACACTAGTGCATCTCTATGGACTAATCACCTGCGTATCTCAGTATAAACATATATTAGTCCACCTAGGTTGTCACTTCCTTGGGGCGGTCTAACCAAACAAGGACCTTTCAGGACCTTTCAGGGTTCGAGTAATTTATTGGACAGCTCACTGCCTTGGGGCGGTTTAACCGCCAGGCAGGGGCGGTTTAACCGCCTGGTGCTAACAGCCGGCTGAAAGGTGGACAAAAATTTCAAATTGGTCGTCTCGCCTATTCACCCCCTATAGGCGACATCTTGATCCTTACACAAGTACCGGGTGCCATATGTCGATTTTTCAAGTTCGTGGACTTAAGTGGCACATCGAAACAAGTTTAGGCACGCCTAGCGTATTTAACTCGGACAAAAATTATACCAGTTTCCGGTACAAGAAATGTGATACCCTACCACGAACCCGACGATACTGGTCGGGCGTAGTGACCGCGTTAGTCATGATACAGTCGTGTCATATACTCATGTGTGGACTCGTGCAATTATCAGAGTCAAATATGCAAGGTGGAGACGTAGCTATATATTAACTAGAGGCATTATTTTATTTTTCTTGGTTTTCCTGGTGCTATGGAGTGAAGGTATTGTATGGACAAGAGTCAAATTTGCAAGGTGGAGACGTAGCTATAGATTAACTAGAGGCAGTATATTTATTTTCCTTGGTTTTCCTGATGCTATGGAGTGAAGGTATTGTATGGACAAGATATGATAACCTACAACCTGTATGTAGAGGTTTATACTAGCAAATTTAAGTAGAGAGTCCTAAACAGATCGGGCTGAAATTATATATAATTTTGGCCTACAAATGATTAGGGCCAAGTTGGATCGTGAAGAGGGCACAAGGGCCATGGCTCATTACCAACCCTACCTGTATGTGATGTTGTTTTTTCTAGGTCCCTGATAATTTTCTAAACGGGCTCCACAATGCTACTTTGAATAATGATGGACTGCCAATTTACCTCCCTCCATTTCAAAATATAAGTCATTTCAACTTTCTTGGAGAGTCAAATTATTTTATCTTTGACCAAAATTATAGAGACGACCCCAGTAGCTATATTATAAAAATTTATCTAACAGAGAATCAAATGGTACTTATTTGATATCATAAATGTTAATACTTTATTGTATAAATTTGGTTGATGTTTAGAAAGTTTGACTCTCCAAGAAAGTTAGAATGACTTATATTTTAGAACGAGGGGAGTATATCTCAATCAATAAAATGATCATCTATAAAATTAATAGATCACCTATAATTATTTTTTAATAAAAACAACAGGAACAGATCAGCGTGCAACCAATCTCTCAGAATTTGCTCCAATTTATCCTCCCATATACTGGTGCAAGAATGTGCCGTTTATTTTTTCCCCTTTTTTTTTACTATTTTAATAACAACGTCAGGTTACTTACTCTAGACAGAGCTAAGCAAACGAGGCCCGATCTGGCCCAAGACAAGCCCAAGGTCCCATCCAGTTACTGAGTTGGGCTTTTGTCTCCCTCCACCCATATAGTTGCATGGCCTGTTATCCATCAGGCTTCAGGCCCAACCGAGACTGATCAGCAGGCAGGCCCCTGCCCTCTGACTAAATGCAAATCCAGCGGGAGGGGGCGGAAGAGGAGAGAGAGGAGGCAGCAGCGCGCCGCCACCGTCGCCACGCCACCACTCCGCAGCAGCACCTCAATCCCTAAACCCTAGCGACTCCGACCATGGCCACCGCGCCACAGGCCGTATCAGCACCTCCGTCCGCCGCCGCCCCGAACCCAAGCAAGCGCAAGACGCGCCCCAAGGGCAAGGGCAACAAGAACAAGGCGAAGAAGAAGCTCGCGCGCTCCGGCCAGGATGACTCCATCCACCGCCGCCGCAACAAGCCCAGCGCCAAGTTCCTCAAGCTGCTCCGGAAGCGGGCCCGCGACTACAACTCCGACGACGAAGACGACGACCAGCAGCAGGATCACCCGCCGAACCCACGCCGCCGCCGTCGTGATGACGACGACAACGAGGAGGACGATGAGGCCCTCTCCCACTCCGACCAGGAGGAGGAGGACGAGGAAGAGGAAGAGGACGAGGAAGAGGGGGGTGTCTCCACCTCTGCCGTCACCAGGTTCGAGCAAGGCTGCAGGGCGTTCCGCGTTGCCTTCCTCAAGATCATGTCCAAAAAGCTCCCTGACGATCCCCTGGTAATTCTCACCATTAGTTCCTTCCTACAACATAGGTTATTTGCATTTCTCCCTTTCGTGATTGATGCATATGAGCGAGCAACAAAAATGAAAGGGTAGAAGAAAAAAAATGTTAAAAGTCTCTGCTGACTCCTTTATCTCTCTCTGTAGGGTCCAATTCTGTCAGCGCACAAGAAACTGGTCGCCGCCAAGTTGGCCGAAGAATTAGAGGAGCACAAGCCCAAGGGAGAGGCTAGAAAGGATAAGCGAGTGGTATGGCTCTCACCTCCCTTGCTCATTAGGTGCGCACTCTCATTGAAATTTATTCACTTAAGCCATTAATTTCATCTGATTTGGTGGAAAAAAGGCAGCAGAGAAGGGCCACGTCATACCTAAAGATCACTTGGACAGCAAAGAGAAGGAACTTATCAAGGTTGCTACGAAAGGGGGTAATGCACTGTTTCTAATACCATGTTGTTTTTTACTATCGCTGGCTATAAATTGCACCAGAATCACTAAGTTGCTCACTATTTGATTTTTTTCATGAATTATCTGTCTGCTGTCGACTCAGTTGTCAGGCTGTTCAATGCGGTAAGCACACCAATCTTATGTCTATCCCAAAGTACATATAGCGTGGCAACTTATCTAAGTTGAAATGAGCTGGGCTGCCAATTACTTCACCTCAAGTCTATTCTTTGCTTCGTTAATGTTTTGGGTGTTCATCAATCAATTACATGAAAGTAGGTAGTAGTATTCTAGGCCTTAGGAGAGGGAACCTTCTATTTCTTTCTGAGCCATTTACTCCACCTCAAGTCTATTCTTGTCTCCTTAACTGATTTGGATGCTCATCAATTATATGAAACTGGCTATTCTAAGTCTTGTTTCCAGTTTCCTTAACTGATTTGGATGCTCATCAATTATATGAAACTGGGTAATATTCTAAGTCTTAGGACAGAGAACCCTCTGTTTTCTTTTTTCTGAAGCACAAGGTTGTATGACCACTCCATGTTTGTTCAACAGATACAGTTGTTTAGTCTAATGTGCAAAAGTGGCTTCTTACGTACTGATAGTCGAAAACAATTTATATGCATGTGAACATTTTTGCACTGATGGGCTGATAGTTATTGAAATTGCCTTTTCTTTCCAGGTGACCAAGGCACAGAAACCTCGGAAAGATTTGAACCCATCAAGAACTAAAGATGCCAAAGGTATTTTTCACCTGTTCATGCTAGTATGCTGTAGCCACTCTTCCCCTGTTATTTGTGAATTACTTTGTTCATTGTTGTATTCTACATCTGCTAAAACTACAATTTTTCTGGGCCATCTATAGAAATTACGTTGGCTAGCGTATTTCTTAGCTTCTTATAGGCTTCAATTATTTTTGTTTATTATTATGGATGTACTAATTAATTTGTTATGTTTTTAATTAAACAAGACTGATGTCTGACATTCAAAGTTCATCCCCAGACACTTACTAGAGCGTGAATTTTTTTGCACGAACATCATGTATGGCTAGTAGAATAATGGTGCCTGGACTTCTTCTGCAATTTTATTCTCTACATTTTTGTTAGACATCATACCAAACTGATCGGCAGGAGCATGAGAAGCCATATGCCCATATTAATTAATGGTACAATCCTAGGTTAGTCAAGCCTGAAAACAATTAACTGTTATTTTGCTCTATGTACCCAACTCACAAAGATCTACTTGGCATATAGGTCATATCTTTCATGGTTTTGAATTACTTCCTCCGTTCCAAATTATAGGTCGTTTTAGCTATTCTAGGTTCATAAATTTTGTTATGAATCTAGACATAATGTTTATCTAGGTGCATAACAAAGATGATGAATCTAGAAAAGCCAAAACGACCTATAATTTGGAACGGAGGTAGTATTAAAGAGTGAGTTGGCCTACATTCGAGTAAGCCCTTATCTAATTAGGTCTCACGTGGAGCTTCAAATATTTGAGCAGTGTAGGACTTTGTTAGCTTGACATAAAAGCCAAAACAATTAATGATCTGCTGAATATGACCTCTTTATTTATGATTCTACGAATGGAAGCAGATGCACACTTGTTTGATATTTTGCTCAAGGACATACAAATTAAGAGGCACAAACAATGGCAGCATCTGCTTTCTTTCGTTGCAGATGTTATATTTAACTAATGATGTGTGCGTGTTATGTTTATTTTATGCATTTCATTTTGAGATACATCAACCACTCTACAATGATTTCCAAGAATTCTAAAAGATTTCGTGATCATCCTGGCAGTTTTAGAAAAAGAAAGGAAAAACGCCTTCCTCGCGGAACTGGAGATGACATCACATCAAGATAGAAAGAGCCAGGCATCTTCAAAATTCTCTAAGGTACCAACTGCCAATTATTTCTTGGTTGTTCGTTATGCTCCTAATACGCCACTGATGTCTCAGTGCCATCCTTAGTGAACAGCATAACTGTAGAACATGCCCTTTTCCCCTAGGAAGTAAGAATTTTGTGATATTGACTTTTACTTAGAAAGATCACCTTCTCCTAGCTTAAAACACATATTTTCAAAGTCAATTTAGTGCAACTCAGGGTCATTTCTGCCTCACTTTGTTTTTACTTTGCAAAAGTATTACATGCTAAATTTGATACATTATTTTATAAAAATTAACCAACAGAAGGTGTGTACAAGTAAAAAATCGCATGGCATTTATTACAGCACAACTGATTTCTGCAGTTATGTATGAGTTGATGCCTGGGAAAATATTCCATACGGTAACTTGTCTTGAAATTTCAAGAATATCTATATCGCACTACCCAAAAGGGCGGCCTTTGGTGCAGTGGTAGAGCTTCACCGCCTGTGACCGGAAGGTCCAGGGTTCAAGCCGCAGGCTCTACACATTTATATGCAGGTATACCTGATCATGGGCCGCCCGACCCGATGAACCCGAACCGACCCGCCCGAAAAAAACCCGACCCGATCTGACCCGAAAAGTGCACGGGCCAGATATTTGACCCGTCCAGAAATTCGGGTCGGGCGCGGGCTGAAATTTTAGCCCGCGGGCTGACCCGACGACCCGACAAAACTGTGCAGCCTACCTCTTATTCTTCCGTTCCGAGCAGCCCAACAAGCAAGCACCGAGCCCAACAAGCCAACAGCCCAACAAGCAAGCTAAATTCACCTTTCTAACCTAATCCCCGTCCCCTACCTTCGTTGACTTAAGCAGCCGCCACCTCCAACTCCAAGAAGCAAACACGCAGGCAACGCCCAAGGCGTGAGCGGCGACGATGCTGTGCTGCAGCAGCAGCCCGACCCAAGCCTCCAACCTCTCTGTGTCCGTCGATTGCTCGGGGACCACGAGCTCTGCCACTTCCCCCACGCACGCAAGTGGCGTCCCCATCTCCTCTTCGGATTCCGCGCAAGGAGCAGGCGATGCCTCCCCGTCGACCGTCGTTGAACGCAGGCGGCGCGCTGGCGCCCCTCTCCCGCTCTGGTTGTCCTCCCCATCGGTGGCGCAAGGAGGCGGAGGTGGCACTGACGGCGCAGAGAAGGCAGACGTATCGGGTCACGGGTCGACCCGTGGGCCGTCGGGTTGTGTTGCGGGTCACGTTTTTCAGCCCGACGCCCGGGTCGGGTCGGGCTTCGGTCAGCCAGTAAAAGAGTCGGGTCCCTTTTGGCCCGACCCGAACCCGACCCGACCCGGCTCATGATCAGGTATATGTGTAGGGAAGGCTGTGCGCTAAACAATCTGCCCCCAGACCCCGCATAGTGTGGGAGCCTACGGCACTGGGTACGCCCTTTATCTATATCGCACTACCCATTATGCACTTGAGTTTCAAAGCCCTTGGTATTGTGAAGCCCAGACACACTGTATACTCCCTGTTCTATTGAAGTTTGGGTTGAGGTGAGGGGTTTTGCCATGTGGTAAATGGAGATGAGGAGAATTTGAGTAGCAAGGTTGTATCAAGTACCAACCACCACCTCTCCTGAAAGTATATAAGCCATGTAACCCATAGTTATTATGTGGATTTTTTCAAGCTAACTAATTTTGCTAGTCCGCTGTTTGGGCAAGTTCATTGTAATAAGGATAGCCTCACTTAATCAATTTCCCAAAAGGTGGCTAGGTGCTGGGATTTTTAGATGACTGCAATTACCCAAGCCCAGATTTCACTAACTTTCAGTGAGCAGATTTATTATGGTTTAAGAAACCACAAGTAGTTCATTTTGTTTGGAAATGGTTTGCTATTCAAAATCATAATCTAAAGATGTTATTGGCTAGCCTCATGGTAGGAACTGGAAAATTGTGCCCTAGGATTTTCTTGATCTTCTTAACAAGAACTGAAGATTTCAGAGAAAATTTTGCATAGATTTAAGGGTCACATGATGTGTAGTTACTCTTAGCCTAATAGCTGTCTTAGTGCCTAGACCTCTATGTGGCTTGGAATTTCTCATAATTGGTCTGCCTTTTCTAGCGCGCTGGCAAAGACGAAGATGAGCCAGCATGGGCACCCCTGCGTGACACATACATGCTTGGTTCTAAGTTAAAGGACTGGGATAAAATGAAGGTAATATCTTGTGATTTATGTATACACGTCTTTGTTTCATTTGGAATCAGTGCAACATTGATAATTTAAGTATGTTATCACTGACTTTGCCTTGTAGATCTAATTCTTCTTTTGTTTCATGCGAGTAGGATTCTGGTGCAGCGAGTGAGCAAGCAGAGGTTCCTCCAGACGAGGAATAGGAATACGATCTGTTTAGTGGAAGTCAAATTAAAGATTGTTTCTGTTGCTGTATTCCGTGCTCATTGCTTGTAAAGCGAGTTGAGATGGATTCTGGATATTCAAATTATCAAATTCGTACACCCTTCTTTTTGTTGTTTGTCTAGAGATGCAGATTTATAGTAGAAGTCATGTCCTCTGTTTTTTGCCAGTCGAATTCAATTCCCCGACCCCTTGCGCTCTGCAACTAACCCATACTGTTGCTTCGGGACGGTAACGTCGCACTGCCCATATCAACATGAGTACGTGACCTGAAGAGCACACCATGCGTCGGCAATCAGGTGTACAAGCGGCGAGCAACAAAGAAATGGCCTTTGTTCAAATAGTTGCGCAGTATCAATTCAATGTCCTTCTCCAGGTGAGCAAAACAGGTCCTGTCCTGACGAATTTAGCTGTTTAGAAAATGTAGAAAACGCGCCTGTCAAAAAAAAAAAGGAAAAAAGAGAAAATAAAATGGAAACCTGCCGAAATTATCAGAGCCAGGTTTCGATCCTGGGACCTGTGGGTTATGGGCCCACCACGCTTCCGCTGCGCCACTCTGATCCTTTTGTAGGAAAATTGTTCTTTATTTATTTATTAATGGATAATATTAGGCATCTTCAGTATAACACCGACACCTGCTGCTCCCGATCCACCGTCCACCCGACATCTCACCGCCTCCCCGCAGAAAGACGAAGAAAAGGCCAATTGAAAATACCCGCAGCGACGTGCCAATCCGCGCCCGCCAGGCTACGCGCCCCGAAAGGGCAGCCGTCCTCGCCGGACGCGTGTAGCACCCGCGTCGCGCCGCTATAAAATAGCTGCCTGCGTCACGGCTCCTCCTCCTCTGCTCCCCTGCTGATCTGGTTTCATCCAACAAAATCCTCTGTGCTTCACTGCTTTGGCACTACTAGTTCACACCCAACACTTTGCTGGTTGAGAGCTTAGTACTCGTAGCTTCGTGCTCCCAGATGGAGGATTCGGTGGGCGAGGAGGAGAGGAGGGAGCAGGGGGAGAAGATGGCGCAGCCGAAAGCGCATCAGGAAGAAGAAGTAGTGGCGGCCGGTGGAGTTGGCGGCTGCGGCGGCGAGCCAGCTCAGGACGGCGGGTTCCTGAGCGCCATGGCGTCCAAGATCGGCGCGACGATGTCCGGGGCAAACGGGAGCGGCGGCGAGGCCAATGCGGCCGCGGCGTCCGATGGCGAGGCGCCGGAGAGGGATGACGGCGGTGAGCCAGGCGAGGAGGGCGGGTTCCTCAGCGCGATGGCGTCCAAGATTGGCGCGGCCATGTCCGGCGCTAATGGCGGAAGCGAAAGCGACGGCGGCGGAGCTGCTGCGGCCGTGGCGTCCAATGACGAAGGCAAGGAGAAGGACGAAGGTGATGGTGGCGGCGGGATCTTCCATAAGCTCCTATCCAGCTCGCACCATTCTTCGTCGCCGGCGTCAGGTAAGGACTGCGTCTGTTTTCTTCAATCTCCGCAGCCAATTAGAACAGGGGAAGTTTGGGTTTTTGCAGAGTATCCTTTCTATTGATTGATTTATTGATTGATCGATTCGTGTAGGAGCTTTGGAAACAGAGGAGGTGAAAGGGGAAGAGAAAGGTCAGGGAGTGGCAGACGAGCAGGCCGGGATTCTGAGCACGATGGCCTCCAAGATCGGCATGGCCATGTCTGGCGCCAATGGCAACGGGAACCACGGCACGGAGAATGGCACCGAGACGAGCAATGGCCACGCTGTTGATGGCAGTAACGGTGAGGAGAAGGGGGGCGACGGGAATGGTGGCGGTGGAATCCTGAACGCCATGGCTTCCAAGATCGGCATGGCCGTGTCTGGCGCTAACGGTGACGAGGACCATGAAGGCAGTGGGGTCAACGCCAAGACGGTGAATGACAACGCCGTTGATGGCAGTAAGGATGACGAGAATAGGGAGGAGACGAATGGTGGTGGTGGGATTCTGAGCGCTGTCGCTTCCAAGATAGGCATGGCCGTGTCCGGTGCCAATGGAAATGGGAACCACAGCACCGATGACGGTGCCAAGACGAGCAATGGCGATATTATTGTTCATGGCAGCAATGGCCAGGAGGAGGAGAAGAAGGGGCGTGATGCCAGTGGTGCTGGAATCGTTGAGCAGATCATCTCCAACCTCCCCTCAGGTATACAAGATTGTGATGATTTAGGAAACCTATACATTTCACGGTGCGGTGGGTTGAACTGACAACATCTCTCTCTGTTTCTTCTGTTTTCACCGTTGCTGCAGAAGATCAGGCGCCAGACTACGAAGAAGCTTCCCTGCTCATCGCCATTATTGAAGACTAGCTCCAAAGGCATTTGGTCCTCGAGCAGAAGTGGAATATGTTTACCTTTAGATCTCTCTGTTTGAAAAATAGTTCGCTCTAATCTGAATGGATGCATGTAAGATCTTGTTGTGGATGAATGTAAGCACTAGAGATAGGTTTCCTGTAGACACTAGAGAGGTTTATAGAGACTCTAGAGATGCTGTAATCACTTTGTCTATTGGAAAGAAGTGAAAGCGATGTTTGTATTTCAGACAGCAGGATTGTAGGCAAGGAGATCAGTTCAATAACAAAATGAACCATGTTAAACTAAACAAACTCAAAGAAGTCTCGAACATTTCTCATTGACAGAATTGTGCACATAATGGCTTGAAAAACAATTTATGATCACACCCTTCAGCATCAATAGTGATGTAGAAGTGGAACGCAACTTTCAGTCAGTAGCAGGTCATTGCCTACAGAATCCAGATTGCGACAATATTGTAGACACCCGTTGTTGTCGAGACTCGAGAATAACATAACACACATTTGAGAACTCGGTCGATGTCATCAATATTGATTCAGGTGGATCTCGAAGGTGCACCAGCGGTCAAGTTATTAACTACCAAGACAGGCAAGAAACTCAAAATATAGAAAATTTTAGGTTGCAAGATCTCTCAAGATGTCAATGGCTGGATGTTGCAAAATAATCAGGTTCTTTTGCCACTAATGCTGCTCATACTCTTCTACAAAAAAGGCTTCATTTCAATTTGACAACGCCCGTTCAAGTATGCCGATCAAAGAACTTCTCAATCGCCACTGAGAAAGCAGCAAAACCCGCACATCCAATGCATGTAGCTTTAGGGCCACCTGCAAGAATATAAAAATTCCCTTAGTTGTGATATTAAAATATGGATACAGCGATATTCAAATATAGGTACATCAGGGCTGCAATATTGGAATACATCTCCTTATTGTAAGCTAGTTATCTAAGCAGGAATAAAAAAACTAAGGGATAGAAAAAGTGTATGTCGCCATACATACAAAAAGAACAGAAACATATTTCAACTTCGGGCAATAATGAGAAATGCAGATTTACAATTAGCACAGAACACCTTCATTAATTTATAGCTGGAAGAAAGCTACTACAGATGTCAAAGGTATTTATCCACACTAATCCATACAAAATACAACTCCACCAATTGCACCGTGGGATTTTAGTTCAGGAAATTGTGTTGGAAACTTAAAGTTGATAATTAAAATTCAAGTAAATTCTCTAAGGATTTCATAGGAGTAGATACTAGATAGTGATATGACAACATAATTACCTTTCACTGCTAGAGCTCCTCCTGTGACACAGCCAGCTACTGCTGTATTGGTAGTGTCATGCTTTGCCCGAGCCTGCCAAAGCATGAGAATGCAAAGTTCAAATAGGAAGAGAACATGTAGAGATATTCATGAATGAAAAAAATGTTACAAGTACCAACCTTCTCTACGACACATTCAGCTGCTGAGAAAATCAGACCCATGACCGCAAAGGTTTTGGCATTGCTCATACTTCTCCTACCCATCTGTTTTGCTGTGTATACAATTTGTTGCCTTGCTGTCATCTCTTCTTGCATTATTGGATTGTCCAAAGCTCCAAAGAATAGTCCCATAAGTACACCAAGACCGCCTCCTATTGAATGGGAAGGATAGTGAGTTAATACAAGTTATCCAAAAAAGCATGCAGACCGCTATCTATCCTTGGTGGGATACCAAGCAGTTGATACTGTAGGCTATTTAGCTTAAGTTAAGACAAGACATGGTTCTCATTCTAAACTTGAGAAACCAAACAATAGATCTTAATGGCTGTCTGACAGTACTAAATATCAAATTGCAAGCAACCACTGATGATTGGATTATATTGATGATCAACCTATGAATGATGACTGGATTACATCGATGATAGATAGAGTGCACATTAATGGATGTCACCAGTTCTATCTTAACTCGTTTTAAGACACACACATGTTCAGCATATAGCATAACACTGTTATGCCAGAAAGAGAGAGAAGGGGGGGGGGGGGGGGGGGGTGCGCTCAAATCAAGCTTCCTTTGATAAACCAAGCCTTTTATTCCCTTGTAATTCCTGAATTGAGTACACTTGAAATGCGAACACGGATATTACTGGCAGCAACACAAGGTAAACAAAGAAACATTAAGGGTATGTGCAGTTACATACAGCCTTTCTACCTTATGGCCTCTGGCCAAATTCTTGACAACGTACTTGAATCTTTTTCGAAGCAACTCATTGAGTATTCCATGACCATCAATTACCATGACAAAACTATATAAAATATTATGCTTATCTGATGCAAGTTCGCTACAAGCATGATCCATTAGCATATCACATTTCACATTAAAGTTCATTTCATGGGATAATAAGATTTTTCTTTGATCTAGCCCAAGAATTTCTTAAGATCTGGCAAGCAAACACACACAAATTGATAGAATTCAAGCGTTAACACACTCAAAATTCTTCTAACTCCTTATAAAATTAGCTTTATTTGAACTCTTTGGACAAAAGGGGAGCAACTACCCAACCAATGAACAACAACTGCCATATCCTGCAAAGAATGAGTACCAGACCTCACAATTTCTCAAGCAACATCCAATCTCCAAGTTTCCAATAGATTAACCATGAACAAGAGCCGCCATATCACAGGAAGTAATTTTGTCCAAAGCATGGCAACAATTAATCTTCTTCATAATATTAAACGCCTAGTTGACGCAGCCCCAAACTCAGAATCAAATGGTTTCTAGCGAAACTTCGCCTAATGGAGAGCCTAGCTACGAAATTATAGACGCCACCCCCGGGGCTCAAGTGCAGTTGTGCTCACCCATGACGCCACTGACGACGCTGCGGACGGCGCAGTTGTTCCAGATGTCCTGCCCCTTGATCTCCTCCACTGTCGGCATCCGGATCGGCTCCACCGCCGCCGCCTGGCTCGCCGACTCGCCCCCGGCGCCGGCACCCGCCGCGGATGGCTCCGGCGAGGCCATCTCTCGCTGTCCGGTTCCCCTCCCCACCTCCTCTCGGCGACGGAGGCTAGAAGCAGCCGCACCGCACCGCGCCGCAGCTAGCGCGTGGATGGCTCTGAATGTCCGAGAGGCGGATGGGTCGGACAGGACCCTGCTAGTGTAGTGTCCCCCGGCGGCGGCCTCGCTTTCTTACCCTCTCCTCCAAGAACAGGGTCGGCGCCGCGCAGGGTATGGAAGAAGAGAGAGGGTATCCCGACCTCACGTGAGTCGCACGTGCCTCCCCTAGACAGGAAATGCGTAAACACCGACAGGTTACGTAGTCCACTTGATTACGCTAACGTCTCTGGGAAACGTAGCAATCAAGGCAGCGCAAACCCGTTGAAGAAGATATCATCCCGACCATCGGGTGGCCGTTCGATTCGTTCAGTTCCCTTCGCAGGCGCAACACCGAAGCATCATCCTCTCTCTGCCCCAGCATCCTTCCGCCGCCGCCGCCTCCTCTCCAAAACCCAACCAAACCCTAGATCCGCCGCCGCACGTTTTCCGACCACAGCTCCGGCGAGACCCACCCCTCCGCCAGCAAGATGCCGAACCTCGAGTGCCGGATGTACGAGCCGCGGTTCCCGGAGGTGGACGCGGCCGTGATGATCCAGGTGAAGCACATCGCCGACATGGGCGCGTACGTGTCCCTGCTCGAGTACAACAACATCGAGGGCATGATCCTCTTCTCCGAGCTCTCCCGCCGCCGCATCCGCTCCATCTCCTCCCTCATCAAGGTCGGCCGCCAGGAGCCCGCCATCGTGCTCCGTGTGGACCGCGACAAGGGGTACATCGACCTCTCCAAGCGCCGTGTCTCCGAGGAGGAGGCGCACGCCTGCGAGGACAGGTACAACAAGTCCAAGCTCGTCCACTCCATCATGCGCCACGTCGCCGAGACGCTCGAGATCGACCTCGAGCCCATCTACCAGCGCATTGGCTGGCCGCTCTACCGCAAGTACGGCCACGCATTCGAGGCCTTCAAGCTCATCGTCGCCGACCCCGACTCCATCCTCGACGGAATGACCTACGAGGAGAAGGAGACCGGCCCAGATGGCCAGGAGGTTAATTCAATTTATTTCTAAACCTGCAAAACACTAACGTGACCTCGCTGCACATGCCGAGTATAGTATGTGATAGGTCCAACTCTCTAGACCGACTGGTTTATCTGGGGTGCTCTGGTTGTCATAGACTGATAATCTGTCCCAGATAAACATTATTCTCGCTGCATGACCTTTATGATTGGTTATCTTTGTGGGATAATCAACTTAAAGCAGCAATGCCTTGGTAGTCTTTTGGAGCTGTAAGTAGTTTTTCGATGATATGGCCCCTTTGTTGATTTTCCCCATATAAAACTTTTCTCGTCAATGGATAATTGTTGCTTCTGTGGTATGTTAATAGGGCTGATATGATTAGTTGGCTATGACTTTCTATGCTTGACATCTGTTAGGTCAAAAATAAACCTTGTCAACCTAAAATTCACCATCGCGACCTGGATGCTCATGCCTGTGGTTACAGTAGTTTGAGCATGATTTAGATTTAGTGACTGCCAGCTTTAGTAGGTTTAGATGTTACAGACTTGTGCCATCCCATTAGTTGACTCTAAATATTTTTGCTTGTACATAACATGTCTGCCTTTGGGTCTAATAGTTATGTATTTAAAATCTAGAGTAGTTGTTTTTTTATTAGTAATAAAAAGCACAGTTTGAACTAAGATGAAATGCATGCCTTTCAGATTACTAGTAACTAATAATTGATAATATCAATTTCAATTTCAAGCAGTAGATAGACATTGGCGTATTTTTCTTTTTGGTGATTAACTTTGTGTGAAGGTTATCATATAAGCAAATATTTGTCAAATTTGGCACATTTGGTTGAATGTGGTTTATTTCCTTTAGATGTATTTACATAGAAACTATTTGAGACAAGGGTGTCCTTAAATTATTGGCAGGTGACTAAGGTGGTACCTGCTGTCACTCCCGAGGTTAAGGATGCTCTGGTGAAGAACATAAGGAGGAGGATGACACCACAGCCACTCAAGATCCGTGCTGATGTGGAGATGAAATGCTTCCAGTTTGATGGAGTGCTCCACATTAAGGTTCTAGTTACCCCTGTTGCCACTTTTATGATTTAGCAGATGTCTTTGCCAAAGCTAACCGTACCTGTATTTGCAGCAAGCCATGAAGAAAGCTGAAGCCTCTGGCAATGATAACTGTCCTGTGAAGATTAAGCTAGTTGCTCCTCCACTTTATGTTCTGACCACACAGACTCTTGACAAGGTTGGTGTTTTCTCAGTACTTAATTCATGTGGGTTAACTTTTCATAAGCTGAGCTATTAGATAAAGTTTCATCTGTGATTATTATAATACTTGTCCTCAAATTTGTGATTTCAAAAAAAAAATGAAACACATTGTTCAGATTTGAGAGTGCGTTTCAATTGTTCCTTGTCTATTCGGAAAGATAGATTCATTTGCATCACCTCTGAAAGATAGTATAATAGTCGGGGCCTTCATTTGGAACAAGTAACTTGGATGAATGATCCTTAATGGTGATTGTATTTTGTGTTGCTTGTGGTTAGCCAGTCATATATTAGCAATCTGGAAGGACTTTAACACATTCTTTACATTGCTTATTAGGTGTGTGTAGAAATACTACGTTGTATGATTCTTGTACAAGGTTGTTCTTAGTTTCTACACTAGCACTGTGGTTAAGGGCTTGTAGAGTTATTGTCCTAAAAATACTGATGATTGTTTCTTTTCTGCATTGCCTTTGAACAGGATCAAGGTATTTCAGTTCTCACTGATGCAATCAAGGCTTGCACAGCAGAGATTGAAAAATATAAGGGAAAGTTGGTAGTGAAGGAACCACCAAGAGCTGTAAGTGTTTTTAACATCTGCCTTTTGCATTTCCTCCTTCGAGCGAGCGGGAAAACTAACGCTGTGCATACTTTGTTGAAACAGGTGAGCGAGCGGGAAGACAAGCTATTCCTGGACCAGATTGATTCCCTGATGGAGAAAAATGCCGAGGTTGATGGTGATGATGACAGTGAAGAGGAGGAAGACACAGGAATGGGCGACGTTGACCTGACGAATTCCGGAGTCACGGCGTATTAAGTCTCCTCTGGTTGGTTTGCATGAGATTTGCTGTATAGCACCAGCTAAGATCTAAGACGTCCTGTTTGGAAGCAGTTTCTTTTTGTTAGGCTTGGTGGCTGATCCCCCCTGTGAAGTTCACTGAAACTTGTTACCTGCAGTGTTCATGTTCTGGGGCTCAGTTGGTGTCGGGGAAGCTTTTACTTTGGTCGAGCAGCACCTAATTTTTCTTGGAAGTGAAACAAAAATCGTTATTATACACCAAGTTCTATTAATTTGTCTCATCTACTTTGCTACGTATTCATTGCAAGACGTTTTGTGTTGTTTCTGTTCATGGTTTCATGCCACCCTCCCTATCTGATGTGTGAAATGCGCTCCCTGACCTCTCTTATGTGTGAAGATGAAGTTGAACTGCACCCGATCCTTTTTCCGAAATCTCATATTCCTGGATTTCATATGATATGAACTTGTCACACTTGTGAAGTTGTGATCAGTTTGGGCCTGTTTAAATTCGATGACTGACTAAAAAATGGTGAAAACTTTTTACATTTAGTCGAGTGTGTAGAGAGAAGAAATGAGATGACACGATCCTTGTCTTCATACGAACTTGTCACCTGTGATTATCTTTATATTTGCGGGTAAAAAACTCAGCTACGGCTAGTCGACTGCCCCGACTCATTCGCAAGCGCGCAGCGGCACTAGCGAGTAGCGACAACACCTGCTGGCCCAGCAGCGCCACACGGAACACGAGGCAATGCCGTCCAATCGCCGCCGCCCGCCGCCGCCGTTCGTACCTGGCCTCCTCCTCCTCCTGCTCCTCGCCGTGGCGCCGCCACCGGCGGCCTCCGCGGTTGGCGTGAACTGGGGCTTCGCGTCCTCCCACCCGCTCCCGGCGGCGCATGTCGTGCGGGGCCTGCTCCTCCCCAACTCCGTCCCGCGCGTCCGCCTCGCCGCCGCCTCCTCCGATGCGCTCTCGGCGCTCGCAGGCACCAGCGTCGCCGTCACTGTTGGGGTCCCGGATGCGCTGCTCCGGCCCCTCGCTTCCTCGACCAAGGCCGCCGCCGCCTGGGTCCACGACAACGTCACCCGTTACGCCTCCAGCGTTCGGATCGAGTAAGAGCTCCCTTCCGATGCAAGATTTCTATGCGCCACTTCAGGTGGAGGAGAATAATGGGTCTTCTGCTAGTGTACTTAAACAAAAAGGGACCTTAAATTATGGTTTAAGTTGACCAAATTATTTTCTTTACATAGAAAAGGACAATTGAACACTATTGACTCCAATTGACCTGATTGCCAAAGTTTGACCCTTTTGCTATCAACCTTAGTATATCCTAGTAAATCATGCCTGATCTTAGTTATACCTCTAGGAGGGTCAGGTCATCTTGATGTTGTATAAGAAAATGTGATGTGCATTTGTTGCCCTGAGTTCTATAGAGCAATGCTGATGACTGATTATCTGAACTGAAGAAGGGTGATATTACTCTGCTTAATTTATTATTAGTTCACTCCAGTTGATAACTTGGCATATTTTTGTCGAATGTAGTAGTTCACTCGAATTTTTTATTACTAGGTACTCCTTTGTGAAATGAAATCGTATGAAGGGTGTGCAATGTTATTGATGATGTAGTAGTAGATTTTTCTTACCAAGTTTCAGACTTTTCTGGTTTGTTTGTGTTTCCTCTTCATGAATTTTAGTTGGGAGATGACACAAGGAGTTGTCTCTAGACCTAGTTTGTAAATAATGGGAGGTAGAATATATCTAAATTCAAAGAGCAGCTTTCTGCAATGGTTACAACTCCCACTTGGGAGAATATTGTGTTACAGTTCGCTATTCTTCGCTGTGTAAATGAGCTGATCCTGTATTTAAGTAATACGTAATGTATAATTTATGTTTGTCTGTACATTTCAGTTGTTATTGTACCTTGGAATATTATCAATTCCTTTTGCTGACAAGCAAATCGACTTTACAGATATATTGCTGTTGGGGATGAGCCATTTCTTCTGAGTCATGGACAACGTTTCCAGCCCTTCGTGGTTCCTGCAGCAGCAAATATTAAAAAGGCGCTGAGTGCTGCAAAATTATCTAGCAAGATCAAGGTGGTAGTACCCTGTAGTGCTGATACATACCAGAATGCATCTATGCTGCCTTCAAAAGCTAGCTTCAGACCAGATGTTAACAAGACCATGGCAGAACTACTCTCATTTCTTACTAACAATAGCTCACCATTTATGGTCGAGCTGAATCCATTTTTGAGCTTTCAGCAGCACAAGAATCTGTCATTGGACTATTACCTTTTCCAACTAATGTCACATCCAGTGAAAGATGGTGAAAACAAGTATGACAACTACTTTGATGCAAGCATTGATGCTCTGGTTACTGCTCTAACCAAAGCTGGCTTCAGTGACATGGACATCATTGTTGGGAGAGCAGGATGGCCAACAGATGGAGCTGTGAATGCAACTCCAGCTATCGCTCAATCGTTCATGACTGGCCTAGTCAACCACCTTGCCAAAAAGTCTGGGACTCCACTTCGCCCTAAAGTGCCTCCAATTGAGACGTATCTCTTCAGCCTTCTAGATGAAGATCAACGGAATACTGCAAGTGGAGGTTATGAAAGACACCACGGCATTTTCACCTTTGATGGCCAGGCAAAGTACTATGCTAATATAGGTCAAGGTCCTAAACCTCTCAAGAATGCCCCTGACGTGGACTACCTTCCATCAAAATGGTGTGTGATCGACAACAACAAGGAGCTCACCAATGTTTCTTCCAGTTTTTCTGTGGCTTGCTCCAATGGTGATTGCACTGCCCTCTCACCTGGGGGCTCCTGCTCTGGACTTGGCTTTCCTGGTAATGTGTCATATGCGTTCAATAACTACTACCAACAGCATGATCAGAGTGAGGACAGCTGCAACTTCAGTGGCTTAGGCTTGATAACCACTGTTGATCCATCTGTCGACAATTGCCTGTTTACTCTTTCAATTCGGACTTCTGCTGCTGCTTCTCTGCACCTAACATTGGCCATGTTTCAATTACTAGTTTTATTTATGGTTTTGCATTTTCTGTTTATAGTCTGATGTAGCTGCCTACCTTTATCTCTGAGGCCAAATTGAGCCTTAAAAATTGTTCTTTGGGCCTCTTGTTGCTTGTACTCTGAATCTCGGTACACCATCAAACAACAGTATTCCTGATATGGTACAATTTCTGATGTCCAAGTTCTTGGAGGACTATGTTCCCATCAGAATTGGTAGATTTAATCAAAATGTAACGATGTGTTTTGAGTTAGTTGGGCCAAATCACAACAGCATTCTCTTGCGCAAAATTTGACTTTGGTAACATGTCCATTTCATTGAGAAATACAGCCTTGGTTTCCACTGGCGGAGTCACCAGTATGGCGAGCCATGACGGCTGCCATACCTGCCGGCCGACGAAACACCCCTACCCCGGCGGCAGTTCCTCTTCCCTGCGCCATGGAACCTGCAGGTCTGTTCGTCTGTTTGTATTGAGAGGTTGAAGAAAGGAGTTTCCGGTGAGAAGAAATAGAAATTTAGGAGGGTATAGACAAAACTACTGGTGTTATGTGAGAGAAGTGGGATTATTACAGGGGTTTCGCGCAAGATGCAAGGACTCGTTTGGGGAATCGGACCTTCGGGCAGGGGCCCGGGACAAGGTGGAGCGACGGCTTCCCGGGCCCGGCGCGGTAGACGAAGTAGTCGGTGACGCGGCCGCGGCCGCGGCCGTTGAAGAAGAGTATGCGCATGACGACGAAGGCGCCGGCGGCGTTGAGGATCTGGGGGCTGCCGTTGAAGCCGCCGTCCTTCTTGAGGCCGGGGCAGTGGACGGTCCAGCACTCCAGCGGGAGACGCCCGGCGGGTCGACGAGCTCGAAGGACACGGTGACGGGGCGCCCGGCGCTCGTCACGCCCGTCGCGGTCGTCGCGTTCCGGAGGTCGCTGAACGACGCGAATTCCTCCAGGAAGACCCAGCCGGGGTCCGGCATGGTGGATCGCTAGCTCGATTCAGGCGGCGGTGGCAACACCAACACCTCCCGCTTGCTGCCGGCCTCGGTTCTCCTCGACCAGAGCAGGTGAACATCAGCGACCGCACGAACGAGGAAACCATCGCCAGAGCCAAATCAAAGGACGGCCATATCATCGAGCTCTCCTTTTGGGCCCGCAAGCCACCGGCCCTGTCCTACTTCAGCCACAAGGACGCCGACTTCGAGGGCTGGCCGGAAGTGGTCGGCGCGGAGGGCCGTTTGGTTCTCTTCCGCGCCAGCTTCGCTTCCAATAACTACGGCCGATCGGGAGACGAGTACTTCATGTACAAGGCTGCTGCTGATGGACACGGCGAATCCGGCGGGTTATTGTTGGCGTCGCTCGATCCGGTTCCGCCTCCTGACGTCGAAGCCCCGCGGCGACGGCGGCGGCCGTTATCTCCTGGCAGCCCTCTGTCTCGACAAGGGGCCCCTTAACTACCGACTTCTCGTCTGCTCGTCCGAGGCTGAAACATGGACGAGTATCCCGCTGAAAAATCCATGCCCTGAGGTCAGTAAGGTCATAACCAGTAAGGTGGTCACGCTTGAAGAAGGCGTCATAGGCTGGGTTGATTTGCATCACGGGATGCTGGTCTGTGATTTCCGTCAAGGGACGATCAGTGCTGATGCACCCCCGAATGCTCTATCCACTTCCTGGAAACAGAGACAGGCTAGAGGCACTGGAGCCAGGGCATTCCATAAGGCGGTTCCGTGACCTCGCTGCTTGCATTGACGGTACGATTAAGCTCGTCGAGATCGAGCACCGTGTGGTTGTCGTGATACCTGAGAAGCCGAGCGACCCCAGTGAGAAGGATGTGCTCTGCGATTCAGACTTGATAATGTCACGCGAGCGCAAAGATGTGGATTTGAAGAAGCTGAAGCAGCAGCTGCCTAAAATAGATGGTTGGAGGGTTGTGGTACGTGTGGAGTCGTCGGACGATGCAGTGCAATCGTTGGCACAAAGGATTTGCTGTTGATGTTGATGACATATCGGTCAACGAATCAATGTGTTCGTCGTTGCCATCCCTGTATAGGCTAAGGGGTGGTGAAAAGACTGCGTTCCGTGACCTGTTGTCAGTTTTTCCAACCTTGAGTTTAGATAACGATGATATTCTCTACCTGAAGTCCAAGACCAAATGTAGTGATTCGGAAGGATCGATGGTAGCTGTTGACCTTGGAAAGAAGATGGTGAAAGCACTGGAACCATACTCTTTTCCAGCGCACGACCCTTACGTGAAAGCATACCGTCCGTGTGCATTACACCACGCCTTTGATGATCCAAAAAATACATCACTCGATTCCTGCAAATCTGATAGCAAACGCATCAAGACTGTCGGCTGAGAGAGCCAAACCATGCACAAAACGGAGCTCGGGGGTATTGTACTGCAGCCGTTTTCACAACATGCCACTGCAGCAACGATTTCACAATAATATGGCAATTAACTACCACTGTCATGAAAATGCTTTGATTACTGACGAAGGCGATCCGTTTCCGAGTCGGACTTGCTTACAGAATTGGAGTGTGCAATCCGGACACATGCGCTTAGAGTTGAGATGTACTCCTAGTCCAACAATTACTCAGACAACAACAAGATTTGTCCAATGTTTCTTCCAGTTTTTTCTGCAGGTTTCACCAATGTGCACAATGAACAAATGTCTTCTACTAGTTGAGTGTACAATTGTCAATACCTAGAAGAATGTTATTTTATAGTATTAGAACACTGAACATGATCGATTCAGCTCTCAGTGACTGAACACCGGTTTAACAAAGAGTTTAGTATATAAACAGAGAGACAGATGCATGCTGAGATGAGATGACTTGTACGATTATTTTTCAGTGGCTCCCCCATATTGATGCTGTAATTTACTGCCGTCTTCACTTACGCAAGTGCAATCATGCGATGCTTTTGAAATGTTAAATGCATAATATGAGCTCCATCATCGTTCACTGCACCATGCATGTACAAGGGCATGCACGGTTGACCTACAAGCACGATGTGAAATTGCACGCATCAACGATTGATACAGAAGACAGTGGAGCAGACGGGAAAGTGGGGTGGGAGCGGAAGGGACGGAGAGCCTCGGTGGCAACGTTCGCGAGCCGTGGCGCCGCCCTGGATTATGCACGTACGCACCATGAATGTGACTTTTGATTTTCTGAAACTGAAACCTTTTCGTTGCCTTGCCTGCATCTCTTCGCTTGCCCTTCCATCAAGTATAAATACTTCAAATGATGCCTGAATTCCCACAGACATCGCACAAACAATCACAACCAGCACACCATCGTCCATGGCTTTCTCCTTCGTCATGCACCTGGCCGTGCTGTCCATCCTGGCTCTGCTCGCCGCGCCGGCGGCCGCGCACCGTCCTGCGCCGACGACGACGTCGTCCGCGGCGCCGCCTCTGTCCGGGCTGGCGCAGCGGCTGGAGGGCGAGGGGTCGCAGCAGTGCTGGGAAGCGCTGGTGGAGGTGAAGTCGTGCACGGGCGAGATCATCCTCTACCTCCTCAACGGCGAGGCCTACCTGGGGCCCGGGTGCTGCCGCGCCATCCGCGTCATCGAGCACAGCTGCTGGGCCGCCGACGCCATGCTGTCCGCCATCGGCTTCACCCCCGAGGAAGGGGACATGCTCAAGGGCTACTGCGACGCGGGCGGCGACGACGACAACGGCGGCGGGCAGCACGGCGCGCCGTCGCCCGTGGCGTGCGGCGGTGGTGTTGCCGCGCGCCGCGAGAGCGCCAGCGTCGCCGCTGCGGCGGAGAGGAAGAGCGCCTTGGTGCACCGTTGATCGTCGTGCCGCGACTCGTGTCGTGTCTTTGTCTGTGTCCACGTCCATGCGTGCCGAAGTAGTTAGTCGTCAGGTTCTCGTGAGATGGCCGGGATTACTGGTCTTCTCCTTGGTTTTGTGTAAACCTGAACGTACGGTGCGGCCACAGCGCCACCAAATAAACTGTCTTAGAAATTTTGGATTGCCGAGATAAATAATAATTAAATATATTTATACTAAACCGTGATTGTGACTTGTGAGTTGACCTTGGCTAATCAAAATTTTGACACTACAAACAGGTTATGGTTCCAAGTCTGGCTGTCTCAATTTGCGAAGCTGCATTCCGCGCACAAGGGTCTGAGACCACAAACAATCGGGCGGCCTTTTGAGTTTTGATACGGTAAACATTTTTTTTTTTTGAAAGCAGACACGGTAAACAATCGGGCGGTTAGTTTCTTCAGTTCGGGGTTATCATCATTCATCTCGGTGCAGCATCACGTTCTCTCTCACAACCGACCGGGCGGCCCGCCACTGCCGGCGGCCGGGCCGGGAACTAAGGTCGATATCGAATTCGCAGCCGCGCCGACGCGACGACAATCAGATGCCATATGGACGGGCCCGCTCTGTCTGTGACACTGGCCCCGCCCCGGCGGCAACCACCACGTGAGCGTGGTGCGGATGGGGACGCTGCCGCGGCCACCGTCCGAGGAAGGCATCGCGGTTGGATCTCCCGAGTCCCGAGTCCCGACAAGTGAGCTCCGTGCCGCGCCGGGACAAACGCCAAACGAGCCGCGCTCGCGGGAGGAGGCATCATCCAGAGGCTCCGCTCCGCTCGCCGTAACGCCCGTCGCCCGGCCACAAGCAGACAAAGCACCCGCGCCGCGCATCCTCGGCCACGCCGCTGCTGCGAATGCCGGCTCCGGGACCCCGCCCGCCGCCGCCGGTTCGCCTCCTCCTCATCCTCTTCGCGGTCGCATGGAGCTGCGGCACCGCCGGTGCGGGTGGAGGCGGGGGCGGCTCCTGCGAGCTCTCCGTCACGCGGGGCGGCGCGCTCTACAGCTTCGCCCTCGCGGCGCCGACTCCAGCGCACCGCCACGGCGTCCTCAGCGAGGACGGGTACGTGACTTGCTAAGCCACTGCGCGCCTACTCCTAGTGCGCGCTTTGAATTGGTTACTACTTCGTACTTCCTCTGCGTCCATCGGGATGGGGATTGGCGCAAATTCCTTTTTGAGGGTAAGGTAGCCGGTAGCGTCCTCGCGCTTCGTGGTGACCTCGGGGCGTCCTCGTTCTCGTGTACCTAGCGGTCGTGGAGACGCGCGTCTCGTGTTTGACGAAATGCTCATCATGTGTGTTTGGGCATTGCTGAAGTTTTGACTACCTCGCTTGCTTTGCTATGTGGGATGATTTATTAGTGTATCGAACTTATATCGGTACCCGAGCACTATGTCTCAGCAGTCAACAGATTTGTGCATTGGTGACCTGCTTGGCCTTTTTTTAAAAGGCAAGCATGCGTGGCTTGCTAAAAGTTGAAGCGATGACCTCCGTGATTCGGTGTGTGGGTGTGGGGCAGCCTCTAGAAGCATGCCTTGATAAATCTGGAAATCGATTGGCCTGGCTTTGTTGCAAACTCACGTGATTAGTATATCTTTTTATAGAGAATTAAACGTGTTGTGTTATGACATTTTACCAATGTTCAGTGGTGTCCCATAATGATTCCCATCTTGCGTTTCAGGTTTTACAAGGTGGCTGTGAATGATTCCATACTTTGGTTCCAGGTTGGTTGTGATAGGATGCTCTTTTATATGTGATCGTCGTCTGCAATGTAGGCATAGTCTCCACATTTAGAAAAGCTAAGCTGGCAAAAAAACTGAAATGGACTTTTGAATTTTCTAAAAGGAGCTTTTGAGGTTTAAGTGTTCCACTAATGATGGTTTTATTTGTTCCACGCATGCAGCTGTGCGATGAAATGGTATTCAACTTTGACCCACCTATGTGTCTTAATTGCGAGGTACTCCCTTGTTCTAGCTACTCAATCAGCTAAACACAATCTGTTCAGATTTTTTCCTAGAATTTCCTTTGCGGATTAACATGCAAGCTCACGCCTGTACATGGAACTTTCATGCTTGTGTTAAATGAGCAAGCGACATCTGTTTCTGTGTCGCTTTATCTGGACAATGCTTCATTAGCTGTATTTATCATGATTGGCTCAAAGGGCACGTTTTATCACTGGAAAACTTGCCCATCAGAAGTGCATACTTCATTGCAAGTTTGTAGTTAGCTGAATTTTCATGTGCTAGGAGACACTCTTTCATTAAATAATCTTTGTCTCTTTGATAAATTTCCTAGTAAAGGACTAGCCTAATAGGTGTAGTGATAGTGTGAACATACTTTACGGCGTGGAACATCGTTATCTTTCTAATAATTACCTCTGCACCTTCGCCTAATAGGTGCTGTCAAAGATTCTATCATTTCTCGTTTGTTGCTTTAATTTGTTTTGTTCTAACTATTTATATACCATAATAGGACTGTGGAGGTCCATTGAGGTGTGGAACCCAGTGTGGTGCACTTGTGTCAAATAATGTTGGAGGTAGCCTTTTTCTCTCCTGAGTCTGATTGGATATGTTTTCAGCAGTCCTTTCCCCTATTGTATCCTTACTTGTGGGATCTGAAATGACATCGGTGGAACAACCGGTTTCCCCTTTGCACTTTTGAAATGATTTTAAATTTCCTTTTTCAAATACCAGCCAGAATTGTTCTATTATCCTGTTTTGCTGTTGAAGCTGGAACGGGTGTAATGTAATCTACATTTTTTTCTGTCCGCAGGGTATGATGTTTGCATGACCATTGGGAGTCTATCTGACTCCCATTTATCTCTAATTGGTAACAGTTACATACAATTATTGAGAACTATCTCTGCTCTATGGAACTAACATGATTGTTGTTTTTTGGGGGTGAGAATAGATGAGAGTAATCCTCAAAAGGGTGTCGTTGTTAAGATGTTCTCAACAAAGTGTTCTATTTCTGTCTCTGTTATTTGTGATTCAACTGTAGCCCAAGTGAGTAGATTGCTTCATTTACAGCTCCTTGAAGTTTATGTTTTGTTTGTTTCTCTATCGCCTCTTATTTTACCGGGCTGCTTTATTTCCTTTCGTTCACAGGTACCGGACAAATTTGTTGTATCTGGTCGTTGTGATTATGTAGGTACACAAATTTTTCAATGATGCAATTTTCTACATCATATTTTCTTCTAAGACATGTAATTGTACCTCACAGGCTACAACATTTAAGCACTCTTCTGGTTGTGCAAGATCTATTTCTGCTTCTGGAAGTGGCTGGGGATGGTTTGGCACTTTGTTCAAAACGTATGTTATTTCAAATCGTACATAGTTATGAAATTCGAACTTGTTAGTTTAGATCATTGCGCTACAGTAGAAAGAAATTGAGTCTAGCTCAACTACTGGAAGGTGTGGGTGTACAGCCCCAACCACCTTGGTTCAAGTCCATTTCACCATGTTTGAGTGCATATTTTTCATCTTAATACAAAATAATAATCTCTTTCATGATTTCTCATTGCTTGCAGAGTTTCACACTTTATTTCTTTTGGTTGTTCTTGCTTGATTAATTTCCAACTTCTCTGCAGAATTCTGTCCCTTCTTGGAGGGTACATTTTGATTGGAGCAGTTTACAGATATTATTTCCTTGGCATTCATTCTGTAGAGGTAAAGCTAGTATTTCAAAGTCCGCCAGTTTATATTCCTGATACATTTTGTTATTCTCTTGAAGAGGCTAGTTGTTACTCTCGAGGTTTCTTATCTGTAAGCTCTTGTAGCTTTGATGGTTAGAGTTTGAGGAAAATTCTCATTAACCAACTCTCACTAAACAGATACATTTGTAAGTGCATGTGTGTGGATGCATGGTATTGTTATTAAAAAAAAAAACTGAAACCTGTAGAGAAAAACGCCATTTTGTCTCAACTTCTGTATTAGATAATTTTTCATCGTTGGTACCAGCTCAGGCTCAAGAAAACTTCCACTGAATGTTTGTTGAAATTTGTACTGGTCTTTGCCCCAAAAGGCTGAGTTAGACCGACTCCTAAATTATGTAGCTGAACCCAATGTTTAGAGACAAAATAGATCCCTCAAAAGTTTAATTGTACTTAAGTTTTATCAAACATCAAGTTGTGAGACCAAAAGTTTTATCTCGTAATTGATTTGATTCCAGCTTCGCATTTCTAGTATATACATAGCAGCTGCGGAAATTTTGATTGCTACGATAAGGATAGGTTTGTAGACAACAAGGTTCACCTGGCTATGAAAATAACTTTTTTGATCATTCTACTTGGTCCTGATATTTGACATTTGTGTGATCCGTTAACTTAGGAACCTCTTCCATCAATTACAATTCATGGTACTTTCAAACCACTTCTTGTCTTATTCTCATCTTATATTCCAGGCCATTCCAAATCTGGATTTTTGGATTGGTTTGCCCCAACGAATTAAGGTAAGTTTAAGGAATGTCTATTCGCTTTTAAATCTCTTCTTTATTAGCAAGCTGCTGTATGCAAGTGATTTTCTTGCATTGGTGTTCCCTGTTTTCTTTTGTTTACATGTCATATTTGCCTGTACATCTGTAAATTACCAGTACAACCAGCAATAATGATAGTGTTAACCTCATCACAAGATGAGTGCAATGAGCAGTAATTAATACTTGTAAACAAGTGTCAATTCTAGCAATTATGTTCCATAGGTCTTCAGTACTGCATTGTATTTAGTTAGTTGCAGTAGCAATAAGAAACATGCTGTTTTTCTAAAAAATATGGAACAGATATTGTGGCAGTTTATAAGTCTCTGCTGAAAATTTCTAGAGCTCCTTTTCTTCCATTGCATCATTCATCATATATAACCTTATGTCTTGTTCATCCATCTGTTCAGACCATGTTTGTTCCTGCAACAAGAAACCACGTAAACTATAACAGAGATGGTCTAGGTGCATATGTCTCCGTAAGCCATTGAGAAAGTGGCCTCCAAGAATTTTATGGGCAGTCATACAGTTAACACACATGTATGTACTCAATGTCTGGGGAAATCTTTCATCTTGCTAATACACCAGGTACCGTAATGTGTCATTTATCTTATCCCTTGTCTTAACTTTGGGCAGTATCTGATTGAACTCTCTGGGAAGTAAAAGTGTGTAGTGATAGCAGTTACCACCAGCAGAGGTTCATACATTACCTTTAATTAGGTGTTCGTTCTTTCTCATACTTTCTTGGGGTGGGCCAAATAGTTGCTGGCCAACTATTTTTGACATGAAGTGGAAAAATGTTGCGCTATTGGCACAACTGCACTATTGTTATACAGACATCATGATAATGAATCATTTTTCTCAAGTTTGGAATCATTTTGTCTCAAAACTTGCATAACGTGCGCATCAAATGAAATCTGAACTAAAACCTAGAACTAGATGTGATTTCTGTACATAATTTTTTTTCTCGTTATGCGAATAATAGTCAAATAAAATGTGGTGTAAACTTTACATTACTGCATTTCCATATAAAACTGATCCTGCCATTTCAAAATATTGCTCCACCTAGGAGGTGTAACTTTACTACTCCCTCTGTTCTAAATTATAACAAAAATTATGAACCTAGAAAAGCCAAAACAACCTATAATTGGGGGCGGAGGGAGTATTATACTTTAATCCTTCCTGCCACCGTTAAATGGAGAATCTAATGATATATCTAATAGATGCAAGTAGGATATGACTGTGTAATATATTACATTAACTCAACATTTTGCTTCATAGGAGTGCAGGCAGAACTTATATTGTGAGAGGGATGGAGTATTTTTTATGCCAAGCGAGTGTGCAACAACAGTTCTGATGAAATGTTTTCACTTTGAACATGTACTATCATCAGCCATCAAATATGCCTCAAGGTTGATGTACACTTTCAAAATCATCACTGCCATCCCTTCGGCTCATTATTGCAAATGTTGTTGAGCAAATCTCTTCACCCTTTAGACGGCTGCGATAGTATGTTTATCCAGACGCGCAAGTTATTGTGCAAATGATTGGTTGGATTTGGAACTATGAAAATGAATGCTTTTGCATGTCTTGTTATGATTTTTTCATAGCTTGCTGCTTGGAAACCTTTTGGACAGTCATCAATCTGCATCATACAGTCTCTCATTCTCTCTGTCCAAAGGTACTTGTAGGGTTATGATATGCAACTCTAAGTTTGATAGTTTTCAGCAACTGGATGCTTGTGTGCTCTGGGCATGGGCAACAGAGAAGATAAGACTCTGGTAGTCTTTTGGCATTGGCCACAACTTTCTGTAGATAAAAATTCTGATATCTAGAAATATGTTCATGGAAGATAGATGAATCGCTCTTGTGAAAAGGTGGTGAAACTAATGTGATGGGACTTTATCATGAGCCGGCGAAAAGATTATTACGTGGAAGGATGGTAATTTTGCTTCATTTCTTGCCATTCCTTTAGCTCAGAAAAAGCGATGCGACAATTTTTTGGGTGGTAGGGCAAGTAGGAATCTCTTAAACGTTTATATTTCTGTTTTGTTCATTGGTTGCCTTCTTTTTACAACTTGGAGCTTCCTTTTCCTGCATAGATAAATATTCTTGTTTCTGCTCTAGTATGATCTTTGTGCATTGGCCGTTTTCAGAATATGAACCTAACAGGGTAAGCTTTACTGAACGGAACTGCTGTAGTGTAATTGTGCTATGCGTTGCTTTGGACTCTGGTGCAGATGCACCATTCCGATATGATGTCATAGTGAATATGAGATGATCTTACTTCGAATTGACAGATTCCTCTATAATGGCTTCTGTGACATTTTGATGGTTGCCTATTCTCTTGTCTGTTCTGTTTTGTTTTACCCAATTTTTTTAGGGCTGTTTTGTTTTACCCAATTGTAAATTACACTGCGGCCTTCATTTTGGGGGTGAACTTGATTGTTCATTAGTTGCACAATTACAAGTCACCATATGCTTTTAAGAGTCTATCGAGGTAGAACGACAATGACATGTTGCCATCGACAACAAAAGGTGACTGAAAAAAAAGGGCAAACCGGATTCCTGATGTTGGTTGATTAATTTAGATGAAGAATCTATAGTTTCTGTCAAGACTATCGCGATGTTAATGGCGCTGCCTTGTATTCTATTCCTGCTGCAACGAATTGGATAAGGCCAGCATGGCCAAAAGAGTGGCATCTCTGAACATTGGCCTTGTTTAGTTTCAAAATCCAAAATCCAAAATGAATGTTTAGACACGTGTATGGCGTACTAAATGTAGGTAAAAACAAATCGCATTATATAGATGGACTGAAATTTGCGAGACGAATCTAATGAATCTAATTAGGCCATGATTAGACACTACATTGCTACAGTATGCTACAGTAAACATGTGCTAATGACAGATTAATTAGGTTCGTTATGTTCGTCTCGCGAATTCCAAACGTAATCTGCAATTAGTTTTTTAATTAGTCTATGTTTAATACTTTAAATGTAAAAAGGTTCCCTTCCAAAATCTTTTCACCGCGGAACTAAACACGGCCATTGTCGGTTTTACCCTTTGCCACGTTGCAAATTCGTGTCTTGTTTTCCCCTTCCTTTTGGAGAGTGGCTGTGCGTGTACCACCTACCACCCCAGGGCATCAATCCACCACTAGGTTGTGCTTGGCCGTGTATGCTATATTTTCTCCCTAGTTCCTGGAGCCTGAAGGAACACCCGATACGTACACGTACCAATGCAGCGTGATGCTACCAGCCCACTGTGTCACTAACTTGTTCTTTTGTTTCTGATGGACCATACGATCTCAGATCGTGAAGTTGACGTGGCATATAGTAGATGCTTGCAAGTTTTGTGGGTTGACCTGCAGATCCTCATCTTGGACTTCCTTTCTTCTCACCGTACCTTCCCAGCGAATGCCAATATGCCGCTCGCAAATAAGCATTGACTTTCCAAATACAAAAAACTTGGCTAATCAAGTCAAAGCGCCCAAAACAAACAATTTAGCCACCGTTTGCAAATCGGAAATAGACCACGATTTGATCTCTGCGCTGGAAACCAAAAGCAACTTTTCCTGCCCTACCCACCAAATATATTTTACAACTCGGATTCCTAATCCGGCCTGTAGACAGGAAAATCAAACCAAAACCAATCATCAATCAAGGAACATAAGAATATTCAAAATTCTGCCAAGTGCCTCTTCTGGGCAGGGTTTTTTTTACCGTTGGGAACCGGACCGGTTTGATCGGTGTCCGGTAGCTAAATAGGGCCGGTTACCGCTTAAAACCGACCCTAACAACTGCTCCTACTGGTTAACCGACCGGTTTGACCGGTTTACCAGACCGGTTTTTATTTCAAAAAAATCGGTACTGTAGCGAGAAAAAAAACCCTGCTTCCGGGGACTAGAAAATGGATTCCACGAGAGGAGAAAGAAAAACTTGGGGAAGAAACTGGTGACACGGGCCGGGAACGGGAAGGATGTGCCGAGATCGATTTGACCTCCGCCTCCTCTTCCTCCCCGTCCCCTCCTGAATGGCGACATCTTCTTCCCCCTCAAATCTCTCCTCTTTATTTCCTCCTCCTCCTCCACCTCGTGTGCTCCCCCAGCTCCTCCCCGTGCTAACCGGTCAAAACCCTAGCCCTAGCGCCGCCGCCCCCCATGGCTGCGGACTACCGCACCCCGGAGCGGCTCCTGCCCGCCGCCGCCGAGGAGCCGACGGCGCCCCCGGGCACCCCGCCCAAGCCGGTGCTTAGCACCCCCGCCGTCCCCGCCGCCACCCACGACGGCCTCCGCTTCTGGCAGTACATGCTCGCCGGCTCCGTCGCCGGCGTCGTCGAGCACACGGCGATGTTCCCCGTCGACACCCTCAAGACCCATATGCAGGCCGGCGCGCCGCCCTGCCGCCCGGCGCTGTCGCTGGGGGCCGCCCTGCGCAACGCCGTGGCGGGGGAGGGCGGCGCGCTCGCCCTCTACCGGGGCCTCCCCGCCATGGCCCTCGGCGCGGGGCCCGCCCACGCCGTCTACTTCTCCGTATACGAGTTCGCCAAGTCGGCCCTCACCGACCGCTTCGGCCCCAACAACCCCGCCGCGCACGCCGCATCCGGGGTGCTCGCCACCATCGCTAGCGACGCCGTCTTCACGCCCATGGACACGGTCAAACAGCGGCTGCAGCTCACCAGCAGCCCCTACACGGGCGTTGGGCACTGCATCCGCACCGTGCTGCGCGACGAGGGGCTCGGCGCCTTCTTCGTGTCCTACCGGACAACCGTCGTCATGAACGCGCCCTACACTGCCGTCCACTTCGCCACCTACGAGGCGGCCAAGCGGGTGCTCGGGGACATGGCAGCCGACGAGGAGTCCCTCGCCGTGCACGCCACGGCTGGGGCCGCAGCTGGCGCACTCGCGGCGGCGGTCACCACGCCGCTTGATGTTGTCAAGACGCAGCTACAGTGCCAGGTGAGGATCTTACGCACTTGATTTGCGATCTGACCAAAGTTGTGATTTCTAATGATCCGCGACAATATTGGAACTGATTTGAGTGGTTTGTGATGGCTTACCCGCCAAAAGGAGGGATTTCTTATGCTGTCTAGTTGTCCTATTCATCTCCAAGATTATTGGAAATAATTCGCGCTACGAAGTTAGTAGCCCTTTGTGTTCCTTTGCATCTGCTAGTGTTGAACTGGTGATTACTGTTCTAAGGATGCTCTATAGCACTAGAATAGAGGTCTATTGACATAGCGAAGCAAACCTTTTTAGTTCTGCCGCCACTGGGCTGTGAGACACACAGGGCTCATCAATTTTGAAGCATCTCGTGTTGCTCCTACTGAGCTGCCTATTCAAGATAAAAGTTCTTGAAGATGCAAGAACTTTAAATGGGCTCTATTGGCTGTGGGCATTGCGAATTGTCACGGGCTTACATATTCTGGAATCTTTAAACGAGTGGATTGTTTTTTCTTGTGAACCTTTGAATTTAATAAGTTGGATTGTAGGGATTGACAGATGTCTATATAAGGACTAGCTTGTGTTTTGTCGCTTTTGGCTCGGAAAATAGGAGAAGTTAATGTGAACGAAATAAGTATAATTGTTTAGCACTGTAAGGGTGATATAACCGTTGCTAAGAGCTGGCATGTTATCTTTCGCTGAAAATTGGAAGTGAAATTTGTATAAACATTGATTACACACATGAGTAATTTGTACTTCGAACTTATTTTGGAACTTCACATAATTTTTGTTTAGGGCAACCTTCAGATACATTTGGCTACCCTCTATCACCTATACTGTACATAACTGACAACAAATTGGTTCTATATTGCATTCTCCATCAATTGCGTATTCTCTCTGTGCTCTCTTGTTTGGTTGTCAATATTGGTTGTGGTTCTTCTTTTTATTGAATTTGCTTGCAATGTGTTTGAAGAAGTTATTATGATTGCATCACTGTGTAAAATCAAGAGAGTAAAATGCACTGGATTCTCACATAGTTCCATAAACTATCAAAATGCACATATGGGTCCTTAACTTTTCAAGTATGGGTCCTTAATAAGGGTCTGGATTCTCACTTCAGATGAACCACTTGAACAGTATAAGGTCCCATGTGCTCACTTTGATATTCATGGACATTTATGAGAGTCTAGGAAAAGTTTAAGGACCCTGGGTGCACTTTACTCATTAAAAATAAGTTATCCATTCTTGCTAAACACCATTGTTCACCTTGACCTACCTGCCTGTGTTTCTCCCTTGCGAACTTCCATGATCAACACTAATTCCTCCAGCCTAAGCCCTAAAGACGATATAAGAACAAGCAGATATGTGAAAGGGACATAAAAATAACCTCGAAGATTTTTTCCTGGACCTATGGACCAACGGGATGTTGCTTAAATATTGCCGTAACTGCATGCCGTTTAATTCTTGATTGTATACTGATATTATAGGCTTTCCTGTTCTTATGGAAAGTCATCGAGTGCAAACACACATTAAGTAAACCATAAAAACGCTTTCATTTTCTTGTACCAAATCAACATGATAAAATCCAAACGGTGCCCTTAAACTCTTTTTGTTAGTGGTTCAGTTGGAAGTTGCCCATTTCATGGAAATACTGCACATCTGCACCTATCACCATCATTCTGTGTTTTTTTGCACATATATTCAATGTTCCTACGGATTGTTTCTAAAAGCTTTTTGCTTCTCTTTGTTATTGTTATTGACCTTCCTGTTTCGAGATAGTAACACTCACTTTGGTGATCAGGGTGTCTGCGGCTGTGAGCGCTTCTCAAGCAGCTCAATAGGAGATGTGTTTAGAACAATTATAAAACGAGATGGATATTCCGGACTAATGAGGGGATGGAAACCAAGAATGCTGTTCCATGCACCTGCGGCTGCGATATGTTGGTCCACTTATGAGGCCTCAAAGTCATTTTTTGAAAGGTTCAATGAGGAAAGGCGGAAATAGTCCGAGCATTTCTTGGAGTGCCATGTATTTTTCTTGAAGTCAATGTACTTCTACACAGGAGCATACTTGCTCAGCTGACAGAAAGACACAGCGCCAGGAAACATTTGGTGTGCTGTTGTGCCCCAGAGCTGACCATTGGGGAATGAGATGTGCTGCTTGTCAAAATCTGTCTTAACGAAGATCTGTCTGTACCCTGTATTTCTTTTCAGATAATTTGATGTATTATTTTCCTGCCCTGGGCTGAGTTAACAATACTAGAATAAAATTTTGGAAAGTTTGATTAGAATCGCTCAGCAAACTATATCTGCAGTTCTGTATGGGCTCCAGCCTTGTGCCCTGTTTTTTGATGATGCAATGCAACAGTGGTTTTCGTTTTGTTACCACATGTGCATTCCCTTCTCGAGAATTGATATGAACGAATGATTTACCCCGAAAGTCATGATTGTTTATGGAGTGCTGTGATGATAAAGATTTTCGTTCGATTAGGCGGTTTGCTCAATTACCCTGTAACGCTTAAAATGTAATATAATGTTATGTTACCCTTCAACCACAACAGCACCAGTGGTCTAGTGGTAGAATAGTACCCTGCCACGGTACAGACCCGGGTTCGATTCCCGGCTGGTGCAATTATGCTTTTGCAATTTTTTTTGGCTCCTATCCTATGCATTTCAATCCTGTTCAACAGCATTGGGGCAGCAGCTCCTCGTTTACCATGTCTCGTGTGGTATGATTCGCAACATCTAGACCTTTATTTTGGCTAAACACTCCATGAACGCACTGCAAGAAATCTGGCGGAACGCTTGAACTGCACCGAGCTCTGCTTTGCTCAATGCTTGCAACAAATCCGATACACAAACACAACATTGAATCTTCCCAATCCCAAGTCGCAATGGTACGCAGTAACAGTGTAACACCTCACAGCAAAACACACATACACAAACCTCTGCGAGCTAAAGAGTAGTACGTACTAATGTACTATAATTTATTTCTGCATACTACTAGCAAAGACCAAGAGATCGCCCAGCTAGAACTCGTCGACGGTGATGCCGCCCCTGACGACCTCGTACGCGTCCCGGCTGCGCGACTTCTTGATCCCGGCGGTGAAGTGCACCTTGGCGGCGTCGGCCTTGACGGCGGTGACCCTGGCCCAGACGAGCACCTTGGTCTTGATCCCTTCCACCTCCGTGAGCCGCCCCTCCCCGAGCGTGGCCGACACCGTGGCGTCGAAGCGCAGCTCGGAGCCGTCGCGGTAGCCGACCTCGCAGGGGGACGGGATGTACACCGTGAGGCGCCGCGTCTCCGGCGCGAACTCGTAGTTGGTGGCCTCACGCGGGAACAGCCCCACCGGCAGGCCGTGCTCCTTCAGCAGGTCCGGCAGCGGCTTCTGCATCTTGCCTTTCAGCTTGTTCACCAGCCATTTCGCGCCGTCACTGACGCTGGTCGACAGGGACTACAGATGCAGGAGACATCAAGGTCGATCAGCAGAGGATAACAGGACAGTAGATAAAAGGACGCTGAAAGTTTTTTTTTTCTGTCAAAATCTCTGACTAGGAAGCCAATCGATATTATTAGCACGCCATGTATCAAACGATCAGATAAACACCAGCTAGCGATCACTAGTCGATCAATTCAGAACTATTCTCTGCTTTAGCTCGCCAAATCATCACATGCAGATCAGATGGTGCAGGACTGCAGGTAGTCCAAGATGCGCGCGCGCGTTCATCAAAGCTGAACAACGCCACCACCAAACAAAACTTCGAGGAAACAAGCTGATGAGCAGCAAGAAAGAGCAGGGATGGCCGGATGGGATGGTTTCGTGTCACGGACCTCGATGTCGTCGCCGGCCGAGGAGATCTCCTTGTTGGCCCTCTGCCCGAGCCAGTAGCTGCCCACCTTGTTCATGATCTCGTCCATCTCTCTCCGCCCCTTCGTTGTTCGTTCTCTCCTCTGCCGCGGCTCCCTCCTGACCGCGATCTCTTGCTCCGGCTCTCGGTTACCTTCGTTGGGACGCGGAGACGGAGAAGAAGAAAGGAATCGTGGGACGGAGGCTGTCCTGGTTCACCAGGTCGCAAGTCGATCGGGACGCGACCGGATCAAAGCGAGAAGCGCCGAGGAAGATGTGCCCTCCACTGCCGCGTGAAAATGGACGGCTCTTTCCAGTTCTCTCCTCGCATCGCATGTTGTGTGGGTTGGTCGCCGCCACCGTTGCGCGTGCTGAAAAAAGCCAGCGGCTGACGACGGACAAGTGTGTTGTGAGGAGAGAGAGAGATCGGTCACGTCTCTCGTAAAGATGGGCGTAGGTGCTCCATAGAGCGACCCTGGAACTATCCATCGACCCATTCAAAAATTTTAGGTGCACTGCGTTATCTATTTTGCTATAGGTGGCCGAACCGGATGCTCCAAAGGTTCTGGTGGTTCGACCCACGCATGGCGAAGCTCGAGCTCGTAACAGCAGGGGCGAGGGAGGCGTTACGATATGGCTTAAAGGTGGGCGTGGTTGGTCAATGGATGGAGATAGAGGATCGACCCGACCTGGGTACCTGGCCTTTTTAATTTCTACAAAACGTGTGATTACGCGAGGTTGTGAGAAAAGGTCATGTAGCTAGCGAGGCACAACTGGAATTACCAAAACATGAGTCTTAACTGAGGCCCATAGAATATAAATCAGCAGTAAACATCATCATAACTTGTGCTTAATTTTACAGGAAACTAGACGCTATTTTCAGCCTACAAAACGAACATAAACACTCACAAGTCTGAAACTGTGGCCCATCGAATCCCATGGTCAATTTTGTTGCCTCTCGCAAAGGAAGTCTGAATGGAGACCGACGAGTAATTATCATCTTACTGCCCAACTCAATCAATATTCCCAAACGTCAAATCGAATCAATATACCATCGCTCATTACCGTCGCCCAGTTTCTTAGGTCCCTCTGGCCGGAGAGACACGTGGCCGTAGTGGTGGTTGCAGGGCCAGGCGGCCAGCGCCCGCGGCCGGCAGTGAACTGGGTGGCAGCGCGAGTAAGTTAGCCGGCGATGGATCGAACCACTCGATCCTAAGGTTCGGCGGTGCTGACCCTAACCTCTGTCATGGATTCGACGAGGGGCCCAATAGGGTCGTTTTCGTGGGGCGGGTCGACGAACCGACGGGGCGACCAGCTCCGGATTTGCTATACACCGCATATGCGGTGCGTAGCAGTCCGTCGCACTCCCGAGCAGCCACCATCCCACGCGGAGCTGGTGGGCCAAGCACGCGCATGCATGCACGGCCGGTTGGTGGCCCAGAGCAGAGAGCAACACGCGCATGCGTGCATGTAGTGGGAGTTTGTTTCTCCTTTTCTCTTTTGTTTTTTATTTTTTATCTCATGTCTATTTTTTTGTTTATTTTTTACTTCCTTCCCTAGCGTGACTGGTTTAACTTTTTTTATTTAGAGATAATTCGAGTTGTATAATTTGTTTCACATGTATATATTTTTTTAGAAGTAAGTTGTTTCAAGTGTATTTGCATGTTAAAATTGATGTTCCTTTCGTACAAATATTTTGTTCCTTTCGTATGAAACTTTGTTCCACAAGTTTAGACAATTTGTTCCAGTTTAGCTTATGCATAAGATAATATTATGTTCCACTAGATGATTTGTTCCACATATTAAAATTTATGTTCCTTCTTTACGATTTTTTGTTCCGCACGGTCATATGATTTGTTCTGGTTGTTTCAATCGAATGAATTGTTCCTTCTTTTAAAAAAATGTTTCGTATATTTTTAAATCTAAACATATGCAAGTGTGGTCTAGTTTTGAAGATTTCGTCGAAAGAAATACAATGGTGCAATCGAAATTTGATTTGGACACTCGGTTCATCATATATGAATTCTTTTAAATTTTGTTTTTTGTGGGCCCGTGCATGGGAAAAGGTGGGAGGCTATGCATGGGAAGCGCTGTTTGTGGGGAGCGTGCGCGCAGAGGGTGTCAGCGTTGCTTGCTGGAGCTGGCTATGCGGCGTCGGCTGTAGCACCGCATCTGCGGTGGACAGTTGCTCCCGACCCGCTCCCTGCTCATCTTTAGGCCCTGTTTGGCATAGCTCCAGCTCCACAGATTTCAACTCCACTCTTAAACTCTGCGTGGAGCGAACTCTAGGTGGAGTTAGAGTTGTCAAGATGAGATGTTTGGCTAGAAGGGTGCCTCCAGCTCCAAAAGAGTGGGTGTTTTAGATGAATTGCCATTATTGCCCCTGAATAGCGGTCCCATCTGTCATCCTCTTATTTCTACTCTTTCTTCTTCCTCGAGAAAAAAGACACGGGCGCAAGCCTCCTCGTCCTCACGGCACCCACACACACACGCCTCCTGCCCCCATCCGCTCGCTGCCCGGCAGTGCGGGACTGAAGGCATCGCCTTGCAGGATTGGGCCAACGGTGCTGCGAGACAGGGGAACGGCAGCGTTTTGCTGGCAATAGGATGGGGGCGAGCCGGCGAGACGGCGCAGGCGGTGCGGCTTGCTGGCCTAGCTTAGGCACGGCCGCGTGGGAAGAGCACCGCCCTCCTCTGCTCCGTTCTTGCTTCACCCGAGGAGCACAACACCGCCCGAGCTCCAAGCCAAGAACGGGCTGTTGTCCTGCTGCTCCTCCACATCCTAACTCCACCGATCAACCTCCAAAGGAAAAGACGAGGAACTTCACAGCATAAAGACAATCACGCGATGCAATTTGCAATTTGCGAGTTGCAAATTAATGATGCCCAATCGGCTGGGAGAGCCATTCTTCTGTCAACAATAGCACCAGTAGGACAGTCGCGGCTGATTTGGTCTCTGTAGCAGCGGAATCGGTCACCGCTACCAGCAAATCGACAGCCACCGCTGCCGCCGGATCGACCTCCAACACCACCGAATCGAGGGCCTCCGCTCTGGATCGACCTCCACCGCTACCAAATCGAGCTGTCGTCGGATTGAGCAGAGGGGCGAGGCAAGGCAAGCAACAGCAAAGAAAGCAAACTCCCCATCGCCACCAAGCTCTCACCGCTCCCAGTTCCCTCTTCAAGAGCAGGACATGGGTTGGGGACAGATGGAAAGATGGAAAGGGCAGGACCTGGCGGGGGCGACGGAACAGGGGCGGCGGGTGGGGGCGGCGTGACGGACGAGTCGCCGGAGAGGAGGTGTCGGTGGGGAGGAATAGAATCAAAACGAACCGTTTTCTGTGTAAACAGGGGCAGTGGTGGGTAATTACCCTTAAACTCCACGACTAGGTATATATTGAGGGTCTGTGGAGTTGGAAAAGAGGTACTCCACCAAAATGAACTAGGACTCCACAAACTCTATGGAGTTGGGCTGCTCCTCAAATTGGTGGAGCTGAGGTGTTTGGCTGGAAAATTAGTTGGAGTTGATAGAGTTTAGCTCCAGCTATGCCAAACAGGACCTCAGTCTCTCGCCTCTTGCTCGGCTTCTGACCTCCTCCTTTGCTGGCGCCAAAGGATTCCAGGGAAAAGGCCAAAAGGGCCTTCTTTCCCCTGGTGACTGGGCCACTTAATGGGCTTCTGGAAATACGGCCCGTCTCACGTTCCAGTATGCCAACCCCGGCCTGGTAGGCCCATTCACGGGGCTAGGGTTTTATGGGGAGCGTATAAGAGCGCGCACCAGCGCAGCCACCCACGCCTCCTCCAAACCCTTGCGCCGGCGCCTCCACTTCGCTCCCTCACCCCATCTCCTCCCGCTCAGGTATCCATCCCATCTCCCTCTCCCTCTCCGCCTCCGGAAATCCACCGCCGGTCTCGCGGCGCCTTTCTCTGGTTGCTTATCGCCCCCTCCTGCGCTCGCTCGTTTGCTAATCTGCGTTGCCCTGTTGGAATCTCCTCGCGGCAGGGTCCGGCGGCGAAGGGAAGGCAAGATGTATACCGCGAGGAAGAAGATCCAGAAGGAGAAGGGCCTCGAGCCCTCCGAGTTCGAGGACTCCGTCGCCCAGGTGAGCAGAGCGACCTTCCCACACCGAATCTTATCATGGGAGTGATTCGTCTGTATGTGTGATTGGGGTGCCCTCTCCGGGGTCTGATGACGCTGCTTGGTACCTCGCAGGCTTTCTTTGACCTGGAGAACGGCAACCAGGAGCTCAAGAGCGACCTCAAGGACCTGTACATCAACAATGCTATGTAAGCGGACCTCTATCACTTAATTATAGTTGTCTGGTGTATGGATGTAGCCTTTGCTGGTGATGTGACCTTTCGTGATGATGCTTTTTGTCAATTCGCAGCCAGATGGATGTTGCTGGGAACAGGAAGGCTGTTGTGATCCACGTCCCATACCGCCTGCGCAAGGCCTTCAGGAAGATCCACGTCAGGCTCGTCAGGGAGCTTGAGAAGAAGTTCAGTGGCAAGGTGAATCTCTTTTTTTTTTTGGCTCTACTGTGGTGTTTATATAGCTTATATGTTATTGGTCTATGCTTAGAGATTGTGCATGAGGTTCCTTATATCATATGTAGTTTAGGTATCAAAATTACGAAATGTAGCTAGTAATTCAAATCCCATCCTGTAGAGTAATGCTGGTTATATCCATGCCTTGAATTATGATCAGTTCAGGTGTTGAGTTGAATTGATCATTACTGCTGAATGTATGCTATATCCTCTTTGTGGATTAGTATTGTTGGAATTGAACTTGCAAGAAAGGTGCAGAAGCTCCTTCCCTGTTTTGCTACTTAATCGACTGTACAGCTTAACACTTTCAGAAATTTGCTTCTTCGTGTCTTGACGTTGATAGTTCTACGTGTGCCTACTGCCCTTTGCAAATTAATTATAGGCTTTGAACGCTTGAATTGTCTGTTGACACCTTTGTGTTCCTGAATATGTTTTTGTTTTGGTTGTACATTGAGCTTCAAGTCCTTATGGTGATTTTGGTGCCATGACATATGGTGTAGAAACTCACTAATCGAATACTGCTTGGTGTGCTTTTCTGTAATTGTACACTTAGGTTTTCTATAATTCAACATCATTCATCATGCTTTTTCCTTGACACAGGATGTTGTAGTTGTTGCCACAAGAAGGATTGTGAGGCCACCCAAGAAGGGTTCAGCTGTTCAGCGCCCTCGCACTAGGACTCTGACTGCTGTTCATGATGGAATCTTGGAGGATGTTGTCTACCCAGCTGAGATTGTGGGGAAGCGTGTCAGATACCGTTTGGATGGTGCCAAGATAATCAAGGTATACTTTGATCTTGTTTTCTTCTGGTAATCAAGTGCCCCTTTTGTATATGTATCATGTCACATCGGACATAGTTATTCACTGGTAATATTTGTAACATACATACACTGAATGTTTGACTTTATTGTCTAGAATATCTTGGTTTGGATATTGTTCAATGTTCTGCATGTCAATTAAGTAGCATTTGTGACATTAAGGGTGGTGTCTAGGTGCTGATCCTTTTCTTGTGATGCACTTTTCAGATCTTCCTGGACCCAAAGGAGAGGAACAACACCGAATACAAGCTGGAGACCTTCACCGCTGTCTACCGCAGGCTTTGTGGGAAGGACGTTGTCTTTGAGTACCCTGTGGCCGAAAACGCATAAAGATGATGTCATGGATATCTCCATTTCATTTCTCTGAAGCAGGATGTTTTGGCTGGGGTCTCAACTAGTTTGCTCCTTGTACTTCAAAAACCATAGTTTTGATGCCAAAGTTGTTGCTTAGGTGTTTGGTACCATGGAATTGGCAGTGGACGTGAACTATGTTAAGTTTTGAGCGTTTAAATTAAACCTTTGCCCTGTTAACTCATGATTTGTTATCAAATTGCGTTTGGTGCCACTTCACAGCAGTTTTATAATGCGTATCTTGATCCCACGAATGGGTTGCTCTGAAGTTGGCTGAATTCCTTTGAGCTTCCGGAAGCGCTTCCTGCGACTCTGCATGGTATAGATGAGCAATTCCGGGCTTCTGGAAGCGCTTCCTGCGACCGTGAGCAGTTCGTTTTCGGCGTTGCGTAGGCTCATTAACTGGGGTCGGATTCTATCAGTAGTCTGGATGAATATTTCTTCATCCAAAGTTACTTTGAATACTATCCAAATACTATTCGTTTTTTTCTTGATACATAGATTTGCTATGTATATAGACGCATGACAAAATCTATATATTTAGAAAATCGTAGTAGTCAACGAAATTGCTTATTGCACTATGTGGACAAATAACTCTTGCTGTGTCGAGATCGAGGTTCGTTCAGAGGAAGTATGCACGCATGTGGCAATGTTGGAAATTGCCAGTTCTTGTCATGTTATCTGGCTATCAACTGCCAAGCCCAGAGATAGGAGGGGGCAGTGTGAAGTAGATGAAGTCATACTAGTTAACTTCACCAAAAATTGTTCATTTAAAATATAGTGAAACTGCACTTCTGTTCAGATGATCTTTGTTCATTGATACTACACAAGAGTTTACAGGTGCCAATTTTACATCACGAGATCAAAATTCAACCACGGTGGTAAATAAACATAACCGAAAAATTGCCGAAACTCTGTAAAAACCCTACAGTAATCACTCTCACACCTCATGTCACCACCCCCACCCCTCTGCTGTGAAATTAGGTACCAACAGGAGTTCGTCAGATCCTTCACCTTATTATCAGATCCGGAAACCTTGAAATTATAATATCTCAGGCACCAATGTTCTCAATGCTAGCACCTTTGTTGATCCTCTTGAGAATACCTGCTATAACCTGGTTACACGAAAACAAGGTAGTACAAGAGCACTATTAACAGGTTTTGTTTTTTTTGGCACCACTGACCATTTAGAATCAAAATCAGATAACTCGAAACTACTAAAAAATAGATAGATCGGAAACTGTAGCTAATCTATTACCTTTCCCGGTCCGAGTTCATAACTTTTCTCAAGCCCCTTGCCCATAAGAGTCTTCACCGTGGTCTCCCATTGTACAGGAGAGGTTACCTGTTGCTCCCGTTAGCAAGAGCCATACAAAAAGTTAGAAATCACATGTCCCAGAGAGCAGCATACAACAGTCAGAAATCACTTTATCTTAGATAGCAACTAGGCTGCAATATGAATTTAAGATTGGCATAGAGCTCACCTGCTGCGCCAAAATCTGCTTGATTGTGTCAGGATCTGAGTGGGGTTGTGCATCAACATTAGAAATGACCGGAATTCTTGGTGATCTAATCTCAGTGGAAGCCAGCGCAGATTCCAATCTTGAAACAGCTGGTTGCATGAAGCTAGTATGGAACGCACCAGCAACAGCTAGGCGAACCTGGAAACATAAATGGATAATTTGGCATGTAAAATCCTTTGGTGACAATGAAACAAATATGTGAATGGAAGATACTGAAACTGTAACAGCCAGATTTCACAATTATGTCGTATAAAACAATATTTTCAGACATACGCTTTCAGGCAAATATGGATAATTGGGGCACTTACCGTCATTCTAGCCTTGAAGGACTTGGCTTTGGCTTCAACCACTTCAATACCTTTTACACCACCAGAAACTGCATAATTCCCCTGTAATGCAATTTTACTTCGTTTCATATCAATCAAGATCCAATAAGACAACTGAAAGAGGCTACTAGTAGCATCAGATAAACCACTTACGGGGCAGAGAAAGTTCGCTATCTGAACTCTTTCCTTTTCATCTACTTCCTCATTAGCAGCATCACATAGCTGTTGCACCTTTTCTGAATCTAGCCCAATCACACTAACCATCGCACTATTGGCAGCATCTGAAGCATCCTACAAAAACAATTGACATTAGAAATTCGATTTACAAATCAAACGAACAGTCTCTTAGTGTTTCTGTAGACTACCTGCATAGCTTCTCCTCTTAGCTTGACAAGCTTCAGTCCATCCTCAAAGCTGCATGTTGACATACAATGTGTAAGTTTTTGATATACTGTTGTATCCAAGCCATAGTCACCAAAAAAGCCCATAATGTGTAGAGGTTCACTCCATGACGGACATTGTTTGATATGACGAACTGTAAATTGAACAAAAGAAATACCTAAAAGCACCAGCAAATGCAAGGGCAGTGTATTCTCCCAAGCTGAGACCACATGTAACATCAACAGAGTTGATGACATCTTCGCCTCCATCACGTGCACGTAGTACCTCTACTGCTGCAAGGCTGGTAACATATATAGCTGGCTGCAAAATGAACTTATTCAGCAAGCAGAACACAACAATTCACCGACATAATTCTAGGTAAATACGCAATATAGCTGATACAAAAGGAAAAATGCCAAATTAATTCCTTGGAATACCCAGCCTAACTGCATGCTTCAAAATGAAAATATTGGCAACCAAACCAGACCAGCCTACTGCTGAAAAATTATGCAATCAAATCTGTGATTCCCAAGTTTGTCATAAAGTTACTGCAAAGCTAAATATATAGATGATAAATCAGGGAAAACGTTTCGGTAGCAGGTACTTAGCAGTAGTGAATAGGCTGCGTGAAAAAGGAAAATGACTTTATTGTATATTGGTGTGACTTTAGACTCTGAAATCAATATACCTGACTGATCACCGTTGAGTCAAGCTTTTCTTTTGGTCCATTGGTGCAAAGATCCAACAAGTCGTATCTATATAAAGAAAAGCGCTAGCATCAGTGCTCACATTTCATTTTATTGGAACGAGAGCACCCAAGCACTTTAAAGGAAAAAAAAGGGCACATAGATACTATCAGAGTTGGAGATACCCAAGTATTTCATTTGCCTGGTTAAACAGCTTGGCCGCTGCTGGAACACTCTGAGCTTCTGCACCCATTCCAACAGTTTGGGCGCCCTGAAATTAAAGGCATTCAGAAATAAATGGATAGGGGACATGTAATAATGGTGCCAGCATGTCTCAAAGGTATTTATCTTTGGGGAGAGTAGCTAGAGTCTTTTTAGCCTAGAATTATGCATGTTGTACATGCAAAATTGCAGAGCTAAAGCATCGAATTATAAATCAACAGAACCACCGGACACAATCTAACCGCAACGCCTTAATCTTTTGTGGCCAAAATTTGATCTACGTTAACTGAATCGTGCAAAAGTCCGACTCTGAAATAGTCAGCAATGCCAAGTTACTCCTGATTCCTTCAAATTTACCATTGAACCAGATAACATAATTCGTTTCGCATTCAAAGTTTAAACATGCCAAAAGAGCTCGCTCTGCCCCCATTGTACCTGGCCGGGGAAGAGAAAAGCGGTGGTGGGCTTGTAGTCGGCGAAGAGCGCGTCGGCGCCCACCGCAACCTCCGACCCGAGCGACACCCTGGTCGATGAGTACCTAGATCTGGACGGCAGCGCCACCCTCGCGGCCGCCGGCGCGGCAACGCGGGGCCGGGGCCCCACGAGCGGCGCCGGCGCGGAGGGCCTGAGGATGGCGAGCGTGGAGGCCATCGGGGAGCCCGGAACGAGGCGGAGGCGGCGAGGCGGGAAGCGCTGGAGCGGCAAGCGTGAGGGGGCGAAGAGCATTCGAGTGCGAAGCTTTGTAATTGTATAGTAAGGTGGGGGAGGATGGCTGCTGGCCAGTAGCGAAGGTGGAGGCGGAGCTCACGAGGACGAGGTCGACGAGGATGGCGGCGTGTTGGGCTACTTAGAAAGGCTGAGACGATGGGCTGGGCGGCTGGTGAGCCGGTGGTGGGCTGGAAGGGCGTCGCTACTGAGTGGGCTTATTTGCGAAAAAAGTCACATTTACCTCCTTGAATTGTAGGTCGAGTTTTCTTTTCCTCCCTAAACCGCAAAACCGGATATATAACCCCCTCAACTATCAAAACCATCTGATTTACCTCCCCTCAGCGGTTTGCACACCGGTTTTGGCTGACGAGGTGGTGGGCCCCACATGTCAGCGTGGGCCCCACCATTACCTCTCTTCTTCTCTCCTTCCTCTCTCTTCCTCACTCCTCCTCGCTGGGCAAGGACGCCGCCACCGCCGGCCGTCGAGCTCGTCGATCCGCGCCGGTAGGACCCGACGCACCACCGTCTCCAGTTCGCCGGAGCCACGCCGAGGGCCGGAGGCGACATGAAGTCCTTCTCCCGTCAGTAGAAGGCGCACACCGCCGCCACCAAGCCCACCGGCGGCGTCTCCAAGAAGCCGGCAGCGGCATCGCCGACGCGAGCCGACAGGCGGAGGAGTGGGAGCGGACGCCGATGCGCTCGGCCTCGCCCAGCCGCCGACGCTCCTCGCCCTCTGCGCGGACGACCAGCTTTGCATCTGGGAGGGCCGTGTCTAGGCTCCGGGGAGGGCGAGCGGCGGCGCCATGGCTGCAGTCGGCCTGCACCCGCATAGGCTCCAACGCCCGCGGCCATCCTCGTTGCGGCCGTCGCAGGGCGGCTCCTCCTCCTCTGCGCGAGGCAGAGGCGCGTCGGCGGGGAGGCAAGGCAGGGGTGCGCCGGCGGCGGCCACGCGTGGGATCGAGGCTACGGCCGGCGCAGGCGGCGCGGGCGCAGGCCGACGGCGGTGCGGGTCCTCCCGGCGCGGATCGACGCGCTCGGCGGCCAGCGGCGGCGTCGTCCTTGGCCCAACGAGATGGTGGGGAGAGAGGAAGAGAGAGGGAGAGAGGAAGAAGAGTGGGAGTGGTGGTGCCCACGCTGACATGTGGGCCCACTGCCACGTCAGACAAAACCGGCGTCCAAACCGCTAAGGGGGTAAAATGGACGGTTTTGATAGTTGAGGGGGTTATATATCCGGTTTTGCGGTTCAGGGGGGATAAGCAAACTCGACCCACAATCGAAGGAGGTAAATAGGACTTTTTCCCTTATTTGCTGGGTCTTAGCCGGCCTCTTTGATGAAGCTTAACTGGGCTAGAGGAACGCAAGGCTCGAGAACGCATTTTCTCTCAGTTGAACTGTTGCCTGTTGGAGTCCATTCTGCTGCGTCAACAATTTCTTTTCTTCTCAAAAAAGAGCAGCAGGTCCTCCTTGTAGAACTCATTTCTCAGTACGCAAGGGTCAATTGGCATTACCAGGTACTCCTATAGTCCTATTTACATGTCACGTTTGGAGGATGCAATGGAAATATTTTTATACTACTAAACATGTTCGATATCAAAATGTATTCCATGGTGGATGCAATGGGAAAAGTTTAGTGTTGTAAATGTTGTTATATTTTTATATAAACTTTGTCAAAATTGGACAAGTTCAATTTAGAACAAACCAAATGTGTCATGTAAAAAAAAGAGAAAGCATTACCTACTTGTAATAAAATTGTTTATGTTGAGTTAAGCTTTCAACTTACCAGTACGTCCGGAGGAAGACGACAAAGGTAGCATTTCTCAGTTCTCACAATGCAAATGAAACCTAAATTAAATGTAGGTACATATCAGTTGGATCCACTCGAACATAATTTAAAATTATTGAGCATGCATGAATAATAGATCAGTGTCCACTGAGACCCAACAACTTTAGCTGACTTCTAATTAGAAGCTTTACATTTTTACAAAGTTTATTGCGCATGAGAATTGAGAAGGGAACAGTGACCAACAGAACTTTGATTCTATGCTCCGATTTCACTTACGTACAAATCTATTGATGAAGAGGTACTGATTATACGATTTTACCTGCGTTCCTACGATTTATATGAAGAGGTGTTGATGTAGAGGACAAATACAGATCTTTTGAATCTAGAATTTACAAAACAGCCCTGACAAAGAGAGCAGTGTACAGGAGCTTAACGGAAAAGGACAGGTCCGCTGCAATTCGCTCGTGAGCACACCAGCTGCAATCAGTTCAGCTGAAAAGGACCCTAGAAAAATCGAGCGGCGCACGGTCCGCACCCCGCGAGCCACACGTAACACGGGATGCGGTCAAAACAGAAGGAAGGAAAAGGAGTGAGCGAGCAGTGAGAGCTGATGAGAGGTACAGTACAGTCTCGCGCCCATCAACGACCGCGCCGTTTGCCAACTCGGATCGGGACGGCGATCGCCGCACGCGTGCGGTCGTCGTGCGAGCACGAACGCGACCGCGAGTCCGCGCCAACGCAAGGACTTGGACCGCCGCCGTGTGCGAGGGGGGAAAAAAATATCGGCCGCCGCCCGGGCTTGCTCCGGCCCGCGCGTGGTGGTGGGAGTGGGAGTGTGGGACGGTGCTCTCGCCCGGCCAGCGCGGGCATGCACCGCGGCGCAAGTTTCCCTAGCGTCCAGGCAAACGCTGCTGCGTCTGGCGAGACCACGAGAGAGACTGTTCGCGACGGCCAATAGGCAACGGCTACTGCTACTCCAGCGGCCTCGCTAGAACGACACGAGCTGGTCGTGTACGAGCGGGGCGGCCACCCAACGGTCTCTACAGACAAGCGGTACATGTACAAAGGTCCTGCCACACCGGAAGGAAGGGGACTTGCGCTGCGCATGTCACACGGCCTGACGGAGATATGCACACACACCGATCGAGTTCGGCGAAAGAGTGGGCCGAAGAGCGTACAAGTGGGACGCAAATGCAATACGACGAGGCAAAGGGGGAAAGAGAGAGCTTTGGAGCTATACTAGTCCATCAGAACGGTATATATACTGCGCATCGAGAAAGGGTTGCAGTTGCCGCACTTGCTCTCGCCGCTGCTTTTTGGCGTGGGGGCATGCGGCTGCTGGCGGCGTTTTCCCTCCAAGGATCGATCGAATCCATACTGTCGCTTGCAGTAGTCACGTCTTTGTGTTATCTAGGCAAAGTTGTAGGCTTGCAGCGTTTTCAAGCCGAGCTAGAGCCGCCTACTGTCACTTCACATCTTTACCTGGTTTGGGCCTCGATCTGGGGATTTTATCCTTGTCAAAAACAGTTTTGCTTCCAAGTGCCGCGCCGGCTACCCCAACCCTCTGTTTCGAGGGGGGGCCTTTTAGCCTCTCCAAAACCGAACCTTTTTTTCCACAAGCAGCAAGAGACATGGGAATTGAGAAGGATAATTCATAACCCTCTATTTTCGTGTGTAAGTTTTGAGGTGGAAAATTATTTACAATTCATGATGAACAGTGAAAAAATTCATTCATCTTTCATCTAAAACATAATCTCTACTCGATTCCTAGCCCTCCGCCTTAAGTGATCGTTAGGAGTTGACCTTATGAACTCTCATTCCCCCATCCTACCAAAACTCTCACTTCTATCAAACAAACAAGAGAACTCTAATTCGGTGAAAAGAAACAAGAGAAAGCTCCTACCGGTAAAGTACCTATCCACCAATTACCCTCAAACAAACACGCCATATGTGTTTTTTCTTCACTGAAAAAACGGGTTAAGCTCAACTTATTAGGTTTAGGTGCCAGTTTACACGTCTTTCAATGAATTTATTGAAATAAATTTGTAACCAACAGATTGATTAGCCAATGCAATTAAATGGATGGATTATTTGTTTCAAAAAAATGAATTTTTTTACCACTGGAATTAGACAAGATTAAATAAGTGTAGATAATGTTTATTGCATAGCGTCAAACAGAGGATGCAATTTCTGATCATTTTGAGACAAATTAATGGTCATTGGGTCTATCTAATCATTCATTATAATTAATTTATATCAGGATGTTAAATTAAAGATCTAAAATACCAGGTAGCCCCTTAAACACGCCATCACTCTTGCTTAGGTTAATGTGCCACTTGTTATGAACATTTTTCTATCTAAGCCCGTGTTTAGTTCCCACCCAAAATTTTTTTCACATATCACATCAAAGGAGAATCTTAGATGCATGAAATATTAAATATAGACGAAAAAAGTGAAAAGTTAAATGGATAGGCTGTAAATCATGAGACGAATCTAATGAGCCTACTTAATCTAGGATTTGCAACAGTATTGCTACAGTAACCATCTGCTAATTATGGATTAATTACCATCTAATTACCATCGTTAGATTCGTCTCGAGATTTTCTGGGCATGTTCAATGAAACTAATTGGCGAGACCGAGTAGCAGTCAGTCGTATTCCTAGATGACACGAGCTGCTGCCTGCTGCTAATAAACCCCAGTGGATTGCCTAATCTAATCAGTCTGCTGAGCACACCGGCCATGGCCAACAAGATCATGCAAGATACCTTAACTGTCGGTGGCGACCGATCTAGCTTGCTTGACAGGCCAGTTGGACGTCGCGGATTTGGAATCTCTAAACTTGTTGGAGATCGATTTTCATGACTTCATCGCACGTCCTCATCGTGTACGGCAGCTTGCGTCATCGCCCTCTGCAACTACAGTAGTACGGAAGTATACTACTGTAGTTAGCTAGCCATCAGGTACGGAGAGTTGCACGTACATCGTACACTACGCATGATTAATTTCTTTAATTTCCCAGGTACGCGAGTTTAGTGTGTGGCATATACGTTTCCTCCGCTCCCTTCCACTTCAGTTTGCAGGACCTGAAATGCGAGGCCAGCAGTCACTTTCAGGGTTAAGGCAAAAGAGGCCAAAGATATCGATCGGTACAAAGGTCCGCAATTCCGCACGGCAAGCGAGAAGCCACACGTAACACCAGAAATGCGGTCAAAATTCAAAAAGATGAGGTAAAGGTACAGTAGCCGTCGCATCTACTCCAGTGATGCGATCCCATCAACCGGTGATGCCAGTTGCCAACATGTATCTTTATCCACCGACGACCGAGACGGCGAGCGGCGCCCGCGGCCGTGCCAGCGCGACCGGACGACCACGCACGGGCTCGCCACCGCCGCGCCGCTCCGCCCCACTACTGCGTGGCTGCGCGCGCTACCCCGCCGCTGGCCTGGCGGGCGCGGGGTCGGATGTGTGATCGGACGCGTGTCACGTGCAAAGAAACACCGTACCTGGTGACGCAAAACTGGAGAATTCTCTGGCATCTGTGTGCACACTGTGCCGTGCGGAGACGCCGCCGCAGCGTGATCAGGACAAATTTGATCACCTTCGTTCGTTCGGTCAGGGTTTTGGATTGAAACAAAGCACCCGATGATGCATTCGCACGTACGCTAGCTCGTCGTGGTCGGCAGACGACGACGGGGCCATGTCGGCCGGCCGCGTTGGGCTCACAGTTTCACACATGCTGCCGCAGGGCGAGACAAACAGAGCGGAATACTATAGGACGGCAGTCGGCAGCATCATCCCCCTTCGATATCGACTCCAAACATGTGCACGAAAATCGCTGCGGAGAGCGAGAGATCGATCTGGACACATCTAGCAGCCGACGGCGTATGGGCGGCGCTAGCTAGCCCTGCGGCCGGATTCCGGAACTCTCACGGCGGAGAAGAAGCTGATCGCGACGACCGAGCCGCCCCAAATCCCAACCAACAGGGCCGCGCGCCACTGGATTAATTAGCTTGTCCGTGTCCATCATCCGCTGCGCCGCCGCCGCTCGTGCAGTGCACCGGCGACGACCATCGCACAGGCACAGCCGCACGCACGCGGCCCCCGTGGAGCGTGACCACGTACGCGTACGACTATGTACTCTAGTGTACGTGCGCATCGGTCCGCCACAGAGATCCTCTCGCCCGAAAGGGCATGCACTAGCTGGCTAGCTGCCCATGCGTGTCACGCGGAAAAAAATATAGGTGATGAGGACAAAGGCAACAAACGGGTGGCCGAACAGAGTCGGAGGAGCTAAACCAGCCCAGGGGAGAGCAAGCAACACACAAGTCGTCTTGAATCAACAACGCCGGGGACGCTAGCAACTGTAGCCCACCCCCCCCCCCCCCCCCCCCCCCCCCCCCTTGCTTTTGGCGTGGAGCGCGAGCTGCAAGTTGGCGATGCGCTTTGGTTGATCTTCTCTTTCAATTTCTTTCCTCCCTCCCAACCGCTCAAGGTCCAACCAAGCATCGTCCGTAAATCTTTTTTTTTTAAATCTGTCTCGGCTAGTTGCAGCGTAAAAAAAAATTGATTCTCAAAAACTTGATCTTCTTTTTCTAAGAGAAGCAAAGAGGGTCTTGGCTTCTCATTGTGTTTTGGCTCCGATCCAATATTGACCCCAATAATGGGTTCAGAAGCAGGCAGATTATTATCTAAATCGATCAGGACGGACTCGCTCTTTGCCAGATCGGTTCATCACATCAGCATTAGGAATATCATGCGAAGCCAATCCCCCAGATCGAATTAGCTGGTCCTTAACATGCTACACAGCTATATCTGAACTGTAAAATAAGACTATATCTGAGGCCACCTTAACTATCTCATCTCATCGTCAGTTAGCATGGGCCAGCTTAATTTGGTGATGATAGATGAGTGTGAACGCATTAACTACTCAACACAAGAACAAGTCTGAGAGACAACTAAAACAGCTGCAGGGCAGGTCTCCTCCCCATCCGCGGACCGTACCATATATAATACCATGCATATAGAAGTCGTCGATCGGTCACAGTAGCTCATCGCGACCTAATTTGATCAGGGATAAATTGCAAAAACAAATTACACTATTATAAGCCTACCGAGCTATATCATCCGAGAACAAGGCTGATTAGTAATTTAGTAGAGAGGGTGGTTGCCCACCACTCCACCAGGATCAAACCTTATTACTTCCTCCGTTCTAAATTGTCGTTTTAGCTTTTCTAAATTTATAAATTTTGCTATGAATCTAGACATGACGTTTATCTAGGTGCATAATAAAGATGATGAATCTAAAAAGATAAAACGACCTATAGTTTAAAACGGGGTAGTACATTTGAAGTTCTATATTATGCATGTATGTGTCTCAAGGATACATCTATGTGCGTGTTATGTATAAATAAAAGCGTTAGCGTCGATGGAGCTAGCATCTGATGACACTTTTGCCTTTTGCCTTTTCTCCGCCGTGATCCTGATTTTTTTTTTGGGACAACTTTTTCATGCTTAACTTGCTATAACTTGGGTAAAGGATTCCAAATGTAGCTGCTCGGCCAGAGCCCAGAGGCCCATTGCTGGTCCGTACAATCGAGATGAGTAAAGTGCTTTACAATTATTACTGTATGCATTTCTGTCTCGGGAACGAACAATCGGTGTACTATGAAATTGTACTATGCAGATAAAGCGCAGGGAAAATATTGTTCACTATCGATGAGGATAATGCATGGCACTGTGTTAGTTATATAGTATAACTATACGCATAGTGCGTTGCCTCTGTTGGTGAGGAAGGGAATAAACAATCGACACACATCGTCGCTTTATCTACTCAGTGGCGCTAGCTGCAGAGATGAGTCCAAGCAAAGCGATAATCTGTAGTCCCCGGCCCTGCAGATCATTCTTCTTCTTCGGCCGCCGTCTCGATCGTTCGGCAGTCACTCACCATGCATCATATCGCCGCCATGCTGTTGCGACTTGCGAGAATAAGGCATCGCCTATCCATCCACAGTCCCACGCAAGTCGCGTCCTGGAGACACCGAACTTGGCACAGCAGCTAAACGTCACAGTCCCGGTGCGTGCCATCGTCCATCGATCGCGTGAAGAGACGACGACAAGGGTGACCAGGCTATGTTCGATGAAACTGGACGAAATCCATCGAGCCACATCAGTCGCTAAGTGTAGTACTCCCTCCGTTCCAAAACAGATGACGTTATGGGATGCGTGCCGGTCAAACTTTCTCAACTTTGACTAGATTTGTAGAAAAAACGTGCAACATTTTCATCTCCAAATAAATTTGTTAAAAAACTAGACTTAAAGATCTTTCCAATGATACTAATTACTTAGCATAAATATTTATATATTTTAATATATAATTGCCGGTATTTTGAAAATGTTGACTTCTCGGGAAGCGAGAATGACATCTATTTTGGAACGGAGGGAGTACGTACTACATTATTAATTAGCACCAGATGAGTTTCATCGAAAAAAAATTAGCACCAGATGATGAGATAAATTTACTTCAAAAAAATGAGATAAACAACCGAAGTGGGTTTTGTCTAAATCACTCAATCTGGCCACACGACCACGGCCACTGGGCATAGCTGGATGGATGAATAGATCGTGCATCGGTATATACATTACATATATACATGCATGCCCAGATATTGGACGGTGACGACCTAGCTCCATCGGCCAATTGGAACGCGGGAATGGGAATCTCGATCTAGCTAATCAACTGATGTGTTTTGTGAGTTCGTTGCACGTTCTACGAGGATGTACGGCGGTGTAGCCCCAGCAAGCCTTCAATCCATGTACGGATCATCAGCAGTACTCTACGCACGTACTACTACAGTATGATCACTCAGAAAGTCAGGACTCGATCGGGGATCGTACGTGTACGCACCCTTGTTTTTCCACCGCGTGAACGCACGGACGACGTTTAACATTTTCGTCTCCCCTACTATCTTTTTCCGTTGCGGCTGTCTGTCTTGTGGTATCGTGCATCGCCGTATCGTGCAGTAGGAATTATAAACATAGCCAGGTCGAACACAAAACCATCTTGAATTCTGACTAAATCGTTGTCGAAGCTCAAAAAATAAAAGAAATTAACAAAGGGCCGGAAGCTTCCTCCCCCATCCGGAAGAACGAAGAAGGAGAAGAGGTCCGGTTGCAGTTCCAGGCTTCCCAGTCACGGCGGATAGCCCGTCGAGACCGTTCCAGAAGCAAGTGGAAGGATCCATTCCATATCAACCCGCTCCAACTTGGATGGCAAGAGGGGCGGAAAACGAATTAAAGGCTCGCGCTAGCGGAGGAGGAACCAGCCGTGTATTGCTAATCACGCGATCTGACATGCAAGTTGAGCGCCCACTTGCGCAGTTAATTACTCGCGTCACGTACATCTGCTGACCTGGCCCGCTGTCCCGGCCCGTGCTTCCTCATCACCCTGTTCTCTCCTCTCTCTCTTTTCTTTTACCGACGGGGCAAGTTGCAGCCGGTCTCGATCGCAACGTACGCGCAAGTTGCAGGCAGCTAGCGTCCTATTATTGTCTATCAACAGGAGCGCTATAATAAACTTAACAAAGATGTTATATAGGCCGTGTTTAGTTCGTGAAAGGATTTCGTGAAATGATTTCGGTTTTTGATTTTACCGATTTAAGAGTAGTAAATGTAGACGAAAAAGATGGAAAGTTATATGGATAAGTTGGAAATCTCGAGACGAATCTAACGATGATAATTAGAGAGTAATTAATCCATAATTAGCGGATAGTTACTGTAGCATTATTGTTGCAAATCATGGATTAAGTAGGCTCATTAGATTCGTCTCGCGATTTACAGTCTATTTATGTGACTTTTCATCTTTTTTATCTACATTTAATACTCCATGCATAAAAGATTCTCTTTTGATGTGATGGTTGAAAAGATTTCGGGTGAGAACTAAACAAGGGCATACTCCGTATAAATATACAAAAGCGGGTCAAGGAGGAATTCCGAAGCGGCCAGTGGGGGAAGGGGACGGACGTCACGGACGGACGCGATAGGTGAGGGAGGGGGAGGCAACGACAGGCCCTCTGCCTCTCTGCCCGCGCGCAAGTTGGCTGCTGGGCTTGGCTGGCGCGGGGAGGGGGGCGGGCGGTACAGCTCGAGACGCCGCAAGTGGGCGGGCACTTTAGCAGAGCGAACCCTGGGTTTCGGCCCTCGTCTCAACGAGGGGCTCGTCGTCTTCGCCTTGGCCTTCGGTTCGTTCGTTCGTCGTCCCCACGCGGACGCGCGTGGCCCTTGGCGTCGGACCGGGTTTGTTTTGGATTTTTTGTGCTTTCCGGCCACCGACGAACAAAAAGATCTTACGAGGACCGAGCCAGGGTCCGAGGCTGGCAGTCTAATTATCAATTTTAATTCTCGGATATTTCTTATGTGATCGATCTCTGCTACTAGCTTCTCGATCGTCGTTGCTTAGTCTGCAAGCTGCGATTCGATGCGAGATGAAATGCTCGCCGATAGATCACACCGATGAGCGCTCGCTAAGTGTTCTCTATGGAGAGACGCTGATCGTTCTAGAAACTTTGCCTTCATTTCCCGCCTGATCTGCTGCCCGCAAATGCATTCTGCGTACTCTATCCATGTTTAGAAGCTAGCTGCTCCTGCTTGCTTTCGTAGCTAGCTTTGTGCATCGATCGATTGCTTAACATAGAAGAGTATCAAGGTAGTACTACCGTTACTACTCTGGATCAAATTCTCATCACCTGCTGTTTGGTGTATACAAGCTCGATTGATGATGGAAGCAGCAGGAACCTGTTCATTTCCTGTACTCACGAGACACATACCATTTGGTACATCTAGATCAAAACTTTCATACAGACATACAATATAATGCGGTTTGTGCTTTCTAGAGACCATGTAATCTACTACCATGAACATATATACATTGAAATTCGACCGTGTGCCGGGACTTAAATCTCTATCCGATTTGTACTTGTCATCCTCTCTTGAATCTTTGGACAAGGGACGGGAGGGGGGGTTTGTGTGTCTCTCGCAACAACGAGAAAAAATAAAGGAAAACAAGAGGGGTCAAATGTGAAGAGACAAACAAAGAAGAAGAAGAAAAGTTCACGCGCCGAAGAAACACGCAACCCCCTATCCCGCCCCCGGAAAAACCATCGATCGATCGCCCACGGAGATGGATGGATGTCCCTCCTCACGTCGACACGGCGGCGAGCTTCTCGGCGGTGGTGGCCAGCGACTGGAGGTTGCACCTGACGATGGTGTCGACGAACACGCGGGTGTCCTCGGGTGTGTTCCCCGGCGGCACGTCCACCATGTAGGACTCGACGACGACGGTGGCGGCGTCGGGCGCGGCGGGGGACGGGTGGACGGTGGTGACGGAGAGGTAGTTCTGGAGCCTGTGCTCGCCGCCGACGACGCGGAAGCTGAGGACGTGGCTCTCGTCGTCCAGGATCTCGAGCCGCTCGCGGCTGGACGCCGCGGGGAGGCCCGACACGACGCGCACCTCCCGGAGCGTGCCCACGCCGCCGTCCCCCGCCAGCAGCGCGCAGCTGCGCACGAACCGCTTGTACGCCTGCGGCTGGTCGAACCGCCGGACCACGGACCACACCGCGGACGCCGGCGCCGCCACGTGCTGCACCACCGCGGAGCAGCACCGCCCGGCCCCCGGCGCCGCGTGCTCGTGGTGCCGCGCCGCCTCCGCGGGAACCTCGCCGTCGTGCGCGCCGCACCGCATCGCCGTCGTCCCCGCGCTGCTGCTGTTCGCCGCCGCGACGGCCGCGGCCAACTCCGCCGCGCACCCGCCGACGCCGGCAAGGACGCGGCCGTGGTGCTGGTGCGGCATGCTGCCGGCGGGGCTGGAGGCCTGGATGCACGGCATCTTTGCGCTGGCTGGTTGTTCCTGCTCCTGGCTGGCCTCGCGTAGTAGCTAGCTGCTGGTGTGTGCCTTCCTCCTCCTCTCCTGGTCTCGAGTGCGGTGGAATTCCTTGCGGCGGCGGGTGGGGGATGGTGAAGAGGTTGATGGGGGGTGGAGGCGTTTATATATGCAAAGTGCGCCAACTTGTCCTGGCTCGTACTGTTGCATATGTATCCAGTTGTGTGCTCACTTTAATTGTGCTCCCTCTTTAATTTAATCCAACTAAATCATCTTTAAGTGGGGTCTACTTGGCAACAATTTGCCCAAGTTGCACGGGGACGGGGGACGTTGCTAGCTCCTCCGTCTTAACTTTTTCGATAATTTAGGAAGAAAAACTGGGTATAATCGACGCCGAGATATTCTTGAATTTTATCCCAGTTCATCTCCGCGAGACGCCCTTTGGCGCTTCCTTTGTTTTTGTGATATATGAACAATAGATTGTAATAAAATTAGGAGTCCTAATGTACCTTGAGGCCGAACACAAGGTTGTTTTTATGTGCTGTGGAAATTACTTCATTTTTTTTGGGGGGGGGGGGGGGGGGGGGGGGGATCTGAAAATGGATTATATACGCATTGTTGCTCTTACTTCCAACCCAAAAAAAAAAGATAAAAAAGGCAGCCATCGTATAATTGGAACAAATAGGTTTGGGACTAACATTGTTAAGGAAGCCGTTAGGCTTTTTTAATGTGCCTGAGAACATTGTAATAGTTAAAGATGCATGTTAAGAGCAAGTGGGCAAGCAACAATGCAACATGCAAATCTTTATGCAGGAGGAAGGTGCTTACTAGTTAACTAAAGAGGGGTAAGGAGCAGGGGGCTGGTGATTTCATTGAAAGATTTCCCAACAACTAGCAGTGTAATGTAATGAAAGTGGAGTATAGAATAGGGCGGGCAAGTAAGCCAAGTTGGTTGTGATGAGTTTATATATACCCCCACAGTGTGCTTGCCCTAGGGATGCCCATTTCTTTATATCGCCCCTCTTGCACTATCTTGTTGCTTTCCGTCTTCGTGATCCCGCCCCTTTATGATTTGTTAATCTTCCACACCAGCTAATAACTGATGGTACAATACAATACGGGGATCAACTTGGCACGGTCGTCAACTTGTACCCTGCCCTTTTCTTCAGATGAAAGGACCACCAAAGCTCTACTTGCCATACAAAGGCAGAAAAAAAAATGTTCTACTTGCCATACAAAGGTAGAAATAAAGGTAATCAGGTGTTTAATTTATTTATGCGATGTGGCGAAAAAAATGTGTTGTTTTTCTTAAAGCGTGAATCGAATAAAATCAACCATTTCACATGTTTTCATCTGCCGTCACAATTCACAATTCAATTATCGGTCTGACTGGATTAAATTAAAAGAAAAAGGAAAACCCTGAATGATACGCATGGACCATGACAGACACAAAAGGAGGTTCCACGAGCACCTCCTGTTGGCGACAAAGCTGGTTAACAACGCGGTCTCTTTCCAGCCATGATTGTACGTACATGGCACCAATTTGCAAGGCGACACTTCCCCCCGCTAGCAAGTATCGCAACTGCCGGAATGGCTCCCTTCTTCGGCCGAGCAAGTGTTCGGTGTTCTTCTTCCACGCACATGATCTCTACTCTTGTTTGTGTGGTATAGGAGAAGGTACGCCACGGGAATTCGCTGAAAGACACGGTGGGACTCAGTCAATTGAGTAATGGGTGGGCCGGAGCGCAAGAACATCAATTCATCACGTTCCGCAAAAACGAGAGCGGAAAAACCATCCAATTCCTCGCTGCGCTTTCTGAGGTCAGGATCGGGCAGATACTGTAGCTGCAACTACGGGTTCGACACCGACGACACGGGAGCTAAGCCATAGGCTAGTCCCAGCGACAGGCGAGGACTTTTACGGCCAGCCACGCGGGGTTTTAATCTTCAACCGGACGAAATAACCGAGCGTTCACCGTCAAAAGCAAAACGGACGAAATTACCGGAGCGGCCTGTTGGCGTTTGTCTGATCGCGATTCTGAACCAACAAGGGGGTTAGGAGGAGCGTGCAAGTTGGGGAGGCCACTTGCGGGGAGGCTGGTCCAGGGGTGTAGTACGCGATAAGGGGCGTGTCCCTTTCCGGATCACCAGTGGGTGCGCCCAAGTTGCGCGCACGGGCGTCACTGCTGATCACGAGCCCCGCGACCGGGCCACGGCCTGTTTCCCGGCGGATTGGACCGGGAAGCTTGAAGAAGCGATGCCCGTACGCGCCCGCGTGCCGGCCAGGGGCAGGCCCCGCTGCCATTGGCACTTTTTAAATGTGAAGCAGGAGCACTACTATGTCATATAAAGAGAAGAAGCAAACAAGTTCTTACAAAGTTGTTATTACATAAATCAAACAAACACTCTAAACTCTTAAGATTTTGTAACATTAATTCATGACGGGTGACACCACCGTAGCACACGCACTTGCGCGCAAATTCATTTCTTCTTTGATTAGAGCAAGCACCCGCTGCGGAGTTGCTGTAATTCCATCGAAGACCCGCCGATTGAGCTCCTTCCAAATGTTTCATGCCGTGTATATCATTACAGCCTTTTCCTGCTTGATTTTCTTGGGCCGGCCAGCCAGTGAAGAATTCCACCAGTCTTCGATGTCCATGTTTCTTGCTGGTACCTCGATCAGCTGCTCACTCCATTCCGCTACAAGCACCCAAACCTGCTGAGCAAAGACACACTGCAGGCAGATATGTTGTGCTGCCATTGGCACTAGTGGTGCTCTGCTGCCCCCACCAGGAAGGCAGGAACATGCAGCGCAAGTAGGGGCGGGACGAGCTGTTCGGGATTGTTTACGAGGGATGATGGATGGGTGGCCGGTCGCGGCTCACGAGCGGCGGCAGACTGACGGCGCGCGGGTCACGGCTCGCACAGGAGGGTGGGTAGGGTAGATGCGCATGCTTTGCTCGGATTCGAGCTGGCTGCAGTTCCGAGTGTCCAGGTACGTCTGTACACTGTCAAAGCCTGTTCAGCATCTTTGCCTTTTCTTATTTTCTTCTTCCTCGTTATTATTTCTTTCTTCCCCTCGGGCGTTTGTTTTTTTTCAAGAGGAGGCCCGTGCAAACAATCAAACAGGCTTAACATCTCAGCAGTCGCCCATTAAAGTCCAAGTCCAGCATACAAACATGTATGTTGGTGTTTGAATGGGCCGGCCCAATATGTACGACAACGAGGGAGACTGAAAGGCCCAACGGCCCAACTTCAGTCGGTCCCAAATGCTTTCCCGTCTCCTCCTCCCGCACCGGCTGGCGGCACCGCCGTCACCACCGCCGCCTCCGTACCCTGTGCTGGGCCGCCGCCAAATACGCCGACGAGATTGACCTCCACCTGACCACCTCTACGCCTGCCGCGTAGAGCCCAAGCCTGTCGATATGGCAGAGGGAGAAGGAGATGGGGAAGGAGGAGGAGGGCCTCATGGCGGCGGCGGGCTGGCGGCGCAGCACAAGCGGCTGGCGGGACTTCCCCCTGGCCGGGGCCCTCCCGCGCCTGGAGTTCATCAGTTCATGCGCTCGCACGCGTCGCGGCTCCTCCGCACCGACCTGCTCCCGTCGTCGCCGAGCTGCTCCGCCAGGACCACGTTATCCTATCGGGGAAGGTTTTTCACTCCCACCTCAATAAAAGCTGCGCGCTCTACTTTTCATGGCTAAATGTCTACATTCTGATTACTGTTTCTTGCCGTGTACAAAAATTGGATTACTCGAAAGGTACAGCGTGTGAGGTCGCTTGCTGCGTGGCTTAAACTTTGAATTGCAAAATGAGGATTTCATAGCACTTGTTTAGCCGAATCGGGGTACCCCTATTGTGCATTTTTTTTTTATTGTCACGTAGTCAGGCTGTTTGCATACTGGATTAGGAAATGCTTGTTCTCATGTGCTGTTTCCAAATTCATTTTTGACATCGGAGAAGCGGATTGCCAGCAACTCTCGATGAGTCGAGATCAGTGATGGAGCGCTCTCCCCCCTCCCCCCTCCCCTCCACCCCACGCGGCCGCGGCTCCTCCCTGCCGCCGCCGCTAAGCCCCTCGCCGGCGACCACTCCGGCCCCGGCGCCCACCCCCGCGCGCTCCACCCACTCATCACCAGCTACCCCAGTCACGACAGCCGCCACCATGGACGGCACACCCACGCCGGTCCGGACCTCCACCCGCCTCTCGCCCCTGGCCACGCCCTTCTTCCCGGCACCCTCCGCCGAGCGGAACAAGGAGCTACAATGGGCGGGATCCGGCCTATCCTCCGACGAGGACGGGTCACCGCTGGCGTCCTACCTCGACGCCGTGCGTCGTCACCCGCAAGGAGGCCCATCAACAAGTGCTGCACGCCAGGTGAGTCCTATTCCTATGCAGATCCAGAGCCATGGCGACGAGGCTCGCCGCGCCGACCGACCACGCCACCCCAAGCGTCGCGCCAAGCGGCCACGCCCGAAGCTCGTCGTTGGTCTGCCTCACCGAGGCCGTGATGGCGAGCGCCCGTGGCGGCTGCCGCGGTCTTACCGTGGCGCGCGCGGCCACACTCCGGCTTACCAGCGCCTCGGGCCACGCGTGGAGGCGCCGGCGGCTCAACCGCGGCACCGGCGCTACTCGCTGCCGGATGCGGACGGGTGGCGCAAGCGCCTCCCGCGACGCCACTCCGCCGGCGCTCCCGCGGCCGGGCCGCGCCAACACTGCGCGTAGCCACAACGCCCCCTCCCGCCGGAGCTCGCCGACCGCTGCCTCAACTGTCTCTCCTACGGCCATCGTCGCGCCTTCTGCAAGCTCCCAACAAGATGTCTGCGCTGCCACGGGTTTCACCACCTTGCCCGCGACTGCAGGCGACCGCGCACGCCGCCGACCGGCAGAGATGCCGGGGTTGTCCACCAGCAGCAGAGATTCGCCCGCATGCGTCGGCGCTCACACAGCCCAGGCACTCCCTGCGGCTCCGACGTAGCCGGCTCGACGGATGCCGGCGGAGTAACACCGCGCGGGATGGATGCGGCCGGACCCACGCCGTCGCTCGCTCCAAGCCGGTCGCCGTCACCGCAGCCCGCCACCATGGACATCGACATAGTGGCTGAGCAGGAACAGCCGGCCGTGCGCCGGCGGGGGGAGGCCTGCATCATCGATTACTCCCCCCAGTTGGCCGCCGAAGACGCCCGCCTGCGCCTTGCGCTCGTTGCATACGCCGGCAACGCCGCACAGGACGTCACCGTGGCCGAGCTCGCCGGCGCCCTCCTCGCCTCGCTCGAGGTGACCGCCGGCGACGTCGACATCAGGCCCTTCCACCCGGAGAACTTCCTCGTCTTGTGCAACTCCATGGCAGTTCGTGATCGCATCTTTGCCGCTGGCCGGGTGCCACTGCACGACACCACCATGATCTTCCGACAATGGACACGACTTGCGCACGCCGTGCCCGCAGTGCTGTACACCCGGGTCAACATCGAGCTCGACGGCATCCCCCCCCACGCCTGGTCCATGGACACAGCAAGCAAGCTGCTCGCTCCTTCCTGCTGGGTTGAGCGGCTGCACGAGGCGACGGCCAACAAGACCGACATGACCACATTCCGGCTAACGGCCTGGACGAGGGACATCAGCTCCATCCCCACTTCGCGGCCACTGGAGGTTGCCGAGCCGGAGCAGCCCATCGTCTACGACGACCCCGGCATGCAGCTCATCTTCGGGCGCCTTCCACCGTACCTGCGGCAGAAGAAAACCCTCATCTACGAGGTGCTCATCCACATCAGGAGCGTCGCCGACTTCCCCCCACGCACGCCATCCCCTTCGCCCTCCCCTCCATCTTCCTATGGTGACAGCGGCCACGATGGCAACCCCGACAGGGGCTACGGCGAGTCGCGAGGGCAAGGGCCTCGTCTCCAGGGATTCACAGTCAGGCGCGGGGTGGCCGACCATCCGCGTAGTGGGTTCCTGCCCCCGCGGGATGATGGCGCCTACGACCACGCCGACGTCGCGCATCACGGTTCCGCCGCTGCCGGCACAGAAACCGCCGCCGAGGCGGCTACCGACAACGGCACCAACGGCGGCAAGGTGGCCGCCAACGACGTCTCCGCCAACTTCACCAACACGGTCGCCACCATGGCGGTGCCCGCGGCCGCCACCAGTGGCGCCGCCGACAGCGCCGCTGCCAACCACGCCGCCGCCGCCGCTACGCCGCCCAACAATTCAAACTCAGTCCTCCTGGGACCCATGGCGACGACTGAAGATGACGTTTCCCAGCTGCACGGCACCGAAAGCACCGCCAACACCTGCTTTCCTGAAAAGGTAAAGCTAGGTTCGTTTGGCGCTGTCCCAGAAGCCTCCCCATTGGTGCCACGCACCCAGACGCCGCCGGTGGCAACCCAACAGCTGCCGGCCCAAGGCTGCACAAAGGACTCCGCCGTTGTCTGCATTCGGCTACACGCTGAGCCCGCCAACGTGGTGGCAACGGATCCAATGCTGCTTGAGTGGGCCACCTGCTCACGGGCGCCCGCCCCCATGTTGATCCGGCCGTTGGCCGATGCGGCGGACCCGCCTGGTCAAAATGGGCCATCTGACCTGGCGCAACAGGAGGGAAACCCCATGGCCACTTCGGCCCCACCCACGACAGACGACGCGCCCACACACCCTTCTGGCGCTGCCGTGACAGATGAGGGTCAGGAGCCCAGCTCCGCTGCACGCCGGCTCGACCTGTTCGCTAGCGAGATCACCAAGCGCATCTCAACGCCGCTGGCGAAGAAACCGGTGCGTCCCACGTCGACCGCGACAACTGATGTGCCCAAGCGCAGCAGTTCCAGGCTGGCCAACAACAAATTGGCCAAAATCCCTGCGGCGCGCCGCGGCGAGGTACTACTGATGCGGCGCTTCGACATCGACCCGGGCCAATGTAGCACCACTACATCAGCCGACAAGCGCGACCTTGACGGCGTCTTCCATTCTGGAATATCCTGCGGACATGCAGGCAAGGTGAAGGACTACTTCCCAGCGCGGAAGATGGCAACAGGGCAGCTCAGCCCGGGCGCGGTCGCCGGCTGATCTCGCTGCCGCCGCCCGTCTACACTGGTTGTTCACGTCCATGGATAATCTAAACATCCTATCCTGGAACGTAAGAGGGCTAAACACGAGAGCTCGTCGTGATGACACCAGGCTTCTTCAGAGGATCAAGAACGAGGCCAATGAATGGATCAGCGCGGGAGCCGTCCAACTAGGTTGTCTCTTTAGCGAGTAGTAAGAATAACGGCTAAACCTCTCAAGGCTGCTTGATCCATGTAATAAGTAGCCGAGGGACTGTGGGCGAGCCTCGCCTCGCGTTGTAAAACACCTAATCATCTTCTCTTAATACAAAGATACGCAGCTCTCCTGCGTATTCGAGAAAAAAAAAAAAGACATCGGAGAAGCGGAAAATAGGATTAACAATACAGAACAAAGGAAGTTGGATGTAGGAGGGCCTTAGACTAGAATCCTGTCATAGGAAAATTCTTCATCTGCTTTTAGAATTCTTGTGCATGTCTAGAAGACTAAAACACTAGCTGCATCATACCGGAGTTGCACAAGCATAGACTTTATGCTTGAAATTGATGTCTTATTTAAATAATAGGTTGGGGATTTTAAGTTTTAACTATATATCTATATGTGCCACTGCCGTATGGCTTATAATGTAAAATCCAAGTGCAATTCATATCACTGACTACTGCCATTTCCTTTTTCGAGGCCTAATTAGTTTCTTTAGCAATACAATCGCGATGCATTCCCTCCATTTGAGTTACCTGCTGCAATGACAAACTTAGGATCTAATGGAGGCTGTTTTAGATTCTTACTTTCTTGTGAGGGTAGCATGTTGTCATGTGATGCTACTAGCTAGCTATGTTCTACTCTACTGGGCGCTTGTGCTATTTTGTTTGAAATCACGATGGCATGTGTACTTACTGTCCAAAAGAGTGGTTCATTTTAACTTTGGGTAACATCCTATAGGGCAATTTTGGATAAAAGTTCTATAAAGATTGACTGCATCTGGTAGTAAGTAGCTAATGTTTTCTCTTTTGGAAAGAATAAGGAGTCAGAATGATTTTGTAGTGTTAAGTAGCTTCTTGATACAATTTGTAATATTTGAAAATATTCCTTCATCATAAATAGTTTGATCGGTCATGGTACATCTGTCATCACAAATTGAGAACCTGCTGGGGGTTTAATTTCTAATATTTGCAATAATCCAACAACCCAGAACTTATTTACATTATTTGGCCCCTCAACTGTACAGCAACAAGCTAGCTGCATGACAGTGAAACCCATAGGTGTAGGTGTTGGCTCAAAATGAAACCCAACAAAGAGTGGCATGAGGTAACTATACTAGTAGTAATAACAGCTGTAAAGGTGTTTGATCATGCTTCTGAGCTTCTGGCATGTGCATTACTAATTTCTATGCAGTCCTATCCAATGACAATTCTTTGCCCACATTTCATCCCTTCATGCCTCCTTTTACTACCTCCTCCCATGTAAAAGGTTGATTGATCTCTACATCTCCTCGAATCATACTCGGTCCTCAAGGATAGGCGGCTTATTTTGGAATGCTGGAGTTTCTAAAATTTGATCCTATGACTTGGATGTCTTACAGAATTTTACTCTTGAGTATGCTAAACTGAGAAAGAGCTACTTTATCTATATTGCTGATACATGATGTGGCTTGCTCCTGTTAATAGATGTTAAAACACACTTTTCACAACCTGCTGGTAGATCGCTCCTGTTGCCATTCACTACTGTCTTCTTAATCTCTGGGATACTTAGTTCTATTTTTCATTTTTGGGGATATATTAGGCTGTTTCAATGGATAATTGTTTGCCAATCACATTAGTGTCTGTTGAGGATTTGCCAACCATTACGTCGAAACTGAGGTCTTGCCTCTCTTTTCGTGGTGCATGCTATGGTTTACCATTTTGTCCTTTATTCCATCTTCTTCTTTGCACTTGTTTGTTCTCTTCTGGCCCCAGTTAAAAGACCCATGTGCTGCTTGAGATGAACTATCATATGCAAAACTGCCATGATAGTTAACGTGTTTGGTTACTTATTTGAATACAAGCAATGCTTTTAGACAAGGCTTCTAACCTAGTTCATCTAAATTTAGGTTAGAAGCCTTGTGTCTTGTGACTTGTGAGGTCAACTCACTGTAGACGAGGCAGGCAAATTTGTACGTGGCAGTTCAGAAAATTTAGTTGTGTTGATAGCCTGACCGAATTCATATCCAATAGATGAACTAAGTAACACCTAATCATCTAAAGAAATCTCCTAGTCACCTTTCGCCTAGTGTACTATGAATCCTTAACTGGGGCTAATGAGTGCCAATCCTCAATTTCCCTTTCCTGGTTGGGGATTGTGCGCGTCCAGCTTGGAAAATGGAGAAGCTCCTATGTTGTTATCGCTTCTGTAGAGTTGGGTGTTCTGAAGTTCAGTGTTTCCTTGTGCATAGTAGGTAGTAGCATCCAATGGACAACAATCAATTACATCCGGAGTTTGGCATAGTCTTCTGGATGATGGCAGTCTTCTCGATGATTAAGTATCAGTTTTGTTGTTGCAGATATATGGTGTTGCACAGAAAGAAATCTGATACCATCCTGACATGTACTACTACGGTACTACCGAGACATATTGTACATGCTTGGAAGGAACAAGAAGGTTGATGAGACGAGGCAGGTAAATCTGAAGACACGTTATTTGATTAGCACACTTGTGGCAACACCATGAGAGCCTTCTGCGGCGCTGGCTTAATCGATTTGGCGAATCTACAAGGACATGAGAAGCTCCCCTATCAGCCCCTCTCGCTGCCATTTCGTGTAATCCTGAAAGGGCTGCTCCCGTACCCCCGTACTGAGGAAGAACAAAAAGCAGGATTTTCTGGAGTTTTATCCCGATATGATTGTATATGATCCACCTGATAGCCTGTCAGATGTAGATGACAAATTCAAGTTTTGACGAATATATACATCCTTATGTTCTTTGCCTCAATCTTCCTGGTGTTGGTGTCTACTACGAGCCTATAAGCAATAAGCTTGCCTGATCAACTGATTCTTTTGTGCATTAGCCAAACCTTCATTCTCTTTGGCTCACTGCGTGGAACACCATCTTTTCTCTGCCTCTTTGTGAATCATTTTTCGGGTGCCTTTGGCACGGCTCCAACTCCGGCTGAAACAACTCTGGCTCCAACTCTGTCAGTGGAGCAGCTTTTTTGGGCTCCGGCCGGTATGGTTGGAAAAACGTTTGGCAAAACAGCTTCTCCGATGGATAGAGATGGTGAAATGTCCATAATACCCCTATCTTTTTTTTTCTCTCCTTTTATTTTCTTTTTCTTTTTTCTCTCCATTTAAATCTCTCTTCTCTCTCCATCTTGTCCCGTCAGCCATCCCCTCTCTCTCCCGCATCGCCTCTCATTCATCTCCTCCGACGCCGGCACATCTCCTCATGCCCGTCGCCCCTCCGGCCCTTCGGCCATCCCTCCTACCGCCGCCCTCCTGTCTCCCGCGTGTGTGGCGCTCTCCGACCGCCGCGTCTCCTAAGCCGGTCGCCGGGTGCTCCACCTCCGCTCCTCGGTCCCCTACCTCCGTTCCAAGATCCGCTGGCCGCGAGGTCGGATCCCGCCCCGTGATCCTCCCGCGAGGTCCCTCACCTCCCCCCAAGATCCTCCGTCCCGGAGCTCCGATCTCGCCCCGAGATCCTCCAACCGCCGGCCGCGAGGTCCCTCACCTCCGCCCCAAGATCCGCCAGCCCGAAGCTTCAATCCCGCCCCGAGATCCTCCGGCCGCCGGGCGGCCATGGCTGCTCGCAGTGGCAGCTCTGCCTCTGCTCGCGGGTCCACGGAGGGCAAGTCTGGGAACGGGGAGGAGGAGCTGCGGGGAGCTGGTTTTTTTGGCTCCGTCTGACACAAACCGCTCTAGAGAGCGTGTGGGAAGGAGCTTCTTTCGTGGAGCAGTTTTGATTTTGGTGTTTGGCGGACGGAGCGGTGGAGCGGTTGGTGGAGCGGCTGGTGAAGCTGTGCCAAAGGCACCCTTCATATAAGCTCCATCTCGAGAATTTAAAGTGTTCCCTGGCAGCCAATGTCTGATCCAGCCCTGCGCTGTACAGCCCACGGCACGGCCCTGGTCACTTCTTCCCAAGGCTGATGGTGACTGGAGTACTGCACTGTCTGACTGGTATAATTTTTGCAATTTGGTTTTTTTTACGTAAAAATTTTACGTTTGGACCTTTGGCGGAAAGAATCCCAGAAATAGACCCATAGCACGGTGCCAAAGGTCATGGCGCCGTATATACACGGCACGGCGCCACAAGACATGGCGCCATGTTGTTATACAATGGCGCCATGATTTTTAGCGTCGTATAGGTTAACTAGACGATGGTGAAGCTGACGTGTCAAAGAACGGCGCCAAAAATCATGGCGTCGTATGTCAACAGCCGTGCTGGGTCAACCTACTTTGCCCGCTCAGGCGCTCCAAAATGCTCTGACTAGACCGCCGACACCCATGATTTGTCCATCATTCAAAATGGCATTTCGTAAGGGCTCATAAGGTAGGAGGAATCAAAGATCCTCCGTGCACTTTCGCCTAGAGTTAGTTTTTTTTTCACTACTGTCTGATACGGTGGCTAACCCGAATTCATTCCTCGAATCGTAAATCATTACTATTTATTGCTTGCTCGAGTAGAGGTTTTCGAAAAGTGGGGAACCTGGATTCCCAGCAGGTGATCTCGATCACCATAATATGATATTTTTCATACAACGGCGCCATGACCTTTGACGTCGTGTTAGGGGTCCATTTTTGGAATTTTTTCTGTCTAAGGTCCACATGTAATTTTTTTTTTAAAAAAAGACTAAATTGCAAAAATTATACGTCTGACTGTAGACCACAGCAACCCAGAATCTGGAATCGACAACGGAATTCCGCCACCTGGTCCTGGCCGCATCGACCGTGGTGCCCGTCTCTCCCGTTCCACCACATTCCCCGGGGGGAGCAAGCCTGAAACCCTGATCAGAGCTGTTGAGCCGCCGCTTTCGATTGCCCTTTCCGCCCTCCTTTTGAACCACTCGTCGCCGATCCGCTCGCTCGTTGGTGCATGGGTATCGGCACCTACCACTCGGCTACTGGCCGTTGGCGATGCAGCCCGGATGGCAGGCAAGGTCAAAACCACACAGAGGATGGAAGCATGGGGGCACTTGGGCAGACCGAGCGCTGTCTGCCCCGTGCGAGCCGCCGCCGTGGCGACGCGCGCCCTGCGCACATTCCTCCAGTACATCTATCTACATCATGGCTCGGCGACCGGGGGGCTGACAAGACCCGGGAAAATCCCATCGGCTTTTCCGTTGCGAGACCGACGAGACGCTGTCTTCCCCGTGCGCCCACTGACCCGCGGGGCCCCGGTGGCCGTGGGGATCCACGCCCAGCGGCCGCCGGATCGCTCTGCCTGTCCTGTGTCTGTGTGGCTGTGTCCAGTGTCCCAGCGTCCGGTGTCCTTTGCCCCCAAAAATCTCTCGCTCCAGCGCTTGTTAATTAGTGCGGCCATTAACTCCCTCTCTGCTTTCCACGTACGGGCGCACGTGCTCCCCCGCCGATCCCCGCGCCGCAGTCGCTGCCCGGCGGGCCCCGCCGCCGGGAAGCTAGCCGTTGGGCGCCGGTGGTGGGGACTTGGGCACACCACGGCTCAGGAGTCAGGACGACAGGGTACAGCCGCGCGGCACTAGGGCGCCGGTGGTGGGGTGTACTACTACTCCGTAACTCCTGCTGCCACTGCGGCGGCTGCACTGAATGAGATAATGATCGGATTCTCCCTTGCCCTCGCGGGACCCGCGCTGTCAGCCGCATGCGGCCGTAACGTATAGGACGACCGGGTTTTAAAACTCTCCCTCGTCTCCAGGTAGAGCAGGGCTGAGCTAGCCGTTAGTTAGCGGATCTGAGTTCAATCGGGTTAGCAGAGCAGCGGCTAAATTATTCCCTCCTTTTTTCTTCTGGCGTGTACCTGCGATGCTATATAGAGCGCGGTACAATCGCTTTCCCCGCCTGCAGAAACCAAGAACAGTTCGCTCCAAAGTTCGAGCTCCTCCGAGGTAGGAGCGGCTGCACTGCGTTGCATTGAGCTAGGTAGCTAAAACTAGCAGCCAGCTGGAGTAGAGTAGGACTGTAGGAGTCGCCATGGGTGTGCGCAGCTGCCGCCACGACGGCGTCCAACGCGATGCCGTGTCGAGAAGGGAGCGGCGAGGTGGAAGCTTGCCAGTGTCGCCGCCACTGCTCCTCCTGCTGCTGCTGCTAGGGGCGGCGGCGGCGGTGCCGGCGCGCGGGCAGCTCTCGGACGGCGTGGTGATCGCGCAGGCGGACCTGCAGGGCTTGCAGGCGATCCGGCAGTCCCTTGTGGACCCGCGCGGGTTCCTCTCTGGCTGGAACGGCACGGGCCTGGACGCCTGCTCCGGCGGCTGGGCCGGGATCAAGTGCGCGCGTGGCAAGGTCGTGGCCATCCAGCTCCCTTTCAAGGGCCTCGCCGGCGCGCTCTCCGACAAGGTCGGCCAGCTCACCGCGCTGCGAAGGCTCAGCTTCCACGACAACATCATCGGGGGCCAGATCCCCGCCGCCATCGGCTTCCTCCGCGACCTCCGCGGCGTGTACCTCCACAACAACCGCTTCGCCGGCGCCATCCCGCCGGCGCTCGGCGGCTGCGCGCTCCTCCAGACGCTCGATCTCAGCGGCAACTACCTCTCGGGGAGTATCCCTTCCGCTCTAGCCAACGCCACTCGCCTCTATAGGATCAACCTCGCGTACAACAACCTCTCCGGTGTCGTGCCCACCAGCCTCACTTCTCTCCCCTTCCTTGAATCCCTTGAGCTCGGCAACAACAATCTTAGTGGCGTGTTGCCGCCCAGCATTGGCAACCTCAGGCTGCTCCACGACCTCTCTCTTGGGAACAATTTGATCAGTGGAAGCATCCCTGAAGGGATTGGCAACCTCTCAAACCTCCGGAGTTTGGACCTCTCTGATAATCTGCTAGGTGGTAGTATCCCTGATTCACTCTGCAACCTCGCTTCGTTGGTCGAGCTCAATCTTGAGGGCAATGACATTGGGGGACACATCCCGGAATGCTTTGACGGGCTCAAGAACCTGACCAAGCTGTCCCTGAAGAGAAATGTTCTCGACGGCGAGATTCCGGCCACTGTCGGGAACCTCTCGGCACTGTCAGTGTTTGACGTGTCAGAGAACAATCTCACCGGTGAAATTCCAGCCTCCTTGAGCGACCTTGCCAGTCTCAGTTCTTTCAATGTGTCCTATAACAACCTCTCTGGCCCTGTGCCGTTGGTTCTATCCAACAAGTTCAACTCCACCTCGTTCGTTGGAAACCTTCAGCTCTGTGGGTTCAACGGCTCCGCCATTTGCACTTCCGCTTCATCTCCGGTGGCGTCGCCGTCTCCTCCACTGCCTTTGTCGCAGCGGCGAACACGGAAGCTCAACAAAAGGGAGCTCATCTTTGCAGTGGGCGGCATCCTCTTGCTCTTCTTGCTCCTGTTCTGCTGCGTCCTCCTCTTCTGGAGGAAAGACAAGACGGAAGAGAGCTCATCCACCAAGAAGAGCGCCAAGGACGCGACCGCCACCAAGACTGTTGGGAAGCCCGGGTCCGGCGCAGGCTCGGGCACCGACGGCGGCGGTGATGGCGGCGGCAAGCTGGTCCATTTTGACGGGCCACTCTCGTTCACGGCGGACGACCTGCTGTGCGCGACCGCGGAGATCCTGGGGAAGAGCACCTACGGGACGGTGTACAAGGCGACCATGGAGGACGGCAGCTACGTCGCGGTGAAGCGTCTCCGGGAGAAGATCGCCAAGAGCCAGAAGGAGTTCGAGGCGGAGGTGAACACGCTCGGCAAGCTCCGGCATCCCAACCTCCTCGCCCTCAGGGCTTACTACGTGGGGCCCAAGGGCGAGAAGCTCCTGGTGTTCGACTACATGCCCAAAGGCAACCTCGCCTCTTTCCTCCATGGTAAGCTCACTTGCTCTGTATTTACAGTCAGTGATCAATCGTAATGGTTTTGCTTCTTTGCGCTTACATTGGTGTCGCTCGATCTTGTATCGCAGCTCGTGCGCCGGATAGCAGCCCTGTGGACTGGCCGACGAGGATGAACATCGCCATGGGCGTGGCGCGGGGGCTGCACCACCTGCACACCGACGCCAACATGGTGCACGGCAACCTCACCAGCAACAACATCCTCCTCGACGAGGGCAACAACGCCAAAATCGCCGACTGCGGCCTGTCGCGCCTCATGAGCGCGGCGGCCAACTCCAGCGTGATCGCCGCCGCGGGCGCGCTCGGCTACCGAGCCCCCGAGCTCTCCAAGCTGAAGAAGGCCAACACCAAGACCGACATCTACAGCCTCGGGGTGGTCATGCTCGAGCTCCTGACAGGCAAGTCGCCCGGGGACACCACCAACGGCCTCGACCTGCCGCAGTGGGTGGCCTCGGTCGTCGAGGAGGAGTGGACCAACGAGGTGTTCGACCTGGAGCTCATGAAGGACGCTGCCGCTGGCTCAGAGACTGGAGAGGAGTTGGTCAAGACTCTGAAACTGGCATTGCATTGCGTCGATCCTTCGCCACCAGCGAGACCCGAGGCCCAGCAGGTCCTGCGGCAGCTTGAGCAGATCAAGCCCACTATCGCGGTCTCTGCCGCCTCGTCCTTCACCGGTGAGCCGAGCCATACTACCGCGACCGCCACCAGCGTCACCGACGACACGAAATCCACAATTACAGAGTAGAGTCAGCCCCTTGCAGACTGAAATTTGCAGTTCTTATAGTTAGTTACTCCAGTATCTCAATAAGTAGACTTCAGAGTCTATCCGTTTTTACTTCAGTCTGTACATACAGGTGGTAGGGGGTAGGAGAATTTTGGTTGCGTTGTCATTCTTTGATTCCTGAATTCATTTGTATCTGCCAGAAGCACTCCTTGTTATCAGAAGATGATTTGGGAGTGCTGGCTTCTGATTAAGTTTGAAATGAAGTTTGATGATTCATTACTTATCTGAAATGTATCCCAATATTTCCTTCTCAAGACATTTTCTTTCTGGTTTCTGATGACAAAATTGTTTCCGGATCCTTTTTTTTTTCTGTCATCATGGCAGAAGAAAAAAAGGGTGAACGTACACCAGTATGTTCTCTATTCTAATACTAGACAGGGATTATCTGATGCAGCAGTTTTTGTTGCTGTGCGGCGTGCAAATGCTCAAATCACCTGCTACCTAATTTGCTAATTATGCACGCTATTGAAATCCCAAACCAGTACGAATTCTGATGTGGCAGAGTGTATTTGGTAGCCGGCAGACTTTAAGGTTACGGAAGAGTTGTATTTTTTTTTTTTTTTTGGGAGGAACGTGGTAGCTATTTTTCATAGCAGTTCCTTAACAGGCAGTAACTATCCACTGAGTGTAGATTTAACCCCTCCGAGTGCTAGACTGCTAGGTGACGTGAATTACAACCCCAAACATACTGTCACTGTCAAGTTGGCACCGGACTAGGTCTGAACCACCTGCACATTTGGCTATATCTGCTTACATCTAATGGTCAGCACAAGTGTACTACCAGTTTTCTTACCATTACTGCGTTCTGTAAAGGAACAGCCTATCTGAAGTTGGGTGCAGAACATGCGTACTGAATTCATCAACCTTCCAAGCTAAAAGAGTCCAAGCAACCTATCATCTTTTGTAAACTTTAAATCTCATTAGGAATATGGGAACAGCTGTATGGGAATATCTCCAGCTCGTGCTGGGATTTTGACAGTTTCTGTGAAATTCTGGAATCCCAAGTTTGCAGCTAACTGCACTGCACAAATTTGTACTATTTCATTGATATGTTGCCATTGGGATTTGGGAGCTCGGTATTTTTTAATTTATATTTTAAAATTCGTTATTTGCAAAAAAAAGGCCGAATGAAAGTTATGCAACAAAACTTTAATTTGGGCCTTTTTTCAAAAACGAATTAAAAATATATTTTAAAAATGGGGAACTCGGCAGATTCCCTCTCCAGCACAACGGCGAGAAAAATAGGGTTTAGCAAATAGAAATTCTGGTACTTGCCCTCGCAGTCCAGCAAATAGAACTGCAAACACACGTGTTCAAGAATGCCTCTTGTTGTAGCATTGGCTGTCCTACACAAAAAATAGGATCGAGTTACTCGAATTGGAACTCAATTCATTGGCACTGTAAGTTTTGACATGGCCAAATCTCACAAACCCAAACGAAAACACCAAGTCAATTTAAAGCTTGTTTATTTGTAAGCAGGCAATTGAACATTTGAATGCTTTGCGCTGAAGTGACCTGAACACGGACTTCGTCTGCTGAACGCTGATGCATGTTTCTTTCAACATTACGACGATGAAGCTGGCAAAGATTAGTTAATTGCTACCAGCAAGAAATTGATCGAAGTGAGTACGCTAGCTCAATTACCCTAACTAATCATAACACACCTGCGTCGCCTCCTGGCTACCTAATGGCTGAAAGATGAGGAATTGTTCAGGGGTAGTGGGAAAGGAAGGCCGATTGACTTCACTTTGTCAAAGAACCTACTGACTCCTAAACCTATAGTGTGGGTATAGGCTCGCTTTGGAGAGGTTCTGCTACTGCAAAGTCGTGCACTTGCAGATTTCTGTAGTATGAGGCGTTGCAAACTTTCTTGCTTTCTGTTTTGCAGTCACTTTCAGAGTTTAAGTCCCAGTCTTCTTTGTGATGCATGTGCTGTTCTTTTTGTTTATTCCTTTCTTGGCGTCGAAATGTATTGGTTCATTACTCCTTTCACACTAGAGCTACATTTTGCCAATAATAACGTTACCGAAATTCAGTCTACATCTGCTAAAACAGAAAAGTGCATTTCCCCAATGGCAACTGAACAGAACTAGCACTGCACCCTGACAAAAGCTAAACCCTGCTACCCTTTTTTACCAGCAGAAGGAAGCAAGAACTTTTTTCCTGCTCTACCGTCTTGATTGACTGAGTTAATGCAACCTTTCTACAAAAGCTTCTAGAACGTGAATGATTACCACTACAAACCTTGAACAGTATCCACAATACTAGCAACATAGTAGACATATAAACAACAGGCGAAGTAAAATGATTGGAAACGGTGAAACAACCTAGTAGGGAATAGCTAGAGACATAAACAACCGTAGCACCCAGCCTCTGAAAGTCTGAATGGTGGTCGCTGCGCTAGACCAGTGGGTGTAACAACTCCCCGTCAGCAGCAGCACCGCGAAGAACCAGAACTACATCGTACTTGATCGCCACCCTAAAGGCCAAAAAGGAGGAGGGCGCCTCACTCACGTCGCGCGAATCAGAACCTAATCTTCCAAACGCCAAACAACCGCACTGCTCCACCACACTCCCTCCCTGCTCGTCTACCGTTCCCCCGCGGTCTGGCCTCTATATATACCTTCGCCGGCCTGCGACTCCGTCACCACGGCAAGAAACCACCAGAGCAGCAAGCAAACAAAGCCAGCCATTGCCGGAGCGATGGCGGCGATGGCGAGGTCAGGTCTCGTGAAGCTCCTCTGCTCCTCCACTCTTCTCCTCTGCTGCTTCCTGCTCCCGGGCGCCCTCGCCGAGGAGCGCTTCTACGAGTTCGTTGTAAGTGACTTTGATCTTGAATTCTCGATTCGTTGCAAAAGCTCCGTTGGCGCTCATGGTTTTCTCTGGCCCTTTCTTGCTCTTGCAGGTCCAGGAGGCGCTAGTGAAGAGGCTGTGCAAGTCCCAGAAGATCATCACGGTGAACGGGCAGTTCCCGGGGCCGACGATCGAGGTGTACAACGGCGACACGGTGGCGATCAAGGCCGTGAACATGGCGCGGTACAACGTGACGCTGCACTGGCACGGCCTCCGGCAGCTGCGCAACGGGTGGGCGGACGGGCCCGAGTTCGTGACGCAGTGCCCGATCCGGCCCGGCGGCAGCTACACGTACCGGTTCACCATACAGGACCAGGAGGGCACGCTGTGGTGGCACGCGCACAGCTCCTGGCTCCGCGCCACCGTGCACGGCGCGCTCATCATCCACCCAAGGAGGGGCCTCCCCTACCCGTTCCCCAAGCCGCACAAGGAGTTCCCCGTCATCCTCGGTATGCATGGCTACCATACCTTTCCTGTGCCGTGTGCTGCACGATCAAACTGATTGATCCTCTTCTGGTGCTTGCTTGTGTTCTGCTGGCGTTGTTCTCTCTGACGAACGTGTGAATGTGCTTGTGCAGCGGAGTGGTGGAGGAGGGACCCCATCGCCGTGCTCCGGCAGTCCATGATCACCGGCGCGCCGCCCAACGTCTCCGACGCACTCCTCATCAACGGCCAGCCGGGAGACTTGCTCCCATGCTCCAGCCAAGGTGAGCGTCGTTTGATTTGTAGTACTAGTAAGGTTGTCAACATGAGGGGCAGGGGCGTGCAGATACAACTTGAAAGGTTTTTTTTTAAAAAAAATGAAAATTCCCTAGTAATGAATTAATGATTCAACAAGCACTGCACAAATTCCAGATTTGGTTAAACCGACCAAGGCAACTTTTGGCTAGGAAAAAGGCAACCCATGCATCTATCAGCATACAGTAGGTCTCTTCTAACCGTACGGCATGTAAACGAATCCATGGTCGCTTTTTATATTCTGCCATACAAGGTGACAAAAACAAAGAGACAAACTTCAGATGTCAATTAAACAAAAAAATGTACATAGAGAAGAAACATTCTAACCAATTTCAGCATGCGTATGATGCATGTCACCCGCTTTGACTAGCAAGTAGCAATGTTTTCTCCACTAGCCTCACCAACTAATTTCTCTTCGCGTGCAACGCATATGCACGTGTCACGTCGTCAATGCAGAGACGAGCATCATCCCTGTGGTCGCCGGCGAGACGAGCCTGCTGCGCATCATCAACGCGGCCATGAACACCGAGCTCTTCGTCAGCCTCGCCGGGCACCGTATGACCGTGGTCGCCGCGGACGCCATGTACACCAAGCCCTTCGACACCACCGTCGTCCTCCTCGGCCCCGGCCAGACCACCGACGTCCTCGTCACCGCGCACGCCGCCCCGGGACGCTACTACCTCGCCGCGCGTGCCTACGCCTCCGCCCAGGGCGTCCCCTTCGACAACACCACCGCCACCGCCATCTTCCAGTACAAGAACGCCGGCCCCGGCTGCCCCACCACCTCCGGCCGCTCATCCAGCAGGTCCTCCTCCGGCCAGCTCGGCCGCGCCGGGCCGCGGCCGATGCTCCCGTTCCTGCCGGCGTTCAACGACACGAACACGGCGACGGCCTTCTCCAACAGCCTCCGGAGCCCGCACCCGGTGAGGGTGCCCGGGCCGGTGACCCAGGAGGTGTTCACCACGGTGGGGTTCGGGCTCTTCAACTGCCGCCCGGGCCCCTTCTGCCAGGGCCCCAACAACACCCGGTTCGGCGCCAGCATGAACAACGTCTCCTTCCAGCTCCCCAACACCGTCTCCCTCCTGCAGGCGCACTACCACCACATCCCCGGCGTGTTCACCGACGACTTCCCGGCGTTCCCGCCGGTGCTCTTCGACTTCACCTCCAGGAACGTCCCGCGGCCGCTGTGGCAGCCGGTGAAAGGCACGAAGCTGTACCGGGTCAGGTACGGCGCCGTGGTGCAGATCGTGTTCCAGGACACGGGCATCTTCGCGGCGGAGGAGCACCCGATGCACATCCACGGGTACCACTTCTACGTGCTCGCCACGGGGTTCGGCAACTACGACCCGCGCAGGGACGAGGCCAAGTTCAACCTGGTGGACCCGCCCAGCCGGAACACCATCGGCGTGCCCGTCGGCGGGTGGGCCGTGGTGCGGTTCGTGGCCGACAACCCAGGGGTGTGGCTGGTGCACTGCCACATCGACGCGCACCTCACGGGCGGGCTCGCCATGGCGCTGCTGGTGGAGGACGGCGGGAACGAGCTCGAGGCCACCGTGCCGCCGCCGCTCGACCTGCCCGTCTGCGTGCTGTAGAGGGTTTTCCTTTCCTTCAATTGGCTTCTTGCTCGTGTACGTGGCTGCGTGGTGGTAGTACAGTGAGGCTGTCTGGCTGTGTGCGTTGTATTTGTGCTACGTGTTTGCATTGGCGATTGGGCGCTGTAATTTCGATTCCGATTTGAATTTTCAAAGAAAGGGGGGAATATATTATTGCGGATCGAGTTCATCACTTCATTGGGTCCATTTGGTCATGGGCTTTCTGTTTTTATGAGTTCTTCATGGGCTTCATTTTGCTTAAGCAATACTAACTACCGGGCGACATGGGCCCTTAAATTAGAGTAGGCCTTTTAGAGAACAACTTTCAAGGCTAATTTTTATTGTGTACCTAGCCAAAATTTTCCAACTGCCTGAACAAAAATCCTCTTTGTTTTCTGATTAAAAAAAACTATAACAAGCCTAGAGCCTGAAGGTCACTACTTTAGAGGGCTTCAACAACACCAAAACTAGCAAATTTGTAGCGGAACTACGCTAAGTACTCTATAATTTTTTTTTGAACATAAGTACTTTCAAAATCATTGGACAATATAAAGCTCGACGAACTATTGAAGTTGTTTAAGTGATCCATAAAAGCTCGATGCATTCAGGAAAAAAAATAAAGGGCAGTACCAGTACGTGCATCACATTTCTCACGTACTCATTGCAGCACAAAGAACGGCATTGCTTAGTGGCGATATGCTAGTAGGCCAACGGTGTCAAAGCACACGCAACTTTCACACCGAGACTAACACTATCTCTAGATCATCAGTAGGTATTCTAATTGCAATTATGGAGCTGGCATCGCTTTGTCCCATACAGGTGGAGGAAAGCCAGCACTAAAGAGTGGAGGACTGTCAGCACCATGTCCCCTGCTTGGTGACCACTGGATGTAGATCTGATGGCTGTGATCTGATCTCGGTTCACCAAGATGCGCCGGCGGTTCGCTACCTCGAAGTGCATGTTTGTATGGTGGGATCAAATTAATCTGATTTGAGTTTGTGATGTCTCACTGCATGTTACCCGGCCATTAGCTTACTTTTTTTTTGAAACGAAACCCGGCCATTAGCTTACGTTGAGCCGCCATTTGGAGCTGGATGTCACTAGTGTCTATGTGTATTGATCGAGCCTAGGGGAAGCCCATGGAATACACATGGGTATCCCGGGTTAATCCAGACACTTTAATTATACTTTTGATAGTGACATGTTTAGAGGATATATATATGCCTATATTAATCTATGATGTCAATGTCTAATGAAATAATTCTTCATGGACACAATACCTGCACCATTACTCCATTAGCAATACCTCAGATGGAACAAGTGAACACATGCCAATTGGCTGGTTTTGTGGGCATTGTGTATTAAGAGTATGGGCTCTCCATCCTTATTAGATGCTTCCCCTGGTTATCTAGTAACATAGAATTATATTGGAGAACTAATGAGAAAAACAAGTAATACCACTAGCACGAGTGCTGAGAAAGGTCTGGAGAACTGAACATTCACCAATTGATGTATCAGAATGTGCAATAATCTGGGATCAAACAATCTGTGGACCCCCAATATTAGGCCACTTGTGCGTACAGCGATCGGAACACGGATAGTTTTTTCACCATTGGCATAGCAAATTCAATGAACGCTTCGAGGGAGTAGTGTTCAAGTCAAAGTAACCAAAAGAGAACACCTCAAAACCAAGAAGTATTGGGACGATAAGGTTGGGTCGTTCAATGGCAGCTCATCTTTTCATACGGATTTGTGAGATCTCAATGTGGTTGCACACACTCCGACCTGTATGGGCGCAAGAGCTCCCTTTGAGTTCCTGTACGGACCAATGGAGGTACAGTTGCATCCCTTACGTACCCCCTAATCCTGTGGAAATTTAGAGTTCTTTACACCATCTTAGTATGAACTGTAGGAAGAGTCCCAACATAACCAACATACTCTAATGATGATGGGGTTAGAAGTTACTAATGTATACATAGAAGACGCACTTGTACTGTGTTTACTTTAATTTGCTCTAGAATTTGCATGATAATATATTCCAACTTGTTTAACAGCTTCTCATCTTAGCCTGTATATAAAAACCAGTGCCACCCTGCCATGCCAAAGGGCGAAGCGAGCTCTCACTTCTCAGAGCCAAGCAACTCCAGGTGCAGGCAGGCAAAGAAGCCAGCATGGGCAACAGCCTGCGGTGCTGCCTGGCCTGCGTGCTCCCCTGCGGCTCCTTCGACGTGATCAGGATCGTCCACCTCAGCGGCCACATCGAGGAGTACACCCGCCCGGTCACCGCCGGCGAGGTCATCGCCGCGCACCCCAACCACGTCCTCAGCAGGCCGTGCTCCCAGGGCGGCGCGCGGCGGATCCTGATCGTCGCGCCGGACTCGGAGCTTAAGCGAGGGTGCTTCTATTTCCTGGTGCCGGCCTCGTCGGTGCCGGAGAAGAAGAGGACTAAGCCGCAGCAGCAGCAGAAAAAGGCGCGGCCGCAGAAGACCGCGCCGAGCGCTGCGGTTGCTAAAGAGGCGAAGAAGGACAATGGCGACAGGTACCTGGCGGAGGTTTTGTCGGAGGGCAAGGCCAGCCTGAAGCGCCGCCGGAGCGGCCGTTCCACGGTGTGGCGGCCACACCTTCACAGCATCCTGGAAGAGGATGCGAATGACTCGTGAGATTCGTGAGATCTCGCATCTTTCTGTCTCATGTAAATAGTCATGGTGGCTGTGCATGGTGTGCGCCATGTATGTCTGATCCTTGAGTTTTAGGTGAGAGGCAGCACCACTTTTTGCCTCTCTGATTTGCTCCTTCTGCTAGATTTTTCGCTCCCACCGCGGTTAAAGTTTTGAAGTCGGTGAGAGTTACCGAATAGGTTGTGAAGGAGGAACAGGGGTCAAGATTATTGGGTACTCTTGATGTACGCCTTCTGAAATGGAGTGTGTGATTTGAACTTGGAAAGTTCAGTACACATATTTTGTATTTGTTCAGTTCGGTCATGAACGTCTCAGATGCAGGTCTCAATTTCAGGGTTGTAGTTTAACGAATCTGTACATGAGCTCGGTCGTTGAAGTTTCTGAATTTCATGCAGAGACAAGTTTTTTTGTGGTTCAATTTGTTTTGAGAGTTTGAATGCACTGCTTTACACCTATTCAGAGGGGACAGAAAGAAAAAGTTAGGAAGTTTCAAGCCAGAAGATATTATTTCAGAAAGAGTTTACATTATGTGAGGGACACCGTGACTACATTTGCAATGTTAGAAAACGAGGTCAATTCGACAATGTGGTCGAGGAATGGACGAAACTAATGTAGTAACTCAACCGAAGCAACCTGTTGCGCTCTGTCAATTCAGAACAGAAAACTTCAGCCTGTAAAAATGATTCATTCGCTCGTCGACAGTAATGCCACTCATTAGTCATCAGCAAGCTTTGCTTGGAAGTCAGTCTAGAAGTACAATGGATTGCTATTCTGTCTTCTCTTCATTTGACTACAGAAACAATAGCATCCTAACAAAAGGAATCCAATCCTGTCATATGTCGAGGGAGCAAATCGAATTGGAGGAGCACAGAACAAAATCCCCCATCTACGATGGAAACCTATCTGTGAGTTGACAGTTCAGATGTCTTAAGTTATGTACTAGTAGCACTAATCCCCAGCAGCTCACCACCATTGATGCACAAGCACGCCGCTTTTGCGGAGCGAGGTGAACAGCTCCAGGCACTCGGCGTACGTGTTGGAGTACTTGGGCGACCGCTCCCCGGGGCAGCACCTCTGCCACCGGTTGTAATGGCACTCGAGGAACAACTCGTCAACAAGGCAGATCGCCCCAGTGTCGATCATCCTCGGGACGAGGTCGAACTCGGTGCCCTCCACGTCCATCTTCATCACCACGTAGTCCTGCCCCGACGCCGTCCGCTTCAGCCACTCGGCGAGGTCGAACGCCTGGACGCGCCGCACCTCGCCGGACGACACCCCCCTCGTCTCCCCCGCCGCGGGCCTGATGCGGCCCATGCCACGGCCGTTCGGCTTCCCGGCGCCGCCGCCGCCCTTCTTCTTGCCGGGCCCGGGCCCATCGTTGATCTCGAACGTGAGCGTCTCGTTTCGGACCCAGGCGGCGTAGGGGAGCAAGGCGACGCCTCTCCTCCTGGCGTAGTCAGCGTGGAACGCCGGGTCGGCCTCGACGGCGAACACCTCGAAGGTGTGGTTCTGCTTGGGGTACTGCTTCCGGAACCAGCCGCCGATGCTTGAGCCGTAGCTCCGGGCGCCCACGTCGACGTACATGTACCGGCGCTTGAAGCCGATGTCGGCGAGCGCCGGCAGGTACCTGATGTTCTTGATGTTCCTCTTCAGCGTGATCCATGGCTTCGCCGGCTCGTCTCGGATCAGCGGCTCGGCGAGCCCGATGATCTCGAGCTTGTGGTCGCAATCCGCGCAAGTGCCCCCGGAATTGTTTCCGTTGGAGGGGGACGTTCCGGTGGTGGTGGGGATGTCTGCATGCTTCCGGAAGACTAGTTCACGGAGCGTGGAACCATCCGCGCCGTTGATCACGCGGGAGCGGAGCAATCGGAGGGACGGGAGGATGGATTGGAGGGAGCGGAGGCTGTAGGCGTCGCTGGCGCCGGACGTGAGGACCACGAGGTGCCCGTGGCCGTCCGGCTTCACGATCCGCGCCGCCTCGCCGGCGAGGTCGGCCTGGCGCTCGGAGAAGTCGAGGGCGCGCCCGGCGTACACGAAGTCAACGGAGGAGTCCGGGAACGGGAGGCGGCGGTCGTGTCCGGCGACGGCGAGGGGAGGGGACCGCTCCCTGGCGACCGCGACGGCGCCGACCACGCCGAGCTCACGCAGCGCCATCGCCTCCTGGGCGCCGCCGAGGCAGACGGCGACGGAGGACGCGGCGAGCATGCCGTCCGCGAGGTGCCTGCGGAGCACGGCCGCGTGGCGGTCCACCGCCCGCCGCCACTCGCGGGTGCGCCACGCGTCGGGCGACCGACGGACGACCGCCTGCGCGTGGGCCCTCCTCCTCTTCCCGGCCGCCGCGGGCAGGACGGCGGGGTCGGCCGCAGCGCTCCCCCCGCCGGCGCCGACGACGGCGAGTTCCACGGTCAGGAGCCAGAGCCCGAGCGCGACGACGCCGAGGAGCAGGACGGCGCGCGTGAGCGACACGCGCCCCGCCGGGATCATGCCTCCCCGGCCTGCGTCAGCCGATCGCGCTAGGCGGCGGCCGATTGTATGGAAGCAGAAGCGGGCGCCGACGAGCGACGAGGAGGGAAGCGGGCTTGGGAGACCGGAGGACGGGAGGGGCGAAGGTGGAAAGTGGGGTCCCCAAATGGGATGGGAATTGGGAATGGGACGCGGGCTGCTTCTTGGTCTGCTGTTTCCATTGGAATCGGGGCTTGAAGAAGCGAAACTGACGATGGAGAGTAGGAGAAGAGCGGTTGGCCCTTCGGTAGTGGCATGCAATAATTTTGAACCGTGCCATTACCTGTAAAGTTTGGAACGTGAAATGTACATATTTCCAGTGAATTGTGCCAACTTTAAGCATGATCGAGAATTGATAATGCAGTACTAATATACACTAGGAGCATTAATCTATATTTACGTGCCAGTAGTGATTAAATAGCTGATGCCAATCATGGCCCGTTCATGAGACACGCAACGAAATCCCGTACCCGTACCTGGCGGGAGCCACTCCCGTGCCGCGGCGGTTTCTGCAGGCCAGTGGACTTGTACTGAAGTACTGAGACACTCTAGAAGGACCACGACGGAAAGAGGGAACCAGCGGTTTCGTAGCGTGCCGGTGTAAACCGTTGGCCGGAGCAAACGAAGAAAGTAGAAGAAGAATGAGGAAATTTATGGGGCACACAAAGAAAGTAGCTCGTTTAGATTCGTCAAGTCCCACGACCGCTGCCTCCGCCTCTGTCCCAGCCGGCGGATGCCACACCCCCTTTGCCCACCGCCACCCCGCTCTTCCTCGTCGCTCACGCCGCCAAACTCCACCAGAGCCGCTGGCCATTCAAAGCCTATGAAACCCCCAATCCTAAATTGACCCTCACGCGTGAGCAGTCAACCTAACGCCACGTGCGTGGAGGTCCCATGCGCTGATGCGCTCCACCTGCCAGTGCCCACCATCCCCTGTGCCTTATCCCTATCTCCCTCTACGCTTTCCTCCTCGTGCTCTCTCTCTCACCCGGTTCCTCTTTCCTCACCTTCTTCTTCGTCAGATCTGGGCATCGAGCGGCGCGAGGGACAGAGGCGAGGCGCGGCCACGTCGGACTGCCGGTGCGCGCTCCCCGTCGGCCGGCGGCGGCATCTGGCCCTTGCGCGGACAGGCGGCGAGTGCTTCCCGCGGGGCACGACAGGCGCCGCCAGGCCCCCGCCGGGAGGGGGCGCGGCGGTGGAGCTCCGGCCCCGACGTGGAGGCCATGGGCCGGCGGTGCCCAACCCTCGTCGGGAGGGAGACGCAGCGGCGGAGCGCTGCGCCTATACCTGATCAAGGGTTACCCGACCCGATAAACCCGACCGAAAAACCCGACCCGACCCGACCCGAGCATGTGACTGGTCGGGCGCAGGTCAATTTTTTAACCCGAAACACAAAAAACCTGACCCAACCCGACGCGACCCGAAAAAATACACGTGAAACCCGAAAACCCGACCCGAACCCGACGCAACCCGACCCGACCCGACCATGCCACGGGTCGGGCGCGGGTCAACAATTTCGACCCGCCAACCCGACATGACCCGACCCGAACCCGACATGACCCGACCCATGATTAGGTATAGCTGCGCTCTGCCGACTGCCGTAGAGGCCACGAGCCCCGACCACTGCTGGGAGGGAGGCGCGGCGACGGAGCTCCAACCCGCCCCCGCCCCCGCCCTGGAGGGCGCGCGCCGGCGGCACCTGGCCCCCGCCGGAGGTGGCGCGGCGGCCGACCGTCGGATCCAGAGTCGAGGCGACGATCTTGCCATTTTTTTCTTTTTTTTCGAAACATTTTGTGAAAACTTTTTTAAATCTTTCTCTATTTTTTTCAAAAACTTTTTTGAAATGATTTGAATTATTCTATGAAAATCATTCTTAAAAAACTTTTTATAAAAGTTTTTTGAATTATTTTTCGAAAATATTTCTTATAAAACTTTTTTTGTTTTATTTTTTGATTTTTTCTAAAAATATTTCCTAAAAAATTTTTGTAAACTTTTCGAATTTTTTGCTGAAAACATTTCTTCAATATTTTTTTAGAAATTTTATTTCTAACTTTTTTTTAAAAAGAATCAGAAAAGGGTGAGAGAGTGGGTTCGGAGGATGTGTGGCAGTGGTGTGGCATGGACGCATGGTGGACCCCCCTCCCCCCACGTGTGGCATGTCGGGACGTCGCCCGGTGCGGCGGGTGGGAATGGGATGGTGGGCAGATGGGACGCATGGGGAGCACACGTCGGGCGTGAAGGGGACCGGATCGAGCGTAAGAAAGGCAACTACTGGGTACCCGTAAATTAGCTCTCCCATATGAAACCTAGAAATCTTAACCTAACTCGTCAACCTCAACCACCTGCCCAGTCGGCGGCGATCTCACTGCCAGATGCTGCCCCCCCCCCCCCCCCCCCCCACACCACACCTCCGGCAGTTCCTCCGAACTTGAGGGGTGGTGTTCATGGATCCGCCAACGTCCCTGAAGGCCCGTGACATGCTTTCTCAGCCCAACAACATTTCGGCCCACTCAAAACTCATCTTCTTCCACGCCATCATCTTCCTCACGCCGGAGACGACGACTATTCCCTCACACCACCCTCCACCTTTATCTCCAGCGCCTCCCGTCGCCATTTTCGCCTCCACCACCTGTCACCACCTCTTCTGTCGGCGACCGGTGGCACCCCGACGCCTTGCTACCCTACCCACAACCTGCCGCCACGATAATTCAACGAGCTTTCTTCGTTGCCCCTGGCTACCCTTGCCTGATCCTTGGGCCACTGGATGTCCATCCGCAGACCCCTGCTGGCGGCGTCCCCACCGCCGTGCCGCCCACAACCCTCCTCTGCCACCGGGGCCTACCTACGCCCCACCTCTTTTCTAAGGCCGGCGACCATGAACCTTCCCCGACAACTTTGAACTCCCGAAACCTCTAACCCTAGCAGTGGCGGCATGCGGCAGCGAGCTCAAGGAAGAAGAAAGTCGTCGAAATGGTCTTTGCCTACATCGTTGGGTCGTATTGGGCCAAATTCGCGAGCGTCCGCGCTATGTTGGGTTGTTTTTTATGATGGCTCGCTGATGCGACAGATAGTATTTGTCGTACTCGAGTCATCGGCAATGTTGGAGATGGCGGTGGCGCATGCACTGAGAAAAGAGGAGAGGAAGCGGCGGCGTGAACGGACGACGTGAGAAACAAAACTTCCAAAATTATATAGGTTTCCTTTTTTTTAGGAATTATAGGAGTATGGCTTGAGTCTACTGCCCTTTGTTGGGTTAGTGTATGGGCCGTAACACAAAACAAACTTGTCCAAATTGACAAAATGGAACCTGATGACTGATGATGGTACATTTGGCCCATGTCGCAGCAAAGCAAGTCGAAAGTTGATGTATACACTCTTTCACCTGTTACTTTCATATACTCTTAGAATAAATGGAGATCCACGACAACTAGATCAATCGACGTGTCTGGGCGCTTGAATGTAACAGGGACACGTCCGCCCAATTTGTGCGAAAACACGCAGATTTCCCTTGATAAGAAAGCGCCTAGAAAAAGTGAAAACGACAATTGGAGAAGAAAAGAACGCAGCACGGTCCACATGATTGTACTAGGTTTGCAGTCAAGACGGAAGGCCACTAATACTAAATCCATGGACAAGAAACCCAACATCACTTGCACAATTCCAGACACTTCCGCCAGGGACCCAAAAGTGAGACCCCACATGTCATTCAGGCTTCTTCTCCAGGTAATCACGACGCCAGGCGTACTGACACGTCGTAGCACAGTAGACACTCTGGACAAATCTACTATCAGTGACCGACTGTGGGCCCGGGCACACCCTCCAGGAGATTATTGGGTTAATCAGGACCAAGCATCTGCTGAAGTGCTGATCTGCCAGTGCTAAAATTAATAACCGCGCTTTGCTTCCAAATCCACCTCTGCTAAATGCACAAGTGCCTTCCCGGCATCACTCACAAAGCACTTTATTTTCGCTATTCCCCTCCCGGCCCGGCTCCCAGTTCGCTTACCACCACCCTCGAGGGGCTGCGCCGCCGGTACAGCAAGCGATGGCGATGGTCACGACAGACGCAGCCGCCGCAACCGCGGTCGTGGAGAAGCCGCGGGACGCTGAGAAGCCGGACTACGCCCCCCACAACGGCGCCTCCGCCGCGGATGGCGGCGTGGGCGCCCGCTCCCGCGGCGCCAACGGAGGGGGCGTGGTGGATTCGGTGGTGGCGCGGTGGCGGCGGGAGGACATGCTCGACAAGAGCCCCCTCGCGCTGCACGCCGCGGCGGCTGTCTTCGCCTTCGTCGCGCTCGTGCTCGTCGCGTCCAACCAACACGGGGACTGGATGCAGTTCCAGCGGTACCAGGAGTACAAGTACGCGGCCTGACGCTGCTTGCTGGGTTCGATTTCGGCGTGGTCTTCGTCGATTCGGGTTTTATTGAGGGGTTTACCGCGTCTTCTGCCTTGCCCTAGGTACCTGCTCGCCATCGCGGCGCTGGCGTTCCTCTACTCGTTAGCGCAGGCGGCGCGGCACGCGTTCCGGACGCGCAGCGGCGTCGACCCCGTCTCCGCGCCGTCAGGGAGGCTTCTCGATTTCGTCGGTGATCAGGCGAGTGATTGCTTTCAACTGATGTTGGTCTGTAGATATACAGCTTGATGTTTAGAGATAGTTGGTTTGCTCAATCAGCAAAGTGTGATGTCTCGATTTCTCGATCTGGTCGTGATTCCTGCTAAGTGAAACGGAAAGGGGGGAGAGTGTGGTAGAAGGGGTAAAGTCTGAGTGCAATTTATAAAGTGATAAAGCAAGAGTAAAGGTTCCAGTATAGACATTCTACTTCTAGGGTGAAGAAACACATCAACACAGTAGTACTGTCTCGTAGAATTCTCTCTGGTAGTTGTTAAGCTCACCTGAGGCACTTAATATCAGAATACTACGGCTAACTTGCTGGATCGGTAGATTGGTCTTTAGAGCATTATTTTTTTTTGCAAAACATCTTTAGAGCATTATGATGTTCCTTTTCCAGGCACATCTTCAACTAGACAACCTAATACACCCCTTTTTGGTTCTTTTTGGAAGAAACTAAATAAAATGATAGTGGGCTAGAGTTCTCAATAATGGACTAATGGTCCAATAATTTGGGTAATCTGTATAAGTATCAGCGAATGACAGACCAACAGCAGCAATGATGGTAATGTGGTGCCCACTGTCCAGTATGGCATTGCTATGGTGAAATTGTAGTGGTTGTACCAATTGTTGGAATGTGATGGAAGTTTGAAGTATGTTTTGAATCTAAAGTTGGTTGGGGATACAGTATTGCCTGTCAAATATTTTTGTTCATGATGTCCATCCAGTGGATTATGCTTGAATGCATTGAAGTACTCCAGGTGTATGTCTTGGTCCTGCACTTCTTTGCTAAGCATATTTGTTTTATCAGGTTTTGCAGATAATATGACTATTTACCGTTCCACTTGTCTTGCTTGTTCGGTAGCTTTAGACCTCAAATCTCATTAAGAAAATCTTGCAATTTGAATATGTGCCCCCACCCCCCTTATTTTAAGGGTACTGAAGTATATTTGCTGGAACTTGAATTTACTTTCCAGTGCATGCTGCATACTTAAATTTTGTTAGTAAAGGAAAGTTAGAATAATAAGGTTAAAAGCCGGCATGTAGAATTACATGAAATTGTTACCCACCCATGTGGTGTATTCTCAATCAGTTAAACTGGCTAATAGGGTTTTGGTCTTTTGGATCAAACTTCTGTTCATGCTTATCGTTCTTAGATTCTTCGATCATGATTTAGGAGCTTATTTATTTCATTATGATTCCATTTGTAGTTCAAGATAGCACGAAAAGAGTATTTTACCTTTTTTCGCTTTCTTTTATTTTGAGGGCTCCAACTTTGTTCTTTGAAGGAAGTTCTTTTTACAGAATCTGTTAGTTACCATAATCTTGTTTAGAAGCAACAAATGGCAATTTTTGATGATTATGTTTTAGCTAACAGAGACTTTTGAATGCGTTCACAGGTAGTTGCATACTTGCTGATGTCGGCGCTGTCTGCTGCCGTACCCATCACGAACCGCATGAGATCTGCAGTGGTCAATAATTTCACAGATGCAACTGCTGCAGCTATCAGCATGGCCTTCTTTGCATTTGCAGCGCTTGCCTTGTCAGCCGTGGTTTCTGGATACAAGCTCGCCAAACAAACGTATATGTAAATCATCGTTGTAGAAGAGTAAAACAGATTATGTGGTCTATTCATTATGGATTGCTCATCCAAAGAAGAGAAACACGCTTCTATGGTTCTCTTCAGCTTGAAAGTATGTGTTGTGTGTGCTGAGGTAATTGTTGTTGATTGCAGTAGCTACCATCTCTGTACATAGAATTATACGCAGCATGTATCAATACGATTGTTTTCCTTTCGAAGATATTGCTATCGGGACGGGACGGGACGGGAACTTTTAGCTTTTCTGAACATATGCAGAAGTGGGAGCTGTGCCTGTCAGGGCTCGTCTGCGCAGAACGTTTTTTGCGCTGCGTGTCTGGTCTAGCTTAGCGTGGAGCTAAATGGGGGCTTGGCACAATGTCTCGGCTCTCTGCTGCTAGTGGCCTGTTTGCATTTCTTTGGGCTTGCTTGGTGTGGCACAGGCGGCGACAATATGGCCTAAGCCCAATAGAAGATTGGAAATTAGACTGGACGGAAAGATGGACTGAGGCCCATTGTGTCATTTGGATATTGAAGGTTTACGGCCCTGCTTGCATGATTAGTTACAAGTTTACATTTTCTAAAAAAGAAGCTACGGAGTACTCCGTACAAGTTTACAAGTCACAAGTGGTTTCCAGGTGTGTCAAAAAAAAAGGTGGTTTCCAGGTGATTTTTTCCTAGTGCAAATTAGTTCTTGTTGCTTTAAAAAAAAGTTCTTGTTGCGAGGATAGCGCATGAAGCTTTAACACTGTCGAGAGTTTTCTTTTTTTTTCCGAATCTAACACTGTCGACAGTTGGTGGGACGCAGACACTATACAGATCTATTTTCGTAAAACCGAAACAATTGGACGAAAACGTGTTCGAGAGGAAAACTAGAGGAGAAAAACGAAAATACACAGGAAAACACTGACCACCGATATATTACGTGAGAACTGAGAAGAAAGAAAACTGGTTTTCCTCCTTTCCGCTCCCCTCCGTCTTGCGTCTCGCCAAGCCACACCGGGCCAAACCCTAGTTCACGGCCGCCGGAGATGGGGCAAGGCACTCCCGGCGGGATGGGGAAGGGCGGCCTCCCGGGCGATCGCAAGCCCGGCGACGGCGGGAAGAAGGAGAAGAAGTACGAGCCTCCCGCCGCCCCGTCCCGCGTCGGCCGGAGGCAGAAGCGGCAGAAGGGCTCCGAGGCGGCGGCGCGGCTCCCCGCTGTGGCGCCGCTCTCCAAGTGCCGCCTCCGCCTGCTCAAGCTCGAGCGCGTCAAGGACTACCTTCTCATGGAGGAGGAGTTCGTCGCCAGCCAGGAGCGCCTGCGCCCCAGCGAGGACAAGACGGAGGAGGACCGATCCAAGGTCGACGACCTCCGCGGCACCCCCATGAGCGTTGGCTCGCTCGAGGAGATCATCGACGAGAGCCACGCCATCGTCTCCTCGTCCGTCGGGCCCGAGTACTACGTCGGGATAATGTCCTTCGTCGACAAGGACCAGCTCGAGCCTGGATGCGCCATACTTATGCACAATAAGGTATAAATATGAAATCTCGCATTGGTCTGATGGATTGCGATGCGGGATTGGAATTGGGGCTGTCATTTTGGCCGTATGAAGCTTTATGATTGTTTCATTTAATGATTCAGTGCGGTATTGGGGACGTAGGTTGAAATTTTCATGGAATGATTATAATTTCCTTTGTGGTTGCGATAACAAGTCATAATTAACGGGTTGGTATGGTTAACCTCATTGTTATACTGCGAGAACATTGGGTTTATTCTGGTTCTGTATGGTAGAATGTGTAGAAACCTTGAATTTGGACAGAAGCATTTCTAGCATATTAGCTTGTTTCGTAGGTGCACACAACTGTTGACTCCAGAAAATTCCCATTAATTCTATATTTGTTTAAATTCGTTGCTAGTTAATCTAGGCATATGAACTACGAATGTAGCCTGTTTCTGGGCTGGAAGATAAGCACTAGCCTGTTTCTGGGCTGGAAGATAATCACTTCTTTTTTGTCAGCAGTCATGACTACATAGATAATATACCTGTTCAATACGGTCTTGTATGGAAACTAAAGAACATATGTGTTTGATTGCTTTGTATAGATCACTTGCATAATTTGTGGTCTGAATTACCATTAATAGAGTTCATACGTGCTATCAAAAGAGGAATTCTTGTCACACCATGTTCCCGGAACGAGGAACGTGGCCACGTTCCCGTTCCCAGGCTGCTAAGGGTATGACATATTGTTGGTGTTACAAGTATTTGGGTATTGGTATTCCAGTTTGGAGGATCAATGTCACAAACAGTATGTGTGTCTTTGCGCATGTACTCTTAAGTGCCTGTGCATCTTAGTGCCGTCACAGATACTTGCCTTGGTATATAGAGTAATTATTTTTTCTTTTGCTTTAGCGGGCACATATGAGGCTCTTGAAGTGACATGCTTAAATTTTCTGTACTTTTTTTGTCTTCGATCCCTATTTATATCTAGTAACAAACTTGGCCAAATGTTTCTCAGGTTCTGTCTGTGGTTGGTATTTTGCAAGACGAAGTCGATCCTATGGTTTCTGTCATGAAAGTTGAAAAGGCACCTTTGGAGTCTTATGCTGACATTGGTGGCTTAGATGCTCAAATTCAAGAAATCAAAGAAGCAGTTGAACTTCCTTTGACACATCCTGAGCTATATGAGGACATTGGAATCAGGCCTCCCAAGGGAGTAATACTTTATGGAGAACCTGGGACAGGGAAAACTCTACTGGCAAAGGTTTGTGCTCACCTCCTTTAGGAAACTTCAAATCTTAACTTTGCTCCATTCTTCTTCTGCCATCTGTTCTTTGTCCATCAGTAAAGAAGCAAACCCACTGAATCAGGGTTTTTTCCCCCGCGGTTCGAGCGGTTTTTTTGGGAATAAAAACCGGTCCGGTAAACCGGAACCGACCGGTTAACCGGTAGGAGCGGTTTGGTAGGGTCGGTTTTGAGCGGTAACCGGCCCTATTTAGCTACCGGACCAGACCGGTTTGGAACGTTTTTTTAACCCTGCACTGAATGCTTGCTGTCATTTTCTTACCTCCCTGGCACAATATATTTTTAAGTTTCAGTATGAGATTGATGCACCCCTCTTCCTACAAATGGAATCATTTTGCTGTTGCTTAAAAATTTTTAACGCTGCAGGCTGTTGCCAATTCTACATCCGCAACATTCTTGCGTGTTGTTGGAAGTGAATTGATCCAAAAGTACCTCGGTGATGGCCCCAAGCTTGTAAGAGAATTGTTCAGGGTGGCTGATGATCTCTCTCCTTCAATTGTCTTTATTGACGAGATTGATGCAGTCGGCACAAAGAGGTGGGTTATACCGCATATGATAATTTACAGGTTATTTTCTTTGCTTTTGGAAAAATCATTGCTGGAGCCCCTGGTGAATGAATTGAGTTGTGTTTGTCCTGTTGTAGGTATGATGCTCATTCAGGAGGAGAGCGCGAGATTCAGAGAACCATGTTGGAGTTGTTAAATCAGCTGGATGGTTTTGATTCAAGGGGAGATGTTAAAGTTATTCTAGCAACGAATCGCATCGAAAGTCTTGACCCAGCCTTGCTTCGACCAGGTCGAATTGACAGGAAGATTGAATTCCCTTTACCAGATGTAAAGACCAGGCGGCGCATCTTCCAGGTGCTACTATGTGACGAAAGCATCTGAATCCTATTCATCTGGTAGAAAGCATGCTTTGTTCTTACCAAGGTTTGTTTTGTTGAACAGATCCACACATCGAAGATGACCTTGGCTGATGATGTAAACCTAGAAGAGTTTATCATGTCAAAAGATGAGTTTTCAGGTGCTGATATCAAGGCAATTTGCACTGAAGCTGGCTTGCTTGCTTTGAGAGAGCGTCGGATGAAGGTAAGACAACATTCTAGACCAAATAGACCTTTTTTTCTTCTTCTTCTTTTGGGCTGATTATGAGTATCACTGGAAAGGCAGACTTGGCTTCACCAGAGATTTTTTTTAAAAAAATACCTGTAGCCATCATTTTGTTAATACCTACACCATTTATTTCACTTTTCACCAGATCTATTCCTCTTATAGTCTTGAACAAGGGCATGCCACAAGAAGTATACTCATGATCTTGCTATTTGTTTGCATTAGGTGACGCATGCGGACTTCAAAAAGGCCAAAGAAAAGGTCATGTTCAAGAAGAAAGAAGGTGTGCCGGAGGGCCTCTACATGTGAGAGAGACTATCAGTAGCACTAGATCTGCCTTTGAAATGTGGTTTAGCAGTATCTTAGTGTGGAGAAACTCGTCTTTGTAATCTGGTCAAATAGTCTAAGAATGTTTGCCTACATCTTTCCCCCTCCTGGATTGCGCAACTGAAGTTGTAAACATATTATCCCTTGGACACATATAAATCCCCTGGAACGAAATTCCACGGATAAGCAATCGGTACTTGAATGCTAGTGGCTCGTGCTCTCAACTGTTTGCTGGGTGGTTCGTGCTCTCAACTGTTTGCTGGGTGGCTCGTGCAGGCCCTGGACTCGTATTTTCGTGCTCTCAACAAGTTGAACCTGAATTAACGAATCCAGTCCAACAACGCAAATCCTTTTGCGAGCAATTGCAGTCGCACACAGACAGGGACGTGATTAATCTGAACGCAAAATCTAACGGGAGGAGGGCCTCCCGTTAGTCTTACTGCGAGCCCCCCTCCCCTTCTTCCTCCTTGAGCGGCGGGCGGGTTGCTGGGCGGCGGCAGGACCGCCGCCGGCCGCGGGGGAGGCGGCGGGAGGAGGGGGACCTTTATGGTCCTGGGGTTGTCGGGGGAGGGGTTCGTCACCGCCGGATCTAGAGGAGGGGGTCGGGGGCGTCGGCCGCCGGTGGTGGAGGTGGGAGAGACGGCGGCGGCAAAGCGGAGGCGGCGCGGGAGCGTCGCCGGAGCCGGGTGGCGGGAGATGGCGGTTGGGCGGTGGAGGAGGCGGGGGATCTGGTGGTGCTCATCGACGTCGGGGAGGAGGAAGAGAAAGAGCTCGCCGGCGGTGGATCTCGGCGTCGGGTTAGGGGCGGCGGAGGAGGAGGGCGGGCCGCCGGAGGCGGGGGAGGTGGAGGCGCGCGGGGGAGATGAATTCGCCGGGTTAGGGTTTCGGCCGCGTCGGTCGGCGACGGCAGCTCGCGGGGGAGGGCGCGGTCGCGGGGTTAGGGTTGGGAGGGGGAGGCGCGGCGGCGGCGGCGCGCGGGGGAGGGCGCGGCCGCCGGGTTAGGGTTAGGAGGGGGAGGCGCGACGACGGCGGAGGCGGCCCCCGGCTGCCGGAGCTGGGGGAGGAGGCGACGCGCGGGGGAGGGGCGGGGAGGCGCGGGTGTCGGGAGGATTGGAGGAAGGAGGAGGAGGGAGGCGCGGGCGTCGAGAAGAAGGTGGTGGTTGGGCCGGAAGAGGGGAGGAGATGAATTAAAAAGGAAATGTTCTAAAAATAGAGTGTCCTGCAATAGCAAGTTTTTCCATTTTGGAAAGAGGCTCCTTTTAAGACTAAATCGAGGAGGGCCTCTGTCCAGTCCGTGAACGACTTTGCGTAGGGATATATGGCGAGGTTTCTCTTTGACCGGTGGCGGCATGGCACGCAGTCAGGCTATACGTGTCATGCCGACGACAGTGTGAGCGAGCGCAGGGCACGCTCTGTCGTCGCCTGTTGATAGATGGCAGATGGGCAGGCAGGCGGAGGAGGCCGCGGCGGCGGCCGCCGGGCTCGGGTACACGCGGCGGCGGGCGGCCGAGATGGCGCGGCTGGTGGTGAAGCTGTGGGAGCAGTGGAGCACCACCCGTCCACCCGCGTGTGCATGCTGGGACGTGGGACGCAAGATCGAGGCGCTGCAGGCGCAGGTGTACGGACTGGAGCTCCGCGAACCGCGAGTGCTACGACGCCATGGCCAAGTGGGAGGCCGAACGTAAGGCCGGCGCCGCCGAGGTCCAGAGGCTCCGCGCTGAGAACCGGCGCCTTGCCGAGGAGGCGGCCGCGGCGACGACACGGCGGAAGGGGAAAGGCAAAGGCGGCGGGTGGTGGTGGTCGAGGGTGCGGATGGCGGCGGAGTGGACGCCCTGCGCCTCGGCAGCCACGGTGAGGAAGGTGAGACGGCAAGTACTACGGCGGCGGCGGAGGCTGCTTCTGCATCTAGATGTTCCTTGCTCTTTCTTTTTGGGATCTTGGCTCATTTTGGCCCTTTGGGATCGAACTAGTAGCAGTGATATCATCATACGGTAGTACTCCGTACTCCGTATGTATTATCCAGTCTACCTATGGAGATTGGAGGACCTAACAGTGATGGGTGTGGTTTGTGAAGGCTGAAGCGGGTGGGTTAGGTATATAATGGAGTGTTAGTAATCTGTCGATGATCGCTGCTGTACCATCGTACTAACATGTTGTATGACATGATGCGTACGATACATGTAGCAGTGTAGCACTATGGTATCAATTTCAATTTCTCGGGGACTTAATGTAGGGAGTAAGTTCAATTTCAATCTCCATTTAGCACTAGCTCGTCAATTAATTTTAATTTCCCGGGGACATGTTGAGCTTGTCTGGCGAGCTCAGTTCACATCGCAGTGCTTTGTTCTTACCAAGGTTTGTTTTGTTGATGATGTAAACCTAGAAGAGTTTAGTGTGGAGAACTCGTCTTTGTAATCTGGTCAAATAGTGTAAGGGCCCGTTTTTTTGTCGGAATTTGAAGGAATTGGAATCTAGTGATGAATTATCTCCCACTCTATTAATAAGCCTATCTTTTTACCTCTCACCCTATGAATATAATAGAGTAATCCTGTCTTTTTATCTCCCACCCGATGAATAAGTCTATCTTTTTATCTCTCATCCTATGGAATTCATTTCCATCTCACACCCTATGATTTTAGGATAGGTTTATTTGTGAGCTTAGAAAAGTTGTGGAATGTCAAATTCCAAATCAGATAGTATAATTTATCACTAGATTGCAATTCTTCCAACTTCCGACCAAACAAACGGGCCCTAAGAATGTTTTCCTACATCCTTTTCCCCCTGCATTGCGCAACTGAAGTTGTAGACATATTATCCCTTAGACACATATAAATCCCCTGAAACGAAATTGCACGGATAAACGATTGGTAACTGAATGCTAGTGGCTCGTGCTCTCAACTGTTTACTGGGTGGCTCATGCAGGCCATGGACACGTATTCTCAACTGTTAAGAACTACTACTACGTATTTTCGGCCATATTAACCGCTTGATTTACAGCCACAAAAGGAGAAAATTTTGTTGAGGCCATATCAACCGCTTGATTTACAGCCACAAAAGGAAAAAAAAAATTGGTGAGGCCATATTAACCGCTTGACCAGAACCTTAATCTGGCGCCTTAGACCAACTCGGCCATCTCAACTTTTTGTTACTTGAGATGTGTTGTTGCGATAAAAAGTTATAACGTTAGGATCGTATGGTCCAACCTACAAATGAAGAATGGCTGCTAAAGGTCTAGATTAAAAAAATATTCAGATTCTTTTTGCGAATCAAAAAAAAAAGTGTAATTGATTACTAAAATTGAAGAACAAAAAATAAAATTCTGCTACTTAAATGTACAACTACAGCTTGTTTTCAACGGATCAACAAGTTGAACCCGAATTGGAGAATCCAGTCTAACAACGCAAATCCTTTTGCGAGCAATTGCAGTAGCACATAGAGAGAGGGGCGTGATTAATTCGAATACTGTATGATTTTGCGTAGGGATGTGGCGAGGTTTCTCTCTGACTGGTGGGGCTATACGCGTCATTCCGACGACAGCGTGAGCGAGCGCAGGGCACGCTCCGTCGTGGCCTGTTGATGGATGGCACATGGGCAGGCGGGCGGCGGAGCGGCACGTCGCTTGCCTACACACGTGCGTGACTGCGTCGCCTGCGGGGGAGGAGGACGAGTGGGGCCAGGCAGGAAGAGGTGGAAAATCATGATTGTGAGTGCATCCGACGCAAATTTTGGGCCACCGTTGAAGGTGGAATTTTGTGTTTTGTTCCCAAGTATATTTTTGGGAGTTTGTTTTGGGTAAGAAAGGTAAAGCAGCAAAATATATTTTTAGGAGTTTGTTTTGGGTAACAAAGGTAAGGCCGCTCGTTCTTCCTCCGTTTTTGGGACCTGTCATTTTGGAGAGCGGATTTTGTTTTGGGTATCACTCGACACAATTTGACTGTAATCAAATATTCCAGTTTATGTGATACGTGAGACAATTTGAGTCTCACCAAAGATGCAGTTTGTGATTTGAATGAGATACTGCTAGAGAACATGGAGTAAGTGAAAGATCTCACATGATCACATCTTAAAAATCTGTCATTCGTGTTAGTCATCTAATCAAGATCATTTGGCTCCTTTAGTGCCACCGTAGAAGAATGTCAGGAAATAGCTCAGCCCTTGGTGGGCCGGTTAATAAGATGGTCTGGACCAAGGCCCAGCCCAGCCATTTAGTCGCCACCCGGTCGGCGTGTGACCGTGGACTTAAAAGGCTTCTAAGCGCTACCTGTTGAGGAGGACGGTAATGAATGAACAATCGTATCCAACTCGTCTTCCTCCTTCTGGTTCTTCGTCTCTGTTCTCTGCTGCCTTCCCCAAACTCCGAATTCCCTCTGATTTCCCTGTTCGTTCTAGAATTCTGAAGTAGACTCATAACAATTGGTATCCAGAGCCACATTAGCCGCCAGTTATCAACCAAAATTTTTTCTCCACCCTAAGAGATTCGCGTTCTGGCTCCTCGCAAACCCACGAAGATCCAAGTCGAGATGGCACAATCCTTGGAAGGAATGTCGCAGAAGCTCGAAGGACTCGAAGCCCTCTTGCAGAAGATGTCCGACAAGCTCGACGAGAATTCCGCAAGATTGCAGAAGCTCGAATCGGCGCCACCGCCACCACCACCACCGCCGCCGCCGCCGCCGATTCGTCGTGGGACAGCTCCCCCACCACCACCATCGCGTTGGGTCAACACCATCGACCTCAACGTGGCTCCCAATCAGGGGGCGCGCACATCTGCGTCTCCGACGGAGCGGCCCGATGGGCACCGCATTGACATCGAAACCCGGGATGTGGGAGATGGGATCCTCGGATCTCACCCGCCACGCCCGGATAATGGTACGTTCAATGGCTCTACGTCCAATTTAGATATGCATCATGAATTCCGTGGAAATTTCTCTAAATCGATGCCTAAGATGGATTTCCTCAAGTTCTCTGGAGAGAACCCTAGGCTCTGGGTGGATAGGTGTGAGATGTATTTTGAAGTGTATGCTGTGAGTGAATCCTTGAAAACTACCTTTGCGGCCATGAATTTTGAAGGTTCCGCTGCATCCTGGTTACAAACCTTGCAGCTCAGGGGTCGCATCCGTAGTTGGTCTGTTCTGCGTCAAGCTGTTTGTGATAGATTTGATAGGGATCAGTATCAAACCCACTTACGTCAGCTTGATGCTCTTTGTCAAACTGATTCAGTAGCTGCTTACTATGACAAATTTGAGCAACTATCCCACAGTATCTTGTTGTACAATCAATCTTATGATGATACCTATTTTGTCACTCGTTTTTTTGGGTGGATTGAAAGATGAAATTAGAATTCCAATTGTTCTCCACCGTCCTAGCAACGTAGATACTGCTAGTGCTCTTGCACTTTTGCAGGAAGAAGAATTGGCAGCTGCAAAAAGGCTCAGCTCCACTAAGTTTGGGAGCCATGAATTCACCAAAACGGTGAGCAAGACACCCTACACTGGGGACAAGAACAAGTTCAAATAAGACTCCAAGAAGCATGTGGAAACTAATCAAGCTGACAAGTTGGAATTTCTTCGAGCTTACAGGAAACAGAAAGGCTTATGTTTCAAGTGTGGTGAACCTTGGGGAAAACAGCACAAATGCCCATCACAAGTACCACTGCAAATTATTGAAGAGCTTTTGGAGGTTATGGATTATTCTGATGATGAAGAACTTAATACCTCTGACCTGACTGAACCTATGGAATCTTCATCGATGGTTGTTGATGGTGAAGATCAAATCAAGAAAAGCAAAAGAAGAACTATGCAGTTCAAAGGCATGATTGGAAAACAAGAGATACTGATTCTAGTGGATTCTGGCAGTATTTCATCCTTCATCAGTACTGAAGTTGCTGAACAACTCCAATGTCCAATACATACCATTGCACCTGAACAATTCAGGGTTGCAGATGGAGGCAAGGTGCATTGTAACTCTATGGTTAAGGATTTACACTGATGGACCCAAGGGTATTCCTTCAATCAAGATATGAGAATCATTCCTTTGGGCAGTTTTGATATGATTTTGGGTGCTGATTGGTTAGAAGACCACAGTCCAATGTGGATTCATTAGAAACTGAAGAAGATGAGATTCACACACAAGGGCAAGAGAATACTGTTACAAGGCATCAGATCTACTCCTATCAGTTGCAAGCCTATTGGAGCTCACAAGCTGAAAGGACTCTTGAGAAGAAAAGTTGTTACTCACATGGTCAAGTTGAAAACAGTGAGACAGGACCAACCTACTGATAAAGAGATCAATACAGTAACAGCCATCTCTACAAGCCCCACAATACCACCTGCTATACAGCAAGTCTTGGATAAGTTTCCACAAGTATTTGCTGAACCTACAGGCCCTCCACCTCAAAGAAGTTGTGATCACCAAATTCCTATGATTTCTGGGTCACAACCTGTGCAAACAAGAGCCTACAGGCTTCCTCCTGACCAGAAGAATGAATTGGAGAAGCAGTTAAGAGAAATGCTCAACAAAGGTATTATCAGACCAAGTTTAAGCCCATTTGCATCCCCAGTTTTGTTGGTCAGAAAAAAGGACGGGTCCTGGAGGTTCTGTGTTGATTTTCGCAAGCTGAATGCATTAACTGTGAAGAATAAGCATCTAATGCCTGTGGTAGAGGAGCTATTAGATGAACTGTCTGGATCTTGTTGGTTCTCTAAACTTGATCTTCGATCAGGGTATCATCAAATCCGAATGGCTGCTGCAGACATCAGTAAAACAGCATTTAGGACTCATCATGGTTTATATGAATTCCTAGTTATGCCATTCGGACTTACAAGTGCACCGGCAACATTTCAACGCTTGATGAATGAAATTTTTGCTCCTTATCTCCGAAAGTTTGTGCTTGTAGTTATGGATGATATTCTTGTTTACAGTAACTCTGTAGAAGACCATGTGACACTGGTTTTGAGCATATTACAGCAGCACCAGCTCTTTGCTAAAGCATCCAAATGCTCCTTTGCTCAGACAGAAATTGATTACTTGGGCTATGTCATTTCAGAAAAGGATGTCTCTACAGATCCAGCCAAGGTTGAAGCAGTCAAGTCATGGCCAATTCCATCAAATCTGAAAGAGCTGAGGGGATTTCTTGGTCTGACTGGTTATTATAGGAGGTTCATTCAACACTATGGTACAATCAGTAAGCCACTTACTAGCCTACTAAAAAAGAATGTACCATTCTTATGGACTTCATCTTCCCAGACTGCCTTTGAAACACTTAAATCAGCACTAGTCACAGCTCCTGTGTTAGCACTACCAAACTTTAAGCAACCTTTTGTTCTGGAAACTGATGCTAGTGACTGTCGTGTGGGTGCTGTTCTGATGCAAAATGGACATCCAATTGCATTTCTCAGTCAGGCTCTTAGCTCTAGGAATCAGGCATTGTCAACTTATGAGAAAGAATGTCTTGCAATTATAATGGCTGTGGAAAAGTGGAGATCCTATTTGCAGGCTACATCTTTTGATATCAGAACTGATCATAAGAGTCTTCTACACCTGACTGATCAGCAAATTCACACAAAAATACAGCAAAAGGCTCTTCTAAAGTTGATGGATCTTGATTTCAAAATAACATACAAGAAAGGTAACACCAATCTTGCTGCTGATGCATTGTCTAGACAGTCACATATTGCTTGTCTGTTAGCTGTCTCTATATGCACTCCTACATGGATGGAGAGGTTGGTTGAAGGTTATAACAATGATCCTGATACAAAGCAATTACTAATTGAGCTAAGTGTTTCTCCTGACAATTGCAAAGGATTTCAGTTAGTTCAAGGGGTCATTAAGTACAAAGGAAGAATTTGGGTAGGTAATAATACTTTGGCTCAGCAACATATTTTGCAAGCATTGCATAATAGTGGACTGGGTGGGCACTCTGGAATTCAGGCAACTTATCAGAGAGTAAAACAGTTGTTTGCATGGCCAAAGCTCAAACAAACAACACAGAAATATGTATAAGCCTGTCAAACTTGCCAACAAGCTAAAGCCGAACACATCAAGACTCCTGGACTTTTACAACTATTGGTGGTTCCTCATCAGTCCTGGGATACAATCAGTATGGATTTCATTGAAGGGTTACCTCTATCTCATGGGAAATATGTCATCTTAGTCATCATTGACAAATTTTCCAAGTATGGCCATTTCTTACCCTTGAAACATCCATTTACTGCATTGTCAGTAGCACAAACCTTCATGGATTCAGTATACAAATTACATGGTCTGCCCAAAGCTATAGTGATGAGGACATGAAATACATGAAGAGTGTTAAACACACATGGAAGGCATGGAGGACCAAAGAGGTTGATTGGGGACCAAGTCCAAGTGTTCCCACGTTTTACACCAGGCTATCACGTCACTTTTGGTCTAAGGAAATAAAGAGATTGAATCCAACACGTTTTGGAAACGCTGGATTCGGACTGCAGGAAAGTCCTGACTTTCAACGGCCGCCACGACTTCATCCGGACTCCGTTTGGGGCGTTCAAGTACTTGATGGAAAGCTTATGAAGTCTACTTTCATATGGATCAGGACTCATGTCCATATCTGTCCCGAGGCGGCCGCAATCGTCAAATCATTGACCGAAGGTTTTTCTGTCCAGGTGCTGCGACACCTTATTTTGGCCCACGGGCCGTGTATCAAGTTGGGTCCATTAGGGACGCGTCCTAGGGTTGGAGCACGACCCCAGCACCCCTTGGGACGTCCTCCCCCTATCATATACCCCCTAGCCGCCGCCAAGAACACTTGGGTTTTGTTTTACATCTAGCTTTAGCTACACCGAACACGCACAAACACGTGCTGTCCTCGTGTGATTCAGAACCCCACCTTCGAGTGATATTAAGATTGCTCGCCTTCTTTTTCTTGTTCGTTCTTTGATTGCGTACAGGAAGTTCTGATCTTGATTGCAACAGGGTCGGTAACCACAGGGAGTTGGTTCAGCGATTGCATTGGCGCTTCGGGTTCGCTCGTCGTAGTCGGATCGTGAGGGTCGACTTCCACCAAATCAAAATTATCCTCCACTCACCGAAAGATCGGGCACTCCAGCTCTATCAAGTGGTATCAAAAGTCCAGGTTGATCGGTGAGTTTTATCGAGTGTTGTTCCATTACCTACAGTCCACAAAAACTAAAAAAAAATCAGGTTAGATCATTGTCCCAACACCATTCTTCGCCTTGCACTTTCTTTCAATAATTTGCGTTGTTGAATTTGTGTGCTTCGCGTTCAATTGTTGCTGGTTACTTTGTGCTTCCGCCGCCGCCGCCACCACCACCCGCCGCCGCTGCCACCACCACACGCCGCCGCCGCCGCTCTACATCTTCACCACAAACCCTACAACCCCACGCCGCTCATCCGAGTTCTACTCGGTTCGGCCGCCGCGTGTTCGCAGTTTGGAAAGAGATAGAAAAGAAAAAGGAAAGAAAAAAAGGAAATAAAAAAAAGAGAAAGTTTTGAAAAGAAAGAAAAAGGAAAGAAAAAAAGGAATCAGCAGTTCGGTTTTCGTTTGGAAGTTTCTTTTTGGCAGTTTCGAACACCTTCACGAAAACAGCCATAACATTTCGCTCGGATCTCCGATTTCAGCGTTCTTTTTTTTTCCGGAAACCTTACGAAATTTCAGTGTCGGGTGCGGTCGTTTTTGAGGCCAAAAAACACTGTTTACACAGCGCAGCGTGGCCTGGGAGATTTTCCGTTTCTGCATACCCACTTCCTTGTTCCCTTTGCTTGCTCCATAGCGCGTTGCACTTGTTTCCAGCAGCTTTGTTACGTGTTTAGCACTATAATTCAGCTTTGCATTATTGTTTGATTGTGCTAATCCTTGACTTGAGTGCAGCCTACCCAGAACTACACATATTCCTACGACGAGCCGACTTTGTTTCTCCAGGCAATCGCTGCTCCAATCTTTCACAGGTGCTACTTGTTGCTTGCAGTTCGCCCCTGTTGCTTGGTAAGAACGGATAAGAATTTGATCGCAGCATCTTTGTGAGCATCTCATACACACACATACACACCTTTGCTGTCCTAGGATTTGTTTTTGTGTTTGCGCTAATCATGTCAGGAGACGTCAACGGCATCGTGGCACGATTCGATGCGTGGTCCACGTCGGTCACGGCGTTGCACAAGGACTATGACAGTGACATGGAGCTAGACGATGGAGATCGCCACGGTTGTGCCCGCCGTGTGGTATGTCCTCCACACATTGACTCATTTGCTACGGTTAAATTTCAAATTCCATCTTATAATGGCAAATATGATCCTGCTGCATATCTTGATTGGGAATTAGAGGTTGAACAGAATTTTTCATGCCATGATATTCCTGCTAGCGCACAAGTTAAAGCTGCTATTAGTGCATTTACACTTTTTGCTTTAATGTGGTGGCGTGATTATAAACAACGACATCCCACTGCTATTCCAACCACTTGGGCTCAATTAAAAACTGCTATGCGACATCGCTTTGTACCTTCATATTATGCCCGAGATTTGCTTAAACAAATGCAGCAATTTCAGCAAGGTCAACAATCTGTTGAGGACTATTACCAGGAGCTACAAAAAGGTATGTTTCGTTGTGGTTTGTTTGAGACGGATGACGCTGCTATGGCACGTTTTCGCGGTGGTTTGAACCGCGAAATTCAGGACATACTTGATTATAAAGATTGTGTTGATATGCCCACATTGCTTGAATATGCTTGCAAAGCTGAACGTGAAGTGCAGGGACGCCGCTCGACGACATATACTAACTCTTTTGCAGGACGAAGCCCGGCATCCAGTATAGATCTTGCTCTCCCTGCGCCATCCACGCCTAGCACTACACCGTGCGAGAGGACGGTCACACCTACAGCGCCCACGATCACAGGTGTTCCACTCACGGATGGTGAGACCACTTCTCCTGTGCTGAATTTTTCCACACCTCATGCTATCATAGAGCAATTATTAGTGGAACCATCTCTTGACGAACCTTTGTCACATGATGATGTGCTTATTGTGCCTTGTGATGAAGAAGAGTTGTGTGATAGTGATTCTTTTATTCCTCTGCCACAATTACTTAATCATGATGATACACATGCTTTGGAGCCATATAATTATGCTGAAAATCAAATGTTTGTTCCAATTACTTGTGCAAATGATGAACAAAAATTGCTATCTTCTTTAAATACTTTAGGTTATATTGACTTTGCTGTTCTATGTAATCTAAATTGTTTGGAGGAGAGATTTCTTGCATATCTCAAATTGCCATGCTTATCTAGGAACACATATCACTTCATTGGCAAATATAATCACAATGGAGAATATATGGTGCATCGAGTTTATATTTGTTCAAATCTGGTTGGACAACAATGTGATAAGTTAGAGAGCTGTACTAAGAATAATCATGTCACATCCAATTTCTCTAGCTTTGTTTTAAAGAAACATGTTCAATCCAAAGAAGGGGAGCCTTGCTGGTTGCTACCGATGCCTGCTTTGTCTTTTGTTGGTACTAATCTTGTGCAGGATCATGTTGACAACCATATTGTGTCGTCCGATCCAGAAGTCTACATTCCTGCTGAAATGTCTATGCGAGATGACACATTTGACAATTCGAAGCATGGTGACCCTCCTCCTCCCAATACATTTGGTTTCTTTTGTTTTCGCAACCCCGTTCTCCTTTGCGTTGTGCAGGATTGGTTTCAAGTACAATTGACGCCGAGGACGGCTTTTCGTCAAGAAGGGGAGGATGATGAGGACATGAAATACATGAAGAGTGTTAAACACACATGGAAGGCATGGAGGACCAAAGAGGTAGATTGGGGACCAAGTCAAAGTATTCCCACGTTTTACACCAGGCTATCACGTCACTTTTGGTCTAAGGAAATAAAGAGATTGAATCCAACACGTTTTGGAAACGCTGGATTCGGACTGCAGGAAAGTCCTGACTTTCAACGGCCGCCACGACTTCATCCGGACTCCGTTTGGGGCGTTCAAGTACTTGATGGAAAGCTTATGAAGTCTACTTTCATATGGATCCGGACTCATGTCCATATCTGTCCCGAGGCGGCCGCAATCGTCAAATCATTGACCGAAGGTTTTTCTGTCCAGGTGCTGCGAAACCTTATTTTGGCCCACGGGCCGTGTATCAAGTTGGGTCCATTAGGGACGCGTCCTAGGGTTGGAGCACGACCCCAGCACCCCTTTGGTACGTCCTCCCCCTATCATATACCCCCTAGCCGCCGCCAAGAACACTTGGGTTTTGTTTTACATCTAGCTTTAGCTACACCGAACACGCACAAACACGTGCTGTCCTCGTGTGATTCAGAACCCCACCTTCGAGTGATATTAAGATTGCTCGCCTTCTTTTTCTTGTTCGTTCTTTGATTGCGTACAGGAAGTTCTGATCTTGATTGCAACAGGGTCGGTAACCACAGGGAGTTGGTTCAGCGATTGCATTGGCGCTTCGGGTTCGCTCGTCGTAGTCGGATCGTGAGGGTCGACTTCCACCAAATCAAAATTATCCTCCACTCACCGAAAGATCGGGCACTCCAGCTCTATCATATAGTATCTGATAGAGATAAGGTGTTCACAAGTTCCTTATGGCAAGACTTATTCAAGCTGTCAGATACTCAACTGTGTATGAGCTCATCTTATCATCCACAAACAGATGGACAAACAGAGAGATTGAATCAGTGTGTTGAAACATATCTGAGATGTGCTGTGCATGCATGCCCAACTAAATGGACTGAATGGCTTTCACTAGCAGAGTATTGGTATAACACTGCATTTCATTCAGCACTGGGCAGAACTCCTTATGAGGTAATGTATGGCCAAGCTCCTCGACATCTGGGGATACCTGAGACTGTATCTTGTTCAAATCCTGATCTAGAAGCTTGGTTAAAACAAAGGTCAACCTTGAACTTGGTTATTCAGCAACAGTTATTGCGTGCTCAGCAGAGAATGAAGCAACAAGCAGATAAAAATAGATCAGAACGAAACTTTGAAGTGGGTGATTCAGTCTTTCTAAAGCTTCAGCCCTATGTGCAAACATCAATTGCTCCAAGAAGTAATCCGAAACTTGCATTTCGATACTTTGGACCATTTACAGTTTTGGAAAAGGTTGGTCAGGTCGCCTACAGGTTGGATCTACCTCCAGGCAGTAGAATCCATCCGGTGATTCATGTGTCTCAGTTGAAGAAGCAAGTTCCACCTAATACTGAGGTAAATAATGATATAGCAGCCATCCTTCAGGATTCAGAAGCAGACGTTGTTCCTGTCAAGATTCTAGATCGTGTGTTACTTCCTCATGCTGGGGCTACAGCATTTCGTATCAAGGTACAATGGTCCTAATTTCCGGAACAATTGGCGACCTGGGAAGATGAGGCAGATTTGTGTCGACGCTTTCCTGATGATTCGGCTTGGGGTCAAGCCGTTCTTAAAGGAGAGGGGAATGTCAGGAAATAGCTCAGCCCTTGGTAACCTAGCCATTTAGTCGCCACCCGGTCGGCGTGTGACCGTGGACTTAAAAGGCTTCTAAGCGCTACCTGTTGAGGAGGACGGTAATGAATGAACAATCGTATCAAACTCGTCTTCCTCCTTCTGGTTCTTCGTCTCTGTTTTCTGCTGCCTTCCCCAAACTCCGAATTCCCTCTGATTTCCCTGTTCGTTCTAGAATTTTGAAGTAGACTCATAACAAAGAACTTGTTGTTCTCGATTGGGCTAACGGCGTAGGCGTCCGGCTTGCTCTCCAGCTTGGGCAGGTCCTGCGTCACCGGCGAGGCACGCCCGTCCCAGTCGATGAGCTGGATGTTGCTGATGGACGCGGCGGCGCCCCCTACTGCCGGAAGGTAGCCGCTCCCCATCGGCGCCGGATCCGAGACGGGCGTTGTCACCATGCCGCCGAACCGTATGTGTGCCCCCTTCTCCGCCTCCATTGGGAGTGGAGACATGCTCGATGGCATCTCCAGGAGCTATGTGTGCCCCCTTCTCCGGCTGGAACCCAGGGCACTTGGTGTTGAGGCAGCCCGTTTTTATGAACCCATCATCCTGCGTGCAAAACAAAACATTTGAGGAAGATGCTACTTCCACCACCAGCCACCAAATTTGGAAAAGGACTTACCGTCCAGGCAGTAAAGAAATGCGCGCGCGAATCACCGTACTCGGCTGGCAAAACATGTCAAAGAAAAATAAATAATGGGGGCATCAATGCTATTTATTTAGGTACAATATCTAAATCATGTATTAAGTAGAGGTTGCGGTGTGGCCCCAGAGCCTCAACGCGATCCTGCCTCCCGTCACGGGGCTGGGTGGGCTCGACGCGCCGTTCCACATCGATGAAGCCAGGGAGGCCTTGTGGCAAATGAGGATGGATAGCAGCCCTAGACCAGATGGCTTCAGACCGACGTTCTTCCGTTCCTTTTGGCCAACTGTCAAGGCGGCGGTGGGGGGCTTCCTGGCGGCGTTCCATGCCGGGGCGCAGGAGCTAGAGGCAATGAACAAGGCCTACGTCGTCCTCCTCCCAAAGAAAGAAGGAGCCGTAAATGCCGGTGATTTCTGCCCCGTCAGCCTGCAAAATTGTGCCCCCAAGATTGCTTCCAAGATCATGACGGTGCGGCTGCAGGCACACATCGTCGACTTGGTCTCCCTGCTACAGACAGGGTTCATCAAAGGGCGCTGCATCACGGACAACTTCCTCTTCGCCACGGAATTGGTACAATGCTGCTACAAGCGCCGAGCACCGACCATCGTCCTCAAGCTGGATTTCCGGAAGGCGTTCGACTCCATTGATTGGGGGTCACTTGACGCGGTGCTCGCGGCACGGGGGTTCGGCGATGGCTGGCGAGCCATGGTCCGCTCCCTCCTCTCCACCGGTCAAGACGACGATCATGCTCAACGGCGTCCCGGGTCCTTGGATCCAATGCCGCCGTGGTCTTCAGCAAGGTGACCCGCTCAGCCCCTACTTATTCCTCATCGTCGCTGACCTTCTGCATCGAATGGTGGCGCATGAGGACAGTGGGCTGCAGCACCCTGCTTGTGCCCGGCATGCCATGTCCAGTTATCCAATACACCGACGACACCCTCATCGTGCTGCCGGCCTGCCCTGACCAGCTGGGCAAGCTCAAGAGGATCCTCGGCGCGTTCGCCGCTGCCACCGGCCTCCACATCAACTTCCACAAAAGTACGTTCGTTCCTATCCACGTTGATCAGGAACACGCACTTGAGTTGGCAGCCATTCTCGGGTGCCCGGTGGCCACCTTTCCTCAGTCTTACCTGGGGCTGCCACTGTCCACTGGGAAGCTCTCGGCCGCTGCGCTTGAAGCCTTCACATTGAAGGCAGAGAGGCGGTTCCCCAGCTGGCGTACTTCCCTTCTGACGCCAGCCGGGAGACTGACTCTCACCGGCGTGGTGCTGACAGCACAGGCGCTGTACGCCGCGGCGGTCACGCCTCTGCCACCCACCATCATTCAGCGCCTGGACCGTCTTCGCAAAGGCTTGTTCTGGAAAGGGGCCTCCAAGTGCACCGGAGGGGACTGTCTTAGTGGCTTGGCAATTGGCTTGTCGAGACACAGGACGACGGCGGCGTCGGCCTGAAGGATCTAGGCCACCTTGAACACAAGCTTGCTTCTCAAACACATCCACAAGCTGTTCACTGGTGTGTGCAACCCGTGGACGGACTGGATGCGGCTGTGGTATGACGGCGGCTTTGCCGAGGAAGACACGGCGTGCTGGCGTCAACTCAAGTCCCTCATTCCGCAATACCGCGCTATGACGTCGGTGGTGCTTGGAGATGGGCAAACCACCTCGTTCTGGCACGACGCCTGGGCTGAGGTGGGGAGACTTGCCGACGTTCTGCCTGCTCTCTACTCCCACTGCCTCGACGTCGACTCAACAGTGGCGGAGGTGGTCGCGGCGGGAGGGGTGGCCAGGGAGTCACTCCAGCCGCGCCTCAGTGCGGCTGCCTCCCATGAACTCGCCATGCTGGGGGAGGCCATGGCCAGCGTCGCACTCACGGACCAGCATGACGGCCGGCTCCTGGCAGCCTCTCCTTCGGAGGCACCCCGCGTCGGCACGTTCTACCGCGCTCTCCGGTCACCGGTCGACGCTCCGCCCATGAAGGACATCAACTGGGTGGGATTTGCCCTCAAAAAGGTTAAAATTTTCTTCTGGATACTACGCCACGGGAGAACTCGCACCCGGGCGTCCCTGCACCGGCACGGCGCTCTGGACACTCCGGACTGCCCGTTCTGCCCCGGCATGGAGGAAGACATCGACCACCTCTTCGTCGGCTGCTCCAGACTTGCCCCTCTGTGGGCTCATCTCCTCCCTGGGCAGGTCGTGCCCCTCACCACGCGAGACGGGGCAGAATCTATGGCGAGCCTTTTCTCATCGCACAACGCTCAGTTGGGGCACACGGCGGCTCTGGCCTCACTCTGGACTCTTTGGAAGTCTCGGAACCGCAAGGTGTTCGACGATGTTTTGCTCCCCACGGACGCTGTGCTCCGCCTCCTTGTTGATCATTTGAAGCTTTGGTGCTGTCGGGCTCCGCGCCGGCTGGACGCCTCCCCGCTGGATGCTTGGTGCCACACTATTCTCCATCCCGCTTGAAGCTGCCTCTTTGTCGAGTTTATTGACTGGGTTCTCGTGGCCCGACCGGGCCTTGCTGTTGGGGGTGATCGCCTCTGTCTTCGATCGCGGTTGCCGCTGGCTATACTGGTATTTCTGCTGTCTTTGCTGTGGGGTGTGTTGTACTTGGTGCACTGTTTTGGAGCTCTGCTCCTTGATGGAATGAATTCATTCAGGTGGGCCGCTGGCCCCGTTGTTCCCTAAAAAAAATGTATTAAGTAGAGTAACTCTATTAAGTATATACTGTACTCCCTCCATTCTCAAATTTATAATGTTTGTTATCATGAAGTAATTAACTATTTTTTAGTTAATTTGTTTATTCTAAACATCGTATATTTACGGACGGACCGAAGTAGTATATGCTCATATATGTAGTTACATTACTTACATTCCAACCAAGGATAATGGTCTTGGCACCTGATAGTGGGCCAACTCCTGAACCTGCGACCCAAACCGCGCCCGCGGTGCCTTGTCCATGTTTTAATGCGAAGCCATAGAGATCAAATGTTGCAATGAATCGTAATAACCATCTGGTGAAGTTTCAGCGCCATGGTACGCGAACTATAATTTATGCAAAGCAAAGTCAGAAACCAATGTGAAACTAGGTCTGGAATGAAAGGAAAAATAGAAAAGACATGATCTGAAAATAACATGAAAACTTGCGACAAGTAGAGGAAACGGTGAACTCACATTGGTCGGATGGGTACCAGAATATCTCAGATTCTAAAAATTTCAAAAATATACCTCTATCGTCTGCCTTGGACAACCTGATTGCAAGGTACATGCCGGATCCTTTCTTGGCAGCGGCCTGATCGGCAACTTTCCGAGCAAAAAAAAAATTACACAAAACAATAACACGTATACGATAGTTTTGAGAAAACAAGTTTGTAATAATTCTATTAAAAAAAAAGAAAAAAGTTTTAAAAATAAAAAATATTTTTGTTGAGAGTGGGATTTGAACCCACGCCCTTTCGGACCAGAACCTTAATCTGGCGCCTTAGACCAACTCGGCCATCTCAACACTTCGTTAGTTGAGATGCACCTTATATTTTAAAAGTAATCACATTAGGATCACATGGTCCAAACTCCAAACCACATTTGAAGGATGGTTGCGAAGCTGGTCAATGAGCTTCAGACTGCCAGCAAGATCTAATAACATGTCATGATGTCGTCTACACTTGAACCATTCTAGATTTGTAGAACACAAGACATTTGAGTAACAGAGGCGTGAAATATACCAATGACATCTACATTTGTACCATTGTAGAGAGAAAGAGATCGAGTATCAACAAAGACCTGACATACGCTTATGCTTACCCGCGAGGTCATCAACACGAACATATAACAATGTTTAGCCACAAGTCAACTCAAAATTTCCATATATTTGAATGCTCATTCAGAGAACGACAAATATCCAATGACAATGCACGTGTACTGGTGGCACGGCATGCAATAGAATCCTGCCCATTCCTTGTATATTCAGTATAAACCCATCCTGATAATTGTATTTTTCTGATGGCAAGCAGATATAAAACAAACCAGAAAAGGCCGGAACAAAGAAACCACACAGAACATCACAGTACAGGGTACCTCACAGAGTGAAAAGGGAAAAAGAAAAGAAAGAAACCAAAATGTTAACATCAACATCTAGCAAGCATGCTAAGTAACAGGTACACGAACAGATTCCTTGACAGAACTGCATATCGGAAGCTTCAAGTGGTAGTTTGTGTTGCTTCTCTGGTTTGTAGTCACGCCAGAAGTGCAGGCGCAAGCACAGGTGGAGGCACTGCAAAATAAAAGGGTCTTCTCAATCAAATACCCAATGGTAGAAACGAAATAAGCAAAATATAATGCTGATTTATAATGCACTATAAAGCATAGAAACCAGATTCAAATTCGATATACAGCCTTTGCCTTTCTGGGTTAGAACAGAAGCTAAAGAAAATGATAAAGTTTCACCAGAACAAAGGAAAAGAAAAGTTATCCTTTCCAGGTCTTTGCAATGCTGCTCGTTTTGCTCAGATAGGATGATTTTGGTCGCAATAAGAACAATTTTGTATAATCCCTAAACCCTGGTCATTGTAACAAGGAAAATTAACTGCCAGAAAAAAGAATGACTTAACAAATGCATGGGACACAGAAAAGGTATATAACAAGCTATCATATCTTCTTGATCATTTCTGTGTAATGAATGCTTACTAGGAAAAAGTATAGCACACCAATGAACAAACAAATATCTTTTCAATTAAGCAACTCAATTATGATGTTTAGCGTTCAGTAATAAGAGGAAGCTCCGGATCACATGGGCACATAGCGGACATAAAACTTACCGATCCATTAATGGATTAATAACTCTCATGATTTACTTATTTGTATGATTCCTTAGCATCACCTGAATCTGAGTCAGAGTCACTAGCATTGTAGCCTGCAAAACAAGAACCTGTCAGGCAAAATAGTACACGCATCTATAAATTTGCTGGCACGATGAAGACAACAAAGAGCCCTGGAAACACTGAAATGAAGGTGGAACGTGGCTGCAAACCTGGACGTTTAGTGCTAACTTTCCAGACTGTAGATCGATATCTTGATGCTTTCTCCATCCAAGCTCTTGCCTATATGATGCAAATGTTGGTCAGTGAAACCTTTTTGACGCTACAACAGAAACGATTGCATAACTCATCAGAAATAGAAACCTTGGGGAAAAAGTTCAAAGATAGACCTTTTCCTCGTTAGTTTTCATTTTTTGAACAGCTCATATACCCAACCCATTAGATTCCGAACCTATTCTGTGCTGTTGAAAAACCTAGTCTCAATTCCTGTGCACAATAAAGTTTGGTGCAATCGTACAGTTAATCCAGTCGTTTGACATTTAAACCTCTTTCTGCGCCTTATTCAATATAAATGGTCCATGGGCAATCAAAGGTGGTCTCTCACATCTCTTCTCTGTTCTAAGAATACTATTTACGGCCTACACATTTTAAGCTCCAGGATGTAAATGTCAAGCACTGAATATATGATAACAAGAAAGTGGAATTATTCAGAAAAGGAATTATCAGCATATACTGCTTACAGCACCTTAACAGCAAGATTAGCACAATTGAAAAAACATTTATACTTTTATCAACAAATGCAGCGAAAGATGTGGGAATGAGTCTGCTGTCTATTTTCTTCATGTTCCCAAACTAAGCAGGAAATTTTAAGATTTACAGATTACAGCTTATGATCTTCCTTTATATTCTTTTCAGATATGTCACAGGGTCAAATATGCAACAATAAGGTCATAATTGCTTGCAAATAGTATACCGTAAGTATATCATTGAACACACAAAGTCGATTAAAACTGTCTACACTGGTAAGCATTGCAACAGCAAAAACCCACCTAAATTCATGACAATTCACTATGGAAACCTTGGAGAGATCACATAAGAATTATGATGCATAATTTATTAAAGTTAGCATAGCTGACAGAAGCTATGAAATCCTAGCCATACAATGAAAATTTACTGATCCAAAGTGAAACCATTCAACATTTAGGAACTGCTATGTCTGAAGGCCAATGATCCAGAACCAAAGACCTTTAAAAAGGGCGACTCCTTTCACTTCGGAATCCGAAGAAACGGCTCACCTTGTGCTCGTTCTTGTTGACGCCGTATCCACTGCGGTACATCTGGCCGACGAGCACCTGCATGGTGATGTCGCCGGCGCGCGCCTCCTTGAGCGCGTCCTGGAACCACCGCCTCGTGCAATCCGACACCACCTCTGCGAGAGGCACCCTCTCGTCCTCCTGGAGCCCGCATGCCGTAGCCAAATCCCGCACCTCAGCCCGCCCGGAACTGGCCGCCGCAGCAGCGGCGGCAGCCGCGGCGGAGTTCCTGGGCGTATCCAGCGGGGCGGGCGGCGTCTTCGCTGCCTTCCCGGCGGCGGAGGGGGAGCGGAGGCTGCGGGCGTAGGAGCGGACCGCAGCGGCGGCGACTGCGGCGGCGGCGGCGGCCGGGAGGCGCTTGCCCATGCAAAGTTGGGGGTTTCTTGGGCGGGGAGAGGAGCCGGATTTGAGAGGAATGCGTGGTCTTTTGTGCGAAAATGAGGTCCTCCGTTGGCAAAGGTGGAAAAGTTGGTGGCGTGGAAGGGAAGAGCTGGAATATAGTGGTAGATTTTTATATTTATTTATTTTCCTTTCTTTGCCTTTTGGATTTCCAGGATGGGAATGGCGGCCTGCTAGTGGAGGATTCGGTGTGGGTAAAAGTAAAAACACAAGACTTTAAAACAAATCTAAAATATAGTTTCTAAATGGTATGTGCACAAAACATAGCTCTGTGGCATTTTACCAACAGGAATCAGGATTGGTAGTTGAAGATTGCATCTTCATGCGCAATCCACATTGCCAGATGTTCCGTATACAGTACACTGAAGTTGCTTCTTCTAGCTGCTTCATATTTTTTATCGGACAACCCAACACTCATGCTTCTTTCTGTACACTCGTTAAAAGAAGGAAAAAAAAAACCTAGTCCTAGGAATATACAACCCTCACCGAGCATCAAACTTTCAGGAAGCTAGCGCATCAAAAGATAATAAACATGTGACGCGCTTCAAAACGCAACGGGCACTGATAGTACATAGGAACACTGTTCTCACACCTCACAGTAGCTCGAGTCATTTCCTAGCATTATTGCCATGAACTTTGCCCTTTGCTTGTTCCAGACCAAATGTTTTGGCATGGAAGCTTGACTCCACCGTTTGCTCCATATAAGAACAGGTGTAGGAATGCTTGGATCGATCAGCACAGGCGCACAGCGCTTCTGAAGCATATAGCAGGAGCCAAATTGCTCAGAGGAACCAGCTACAGAGCTACTCACTCCAGCTGTCCTCGTCATCATCATCAGCAACAGCCTGTGTTTTACAAGAACAAATCACCATTTAGTCATAGGTGATGCAGCTATGATCGATTGAAATTGTAGAAAGATGCGGAGCATCTTATAATAACCTGGCGAATGGCGTGGGCTCTCTCGATGATGGCCACCACTTGTAAATTCGTTCTTGGACCTCCCATCACACTTGGTCTCTTTGCAAGAACAGGCTTCAAGTTGAAAGACTGAAACAAGTAACATCGTTTGAGGCACATCAAACATGATTTGATCATATTCCCTTTAAGCGCTATAATGATTATCATTGGACATAGATGTAGGAGTGTAGCCTGCAACTCTTACCTTATTTTTTATCTCCTCCAGTATTGTGTTCTTCTCATCTGAAAGCTTACTTGAAGGTTGAACCAAAGTTGGAGCCTTTCTTAGCTAAAAAGAATTAGAAGGGAAATATCTGATCAGGCGAATATGTTAAATGATTTAAAGCAAAATTATGAAGTAACCTTACCATGCTTCTGTCATGAGAAGTAACTGGAAGTAGAGGATATCTAGGTGGTTTTGGCACTGGATGAGTTGGTGATTTTGCCAGTTCCTCTTCTAATGCAGAAGAAAACTCCATCGCCTTGTCATCAGAATCGCCATGTTCACCTTTTTCCTGTTGTGCTGTTAAGTCAGGACTCGGCATATCATCCTGTTTAGGAGCATCATTCAATTTGTTTTCTTCTGAATCTGCAGCTTTGTTGCAACCTGCAGATGAGAATTCCATATCCTTATGATCAACAACCATTTCATGCTTCTCGTTTGTCTCTTGTGCTGACAAACCAGCGGTGTACAAGCCACTGAAACTATAAACTATATTGCTTAGTTGGTGTTTTCCTTCTTGTTCTGGTATAAATTTTATATTTCCAAAATCTGACCATGCCTCTTCTGGAATAACTATAAGCTCATTGGACTGCAAAGTATGCAGATTTTCACTTTTTACTGAAGTGAATTCTGCCTCGCATCCGACTTCTGACGATGAAAGTGGATTAGAGACCTCAACATCATACTCTCTATCTCCTTCTCCGCAATGATTTTCTTGAGAATCCCTATTAGGGAATTGATTCGTCTCATGATCATCAGGAACCATTGCCTGCACCACCATTTCATTCTGCAAACTGGAGCCCATATGCAGACTATTTTCCTCAAGAATTTCAGCATTTTCACTTATTTTATCCAGTGAAGAGTTGCCTTCACTTTCTTGGTGTTTTACTGGAGGTTTTGGCCTTGGTGGTCGCCCAATCTTTGCGGATAAAGGTGATGACCCCATCTGAAGCTTGTTTGTTCGCCACTGCATCGGTGGAAGAGGGGGAAGCGGCGGTGCATCTTCAGAGCAACCATTTCCTTGAGCATTTCCATAAGTTGGTTGAGCAGGAAGGACATTCATTGACTGCTTCATTGCACCATTGAGCATCCAATCAAAGCTTGAAATGATCATCGGTGGAACATCTCTGGCGTCAGGAGCTGGTGGATCTCCAAAAACTTCAGTACTGCTTTTGCACGAATTAGGTGATTCTTGATGCACAACTGGATGCAATTCATGTTTTTCCTCGGTGTTTACCATTAGTTCTGGAGTTACAGCCACCGTGGATGAGCTGCACAGCGGCCCTCGGCCATTTTGGACAACAATTTCGGAGCTGCTGAGAACTATACCTTGTCCAAAAGTAGGTTCTGGATGTAAATAGTACAGTTTATCATCTGGCATGGCATCTTCACTGTCAATTACTGACTCGGTTACTACCTTAGATAGATCAGTATCCGTAAATGTTTCTGACAATGTCATATGCTCCACTTCAGGGGTGTAGCTGTCGATGATCTTGCATGCCACCGTGTCATCTTCCTCTGCGAGAGTGAGTGGAGTTATAAGGCAAGGATCACCAGATTGCTTGGATGAAACTGGTGAGGAGCTCCTATCATCTGAAACTGCTTGCTCTTCTATGTACCCAGCAGTTTCATCATCCAATGCATATGCATCAGATTTGTTTATTTCCTCAGTATTTTTTTTCAAGTCTTCACCGGTGTCTGACACATTTTCTGAAATAACCTCTGTATCAGTGTCCTCAGTCATTTCACTGTCAGGATGTTCTTCAAACTTCTCTTGATCATGTTCCAATATGTGGTTGAGCACTCCAGTAGATGAATGCTCATTAGGTGCGCTACTGGCACGTCCTTCTTCCTCTTGGGAACTGGGTGATGTGATGATGCCGGTCAAGTAGACAATGTTGGAATCCTGAAATACATTTCTATCATCAGGGATCGAATCATGTGGACTGTCAGTAGGTGGAATATCATGTTCCGACTCATGGTTCAATTCTTCCTGCTGGCATTTTCTTGAGCCCACATCATCATGAGGTGAATCTGAAGGAATTTTGTGCACAGCACTCTCCTTAATTTCAATAGGTGGATCGTACATTTCCAGGTACTTGACATTGCATCCCTTGCCATTTGCTTCAAAGTCATATAAATCGCTATCTTGAGTGCCATCATACTTCAGCTCAAGCAGCTGCTTCGCCATGCTTCGGAGGGAATCAGAGAAAGGGTCATGCTTCTTGGAAAGTTTCCTTGGCAGAATGCCAACTTTTGAAGCAATCAGCTCCATACCACCGACATACTTGGACCTCTTGCTTGCTATTTTCTTGAACGAAATGGTTGCGAGGCTGGAATTCTCCTTGGCTTCCTTGCTCTTCTTAGTAATATCTTGCATGCCATTTGTTGAAGCACTGGTGGCACTGCCATTGCTACCCGTTTCTTCAGTAGCTTGTTCTCTTTCGCCGGATTCTGAAGCATGGAAATCTTCAGTGAGCAATTCCTCCAAGGAACTACTCCTCTCATGATCCCAAGAAGCCGGTTTTTCTTGCTCAAACAGTTCCTCCAACGAGCTAGTCCTCTCATGTTCACCAACAACTGGTTTGATCTGTGGTGTGGAGACAATAGCTTCTTCTTCCTGGTTACTCATATCTCTGTTTGTTGAGGCAACATCTGACAAGTCTTTCTTCTCGAAGCTGCTAGACATCGATGCTGTAGCATTTTGAGCATCTGAGCATGCATTGTCTGGATCCATCCGAGCAAAGGCATGGTGGTCTCCATGGTCTCTGTGCTCTGAGTCGGTCTCTGCTTCAGAATCCATCGTGGTCAATGCGTCCACGTAGATATCAACTTCAGAGTTGTATCCCTTGCTGCTTCCAGCTGACCGAGCATCTGAAGAACGTGCTTCTTCAGAAATTAATCTGTTCTTGCGAACAGTGGCCTTGACTTTGTCCGTGTTGACGGACGTGTCTACCATAACGTCTCTCTCTTCAGTGTTTGAGTCAGGCGAATCAATCATAGAGATACACACTTCTGATTGGTCAAGTGTGGGGGGTTTTTCCTCTGATGAAGCCTTTTCATACAGATTCTGCACATGTGGTCTGAAGTTTTGAAATACAGATCCATTTAGTTGGCGGTACTTCAGTCTTCTGCGGTTTATAGGAACTTCAACCATAGCTTCACCAGACAAATCAGCCTCCAGTCTACAGAGATATGCAGAATAACGTTTTTTAGGGGGGAAAAACTAGCAGAACAACAACACTTCAAAGAGTATAAGAGGAATGTTACTTGGAGTCAGTGTCAGCTGCATTTGGGGGTCGGAAAATCTCGCCATTCTGAAGGTTAGGCCTGATCTCCTGTAAGGGTGGAACAAAATAATTTGAATGTTCCCATCACTGAAGTTCAGTCAAACAGAGTATTTCTCCTTTGGTGGAGTTGTTTGTATTAAATTTACAGCAGAAAAATGTATAATATTTAGCTTGTTGGTTCCCAGCTTACAGTGATCTATCAAAATTCCTAAAGGAGAGCTATAGTGCACACTTCAACTTAACTGCATATGAACTTGTGACGACAACACTTTTAAAGTGTTTATTTCTCGCAAAAGAAGTGTTTATTACCATGGCTTTTAGAGGTCTTCTTTCACTTTGAATCCCTTCCTGCAGCGTGGTAGAACATGCAGAATCCGTCTTGAAGAACGATGGGTCAGTGTATCTCTTCAAGCATGCCCCCTCTCCACCGATATCATACCTGTGAGTTTAACAATACTGCAACTATCATGCATAGTCCAAGTCTACAGTAGACACATCTCGCTAGAGGTAGATCATCACACATACTTATCAAGCATGAACAGTTTGGGAGGCCCGCGGCACTGCTTGATGGACGCCATGATGAAGCGAGGCGTGTCCCCTCGTGTCACAACCCCATGCTCCACCCTCGGATTTGAATGCCAATCAACACCTGAAAAAGAAAGCAGAGTATCAAACGACGGCTTTCTAAAAATGGGTGAACAAAAAGAAATACTTAATTTCTGAAAACTGAGAAGTTACAAGAGAAGCACTGAACCCACCCCTGTTAGAAGCAACGTATAGGTAGTCTCTCTGGCAGGACTCTTTCTCAAGCGGTGGCAGCTCTGCCTCCAGCTGCTGTACTCGGAGCATGAGCCCGTGCCCTCGCGCAGACGTGCTCATCACCTCATCATACAGACCATGGAACACCTGTGCAGAAAATCTGCAGGCATGCAATACAATGGGGGCCGATCAATGGAATCAATGTCACCACATCTGTCTGAAATTTTGATTTAGGCAAATGTCACATGCAGCTCCCGGCATTCATGGTGGTCAAACTTTGGTCGTTTTGGTGAGTTTTCGTACTTTCCTTGCCTCAATCTTCAGGTGCTAGAAATCATCAGAGCTTTCTTTCATAGATGAACACTGCTTCCTTGTTTTAATTGAAAAAAGGACAGCTATAATGGGAACGACGTGCTTGATCGCAATTATGAAATACTAAAGCGATAATAGAACAATGGTCTGTGTGGTTTGAGCTAGGACAAGGTCATCAACAGGCTAAATTACCTGAAAGTCAGACGCCTAATACATCAATCACCTACCGTTTGTCAAAAAGCAAAAAGAGAATTCGAAAACCTACCATTTTGCTCATAACAAAGGCATTAGGTGATCTACCACGAACAGAATCCAAACAAATGAAATTGACGCAACAGTTCCTAATGCATGCCACCAAGAACCCCGTTACTCGTCCAAGCGAAAAGAAGATGCTCGAATCGAATGCAACCGAAGCCAAACCAAATAATTTCTTCTTCTTCTTTTTTTTTAAAAAAAAGGAAAACTCAAACCAAATACTAATTAAGACGAGGCAGTAACAATCATGGAGAGCAGAGAGGACGTGAAGAAGGAAGGGTGCGTGCGGCGCACGTACTCGGCGAGGTCGCCGAGCTGGCGGAGGACACCGACGAGGCCGGCCATGGCGACGCCATCGAGGACGGCCTCCGGGTCGTGCTGGTTGGCCGCGCGGTAGAGGTCGCGGCCGCCGAGCGCGTACTCGTTCCCGACCGCGTGCCGCGACAGGGGCATTTCTGCCCGCAATCCTTGACGAGACGCCTCTCCTCCTCCTTGCCACCGCCGCCCGCTGCCGTGGCAGCTTTTCTCCTCCGGCCACCAATTACGGCGGCGCGGGCAGGAGCGCCGTACGGGCCTGCAAAGATCCTGCCTTTACACTTGTGTCCTCGCCAATTGAAGTCTGGACAGATTGGCGTGGTGGTGGTTGGCGCCTCGGTGGTGATGTTGCCGCGAGCTCGCTGCGGCAAAGGACGGCCCTTTTGTTTCTTCCTCCTCCCGCTCGCTGTCTCGTACTTGAGGGGGGGCGTCAACACATGAATGAGCAAGCAGAGATGGAGGGGAGAGGGGAAGAGGGTTAGTTAGCAAGAGTTGTGCTGGCTCTCGAATTTGTTTGTGCTCGCTTCATCCTTCTTGGGCCTTGGCAGGGGTGCGGGACCCACAAGGGTGCCCCCTCCAGGGTCCATTCCTTCGGCGGAGTGCATGTGAACTCGTTAACGAAGCCTGTGATCGCGCGCCCATTTACTGCCGCGCCCGTGCGTACGTGCGTGTGTTAATAAAGCTTCATTCAAATCACAAGGTAAATTCTTATGAATGATACGATAAAATGAACCGCGGCAAAATGTAACAGGTTTGAGTGTTTTTTTTTTAAAAGAAGTAACAGGTTTGAGTGTGCCATACTGCCATGGCAATACAAGTGTCATCATCGCTCCATCATATTTGCAGCAGCAGCAACATCATCGCTCTCTTTTTTATATAGCGTCCTCACCTTCTTCCATAGGAGTACGCCATTCCAATGTCACGGACGAGGATGCAGCCAAGAAACTGCTTACGTTTATTCCCACTTACTATTTTCCGACGGAAATTGCTTACGTTTCGCTTGTCTCGTAGTAGGCACACCTCACTATTTTATCAAGGGACGTACCCATCCTCCAGAGGGGTCGTCTAACCAGCGAGCAGTTATAACTACCCATCCAGATGTCTCCATGCACATCTTCGCCATGACATGGTGGTACTGTGCAGCATTTAGTTTTTTTTTTTCTTTAGAGAGAATGCGGCATTCACTTTGAAACTGCTACATCGTATGACAACGAGAAGTCTTTACTGCCGTGTTACTGCTGATATGAAGAGAGGATAAGTGAATCCAAATTACCCAACTCGTCTCTGGTCTCCAAGGCAAGAGAAAAGAGTTGCCATCTACAGTCACATGATTTCAGCCTACCCATTACACGACAAGATCACTATTCAACACTAGGCTACAAGATCTCACGCCTGATTTGCCACACCGATACGGCGCTCCAGACCCCCTACGAAAACTCAACCCAACCCCACCGTCTACCTATTCCGACCAGATGAGACCGCACGGTAGCATAGCTCACACGGGCGAGCACTGATCGAGCACAAACAGAGACACCCACCCAAAAGGCCACATAAAGCAACGGACCAAGGACTCCGACTCTACGAGCGCGACACGGCTACACAAAGCTCGCCTCAGCCTACTGCCTTGAACCTTGCCGACCACCCGCGCAACGAGCGAGCATGACAAGCCGATGCATGGCTTGGCATGGACACCCACGCGCGCGCGCACGTACGTTCATGGACTTCAAAGCTACTCATACACACACACCTAACGGGCTAGCTGAGGGCCACGAAGGCAACAGCAATCCCATAATGGCCAAATAGTAGGCGTAGAAGGCCGCACGCCTCCCATCCCATTAGAAAAAAGGCGCCACGAAACCTACCATCCCACTACTGAAATACTTGTTCAACAATCATGCCTGCAACTACATGGAGGCGACACACCTCAGATTCTGGCAAATATACTATATGGCATATACACCTCATTCGTCTTGACCAGGGAGTATAGGGGCATCATTTTCTCTTCGCCGTTAAGCGAGGGGTACGCGCCCCATGACCCGGCCAGCTTCTACCATTGCAGGCAGCAGATGATTAAGGCGCCGCCTATATAAGCACAATACCAGACTTGACAAGAGCAAAAGGTGGGGTGAGTGAGCATAAAGGCTGAAGACCAAACCTGATTTAAAAGTGGCAAGAGTTAAAACTTCTAAATTAAGCGAGTTCTTTCCAAAAATACATGGTTGGAAAGCTGGTACTGCAGCTTGATCTTGAAAGGCAGAGCGAGAAAGATCTTACGATTACAGGGGTTTCGGGCAGTTCTCATTTTTTGGCATAGGATATAGCCATGGGGTTCTCTGGAGTGATCTTGAAGCCCTGGAGGGCCTGCATCGCGACATTGGACTGGTTGTCATCCTCAAACTCCACGAAAGCGATGCCTGGCTTGGCCTCGATCATCCGGACTTCCCGGAAGCCAGGGTACTGCTGGAACAGGATCTGGAGCATCATGGGTGTGGTCTGGTCCGGCAAGTTCTGGATGAAGAGGATGTTGTTAGGAGGAAGCTGCTCTTGTGAAGCCTTACCCAGGCGAGAGGCTTGGTACCCCTGCATAAAAGTTGCCAAAGCAGCTCAGTCAAACCATTACTAGGCACAAGAAGAAACTGGCACTGAGCTAAAGATTATATAAAGTCTAGAATAAGCATTGACATCACCATCAACATTTCATTTGCTGAAATTTCATGCAGCAGAGATGATAATCTAAAGCTAGTAAGTACACTAGGGCCTGTTTGGATTGACGATTCACTCAGGAAGATTAGTGGACCATTAGAAGGACATGACATCTCACTAACTAATCTCGCACCAGATCCACAACATGTAAGATGAAGGGTCGTTGCCATGAGTTTGATAGTTCATTCTTGCAGGCTAGATGGGAGAAATCGTTGAATCAGGACACCGGTGAGCTAATGTACCTAAACCTGAACTAAATAAGGGAAAACAAGAGGTTTTCTTAGATTAGAGTCACCCTCCAGAACATGTAACGAACACTTTGGTATTAAAAGGAGGTAGTAGTTTATTTTCCACCATCCATTGCTCAAATTGACTACACAGGCCAATAAAACTCAGAAAATTTTGGAATGTAGACATGATTCACAAACTTCCAATGATGCCTTTGAATCTTTCAAAGATACCATTTACATTCACATTGGCACTGCTGAAACTAAATGTTGGTGGTCGAACTAAAGAACCTATGGATGTATCCGCTTCTCTACTCCATTTTTTCCTAGGAACCTCATCTAACATCCCCTCTATGCTAATGCTTGATAACTTTAAGTACAGTTCTGAGCATCACAGGTATGCCTACATATTTCAAACTAAAACCTAATCATGCCAAATCAGTATCAGGTCCTCATGAGAGCTACCAGGTGGCAGGAGTTAGTACTAAAGGAATTCTGGAAGTACAAAAGTACTATCTGCTAACCTCTTAAAAAAAGGACATTGTTCCACTTTAATTTTCTTTTTTTATTAAAAAACACTAGTAAAGCCAGAAGGGCAAAAAATCTACTGCAAACAAAATGGCAACCACAGCAGTAATCAGCATAATCTTAGGTATCAAGTACTACCTCCGGTCATCTTTATATGACGTTTCAGACAGCAAAACTGAACTAAAACCAAGCCAAACTAGCTGTCTGAAACATCATTTAAAAGTGATCGGAGGAAGTACAATCTAGTGTAAAGCACAGGTAAATAACACATTTAGAGCAGTTCCAAGTGAGACTGAGAGTGAACAGAACTTGCAGCTCAAAGACTACAGAATGCCTGAGCTATTTATTGTCAAAGAACCTTTCTCGATTCTACAAGGTAAGAATTTTAGACAAGGAAGGAATAGCAAACGATCCCCAAGGTCAAATTCAAAGAAAGTTGACACATGACCATAGCAATGACTAGTTCCATGACAAAGAAATGCTTGGATATAGTAAAATGCTTGTAAAGTCATTTGTAGCCCATGTCATCAGCAGGCACTAAGAAAACTAATGAACAAATAGAAGACTTATGACAAATTTGTATGCAGCTTTTTATATTGTGAACATAACAGTAACAGCTCACGTAACGAGAAAGCAAGTTAACATTCGTGCGCAGACGGCACAAAATAGATTAACACGAGCACAAAATCTATACTTTATATCCAAATACACCAGCAAAATACATGAGGCTTAACAAATGATAGGCTGTTAGCCTGGTAGGATAGGCAAAATTCTCTAGTGCAGTGACACAACTGTTGTACAAGCACTGAGACAACCTGATCAAAAAACAAAGTACTTCCTCCGTTCCAAATTATAGGTCGTTTTGGACTTTCTAGATTCATAGGTTTTGCTATGCACCTAGACATAGCGTTTATCTAGATGCATAATAAAGTTTATGGACCTAGAAAAGCCAAAACGACCTATTCCAAATTATAAAAGGAGGGCTTAAAGCAGGAGCAAACTTACAGTTCCATTGGCAGCCGAAGCATTGGGGCCAGACTGTTGTGCCTCTTCTGTTCGTCGTTTTTTCTCAGCAGCTAAAATAAAACAAGAGGCAAGTTGAAAAAATAGTGAGTGTGCATTTTTCCGAAACTCCAAAATGGAAAAACAAAGACAATAAACTTAGTCCTGAACCTACGCAAAAGTAGAGCCATGCCAAACAGATAAAACAAATTCAATATCTGAAGAGCAGGAATGAGATGCAGACTAGTTCCTAGTTGTCCAATCATGTTTAAGTCACAGGTATAAAATTGGCGCATTAAAGAACACTGCAGACTCTCCTGACTCCTCAAAACAATAAACATCATATTAGCAGCTAGCAGTCTAGCACTCTCATGCAAGGCAAGGATATCCATAAGAGATATAAAAACCTTAAACCCCACTGGTCACTTTATGTTTAAAATGTGCATGCTCTAATGTTGAAGATAAACATAGTAACAGATTGAACTAGTATAGAATCCATTCCTGTATTTAAGCCAATGTATACACTACGATTGTTGATCAGTTAACATCTGAATTCTGGAAACACCAGGACCTGTCACAAAAACCATAATTGAGCATACGACAGCCGAAGCATAAAGTTGGAGTTACCTTTCTCCTCCTGCTTCTTCCTTTTCTCCTTAGGAGCATAAGTACCATCTTCCTTTGCAATACAGTCAGATTTCGTTTTTGCATATTGGACTCGCTGCACAAGGGAAAAAGATTAGATCTGAACCTACTATTAAACATCCATGCCAGACTTCTTCTTAAAAAGATGTAACTACCTATAAAGTAAACAAGCAAGATACTGCACCAGGAGTAATAGATGAGGATTTGTGCTTTAGTTGTTACCATTTAGAGGAGATTATTACATATAGAACCAAAACAAAGACGTATGCTGGTCGAATAATATGAAAAAGGCATGCCTATCCGCATCAGTCCATAAAACCCACCATTCACTAAGATATTGAGATAGGTAAACCTTTTCTGCTACGATGGACAGTTATGATGTGCCACGTCCCAGCAATATATGGGTGCTGGGACCACGTGTCAATTAGGCAAAAGGCTATGCATAAATCCCTGAGCAAATTGCAAAACTTAAAACTTGTTTAGGCATGCCCTGTACTAAATGTTTGTCTCAATAATCAAATAGGATATTGCTGTTCAAATGACCAGGAACAACAAATCTATTATGCAACTCAAGGGATGAAAAAAGAAGATAAAAGGCATCTGGAAAAATATCAATTGAAATGGAAGTGCAATACCATTTTTTTGCCATAGAAATCAAAGTCTTGCAATCCCCGGAATGCATTGGTAGCAGCTGTAATTTCGCTAAACACCACCCATGCTTGCCCCCTCAGTTTTTGAGTTTTCAAGGCCACCACATCCAGTATCCTTCCATACTGTGAGCACAGGGCATAAAGCGACCTCTTCAACTCTGCAGCAAAGACAATCATATTGCAGTATGAAACTGACAAATATTGCACTAGCATACATGAATTTAACCCCCAAAAAAGAACTATGTCGTTCATGTGAATTATAACTGTGTAGGATCAGACTTTGACCCCAAAAAAAATGGACACCAAGAGAACCATTCCTGAACACATTTTAGGTCTCGACTCTTTGATGTGTTATTAATCAGACACACATACGACTTCGCATACAATCAACACTACATCTCAGATTTTCATGCAGGGGCACCATGCCATGACAATGATGTGCTGCGAAAGGTTATACTTTATCAAATTTCCTGGAGTCGGTGAATCAAATTGCACTAGAATACACCACTTAAAATCCTGTGGCACACAGCATGGGTGTTTTTTCCCTAATGGTTAAATGGGACTTAGCCCAGTGAGCTCTAGCTAAAGCACGAAATGAGCTCAAAACCTAGCAAATTTTCTACTCTGCTACAGCCAAAAATTCCAAAACGTTTAACGCACTTCTATCTAGAGGGAACACGAGAGCGCCAACCGAACCCACAGCAACGCGACGACGAGAAGATACCCAGATCGGGAACCTAGGGTTTTAGGAGGGAATTCGGCGCGTGGAGGCAGATGAGAGCGGTACCTTCTTTCTTGACCTTCTCGTTGAGGTTGTTGAGGTAGATGGTCTGGTTCGGGGGGATGTCGCCGGACAACATCTCCTCCTCCTCCGCGGCTGCAGCCGCCGCGCCGCCGAAGACGAGGACGAAGACGGGGAGAGCAGCGAGAGGCGAGCGCGGGTGGTTTCGGTTTCGGGCCGGGAAATTCTGGGCGCCCCGAGTTGGGTTTGGATCGGTTTTCTTATTCTGAGTTCTCTCTCTTCCCGGGCCCGGCTCGAAAGTCGGTGTACAGCAAATAAATGGACCGTCACGGTATGTTTGGGCTCAGGGCGCTGAAGCCCGGTTCAATACTGGGCCAAATAGCGGCTTTGTTTCCAACCTGGTTGCTGAACTTAAAGCCTGAAACACATTAGCATCATCGATGTTCGTCGGCGGATCGGTGCTTGCCTTGCGAAACTCTTGAACTATTGCGTTTGAATTAGTGCTGTCTCTTGAGGAATGCGTTGTTAACGTGTAGGACCTCGAGTCCAACAAGTCTCATTGCTACTCTCTTGTTCAGAGGAGTAGGGAGACGAGAACAATTTAGTGCTTCCAATCTCTTTTTTCCACCAACATACCAATCTTCGAAAGGTGAAGGAACAAATTTGACAGATCACGTAATGTTGCAATCACGCAGACAACATGCACTTTTCTGATGCCAAAGTTTCTTGACAAGTTCAGAAAACTTGGTCAAAAAGGAAGGGGGAAAAAAACCCAACCTTGATATATTGTGGCATTGACTTTATTGTTGCAACTACTGTTTCGTCTTCGCCCTCAATTTTCTTAGACTTTGTGTTCTGCCGGCCTCATTCAAATTCCTCTAGTTTTGCGAAGTCAAAGATCTGAAGAAAAATCCCTGTTGGAGTGTTGGTGTAAAAAAAAAACGAGCAAAACTTGTCTCCGCAAGTCGCCCTAAGAAGTTTGAAGCATTCCATCTCCGTTTGGATGACACAAGCCTGTGCCCTTCGCTCGCAGAACGACCGTCTTTTTTATTTTCTAGCCCTTTTTTAAAACAAGTTCATAAATGGACCCTTGACGGAAAGATTTACAAAAATGGACCCTAACCTTGGCGTCAAAAATCACGGCGCCGAGGTAACACATCTCGACGCCATGACCTTTGGCGCCGAGGTCCATTCCCGTGACATCACGTTTGGCAGACGTGGCGCTGATATGGCGTCTGGAGCTCGGCGCCGTAGTCTACGGAGCCTATGGCGCCGAGCTCTGTGGCCTTTGACACCACAATAGATGGATGCGAAATTTTTTTCTGATCAAAAAACATATATAATTTGTCCAAATCGGATTTCGTATGTGAAAATTACGACTGTTTGAAAAATACTTCGCTAGTTCGCAGTCCATTCTTTAAATATTCATAACTTTCACATACGAACTCCGATTTGGACAAATTATATATGTTTTTTGATCAGAAAAAAATTTCGCATCCATCCGTCTAGGTGCCAAAGGTCACGAAGCTCGGCGCCAAAGGCTACGGCGCCGAGCTCGGCGCGGGGATGGACCTCGGCGCCAAAGGTCATGGCGCCGAGACGTGTTACCTCGGCGCCATGATCTTTGGCGCCGAGATCAGGGTCCATTTTTGCAAATCTTTCTGCCAAGGGTCCATGTGAACTTCTTTCGCAAAAGGGGCCATAAAACAAAAAATACGGGCAGAACGACCACCACGAGTCCAACTTTATGCTGGCCGCGTTTAGATGTTTCGCGAAAAAAATTTACAGTATGTCGGACACACATTTGAAGTATTAAATATAGACTAATTACAAAACTAATTATAGATTATGTCAGTTCATCGCAAGACGAACCTAATGAGTCTAATTAATCCGTCATTAGCACATGTTTACTGTAGCAATTTATTGTCTAATCACGACCTAACTAGGCTCATTAGATTCGTCTCGCGAATTACACTCCATCCATATAGTGGGTTATTTTTTCGACTACATTTAATATGTCATGCATGTGAGGGAACATACTCGAAAAAATTTCGCGAAACATCTAAACAGGGCTGCTGCATCAAAAGTCTACTGCTAGTAGGGTCCCTAGCTGAGCACCATGCATGCGTCTTACCAAACACAGCAGCTGTTCAGCTGTCTCGAGCAAGAATGCTGAACACGACAGCAGCTAGATTGTACTTTGAACGAGAGGCTACTGAATCTGAATGGGCGGTTGGCTGCACTTTGCAATGGCAGAGTGCACGCATCTAGCCGCCCAGGTAGAAGTCTGTCCATAGCCGAATCCGTCCATGCATCCTGGTTCCCCTGGTTTATCTCCAAGTAGGAATAAGCACGCCACGTAAGCCCTCCTGATCCCTGAACAACGGCGGTGAGAGTCAGAGCAGCTGTCGCTTTTTATCGTATCTGAGAACCTCACTAGGATCACCGATCACACAGTCATTAGCCCATTCCAAGCATCGCGTCGTTTGGAGCTTGGCGTGCCCGATACAAGTTGCTCTCTGCAAATTGACTGAGGCTGCGTTTGGATGTTGGTATTGAAGCATAGAATTAGGAATTAGAATTGGCAGCCATCATTGCCAGCATTTGAATGTCAAAAGAATTGGGCAACAGAATTCGAGACAAATACCGTGCGGCATTTGCCTCACCTGCGCGCTCCTTCCCCCAATTCAGAGCTCGCCCCCTCCGTATTGCACGGCATTCGCACGCACCTCCCTCGTCTGCCTCCCTTCGAAGAAAAAACGGCTCCCTCACCGTCGCTCCTTGCTTCGCGCCGCCGCTCCCTCCACCGCACTCTCCATGGCCGGTGTGGATGAGGTCCACCATGGCCGAGCTGGAGGAGGTTGCGGCGAGCCCCGCCATGGCCGTCTCGAGACCCGCCATGGCCAGGGTGGAGGGCGGCGAGCCCCGCCATGGCCAGCTCGAGATCTGTCATGCCCGGGGTGGAGGGCGACAAGCCCCACCATGGCCAGCTCGAGAAGCTCCATGGTTGGGTGGAGTGGAGGGCGGCGAGATCTCTATGGCCGGCTCGAGTGGACGAGGACCCGAGGTGGAGGAGGCCGGCGAGCACTGCCATCGTCGTCTCGAGCTCCGCCATGGCCGAGGTGAAGGGCGGCGAGCTCCACCATGCCGGCTTGAGATCCGCCATGGCTGAGATGGAGGAGGACGGCAGCCTCGCCATGGCGGCGGCGCGGCGCAGAGGGAGACTCGAGGCGAGGGCGCAGAGGGTGGTGGTGACCGGCGAGCTCCATCCCAGCATACTCAAGTTCCTCCATGGCTAGGCTGTACTAGCGCAGAGAAGGACGATGAGGTCGGGATGGGGAGAAGAAATTGTTAATTTCAATTTCAGGGGAGGACATCCAAACATAGAATTGGTATTTGCCAACTCATTCAATCCATCTAGCGATTGTATCCGCATCCAAACAATGGCTTTGATATTGAGTCCATTTCAATGCCTAGGCTGATTTGGCATTAGAGATAATTCAATGACAAGTTCTCCAATATCTACATCCAAACGGAGCCTAAAGAATGGAAAGCTGCTCTGCTTAATCTTCATTGCTATAGCTGTCGGAGCCGTTAACCTGGAGCCCAAAAATGTGGCTGATCTCCCTGACAACGCCACTTCCGCTTACCTGAAAAGGACATCGCAAGCGTCGCGTTCTGCATGCAGCTGTAGCATGTGTAGGCAAGTGGGTCTAGTGGTCTGTAATTTTAAAAGCCGGGATAAGGCCGCGGCACTCGGCGGCAGTGGTTGAGTGTCACTAGCAGGCAGTAGCAGCGTTCGAGTATATTATACCAGGTCGTGAACAAAGCTATTGCTCTAGCATTCGCCATCAGATCAGTCATCAGTAAAATCTAACAGGCGTAGCCAACCATTGCTACTTCTCTATCTTTTTTTTTCTCTCTCTCTCACTAGCGGTGAATTAGTACGGGTTTACAAGCGCCCACTGCACTGCAATCCTGAATGAATTGGTGAAATCGCTGTCCACTGCACTGCGTCGATATTCATGCATTTTGCATGAGCCGGCAGTTCGTGTATGTGGACATGTCTGTGACATCGTTTCGTGTGCGCCTTGTTTTCTACAGGACGAAACGACACAATGAGTCCATTTCTATTGATATGTCAGCGAGAAAATTACAAATATATAATCTTGGGAGACTGCATATAATCAGGAAAAACAAACAACATCAGCCGCTATCTATCGACGAGTGAAGAAAACTGGCGCGTCGTGTTAGGGGTGGTAATCATGGACCTAACTTTTTAGCCTAACAAATTTAAAAATTGTGTTCAAAACGAATTGTGCCAAAATTCTATACAAATTTAGTCTACAAATAATTAGAGCCGAGTTGGATCGTGAAGTCGGCATAAAGGCCATGGCCATTACCACCCCCTAGTTTCATGAGTCAACAGCTCCTCTTTGCCGACGATGCGTGGCCTTCCGTCGCCAACGACGGGGTGAATCGAAATCTTACCGCGTCAAAAAGTTCTCAGATGAGAGGTTGTAGGGTGTCCGCCTGATTGACCAGGCGTTTGCTACGTTAGCCCGTGTTCAGTTGATGAAAGATTTTCGTGAAAAGATTTCGGGTTTTGATTTTACCGATTTAAGAGTAGTAAATGTAGACGAAAAAGGTGAAAAGTTATATGGATATGTTGGAAATCTCGAGACGAATCTAACGATGGTAATTATAGGGTAATTAATTCATAATTTGCGGACGGTACTGTAGCAGTACTGTTGCAAATCATGGATTAAGTAGGCTCATTAGATCCGTCTCGCGATTTACAGTCTATCCATATAACTTTTCACCTTTTTCATCTACATTTAATACTCCATGCATAAAAGATTCTCCTTTTAATGTGATGGTTGAAAAGATTTCGGGTGGGAACTAAACAATGGCTTAGCTGAGGAGCTGTTGATTCAACCTGGACGTACTGACGCACGCCTGATTCAACTAACTGTCCCAGACGAAACGGACCGAATTCGTACGGAACTGTAAAAGCGGCACTTGCTACTTTGCTAGTACGAACGCGCCAGTGCGCTCACCCGATGGGCCAGCAACGGTTCCGTAGTATGAATAGCTCACTGCCTCGCACCACCGTAACATCGGGATCGCACAACGAGAATTTGAAGCTGCTCGGCCAGGCAGCGTTCCTCGAAGCCGTTCGTTCAATGCTCATCATCCCATGCAGCATGTGCATCATTGCATTGCAATTGCAACGTTCCGTCCTGGAATGCTGGAAAGCTTGGGTTATTTCTCTCTCGGGCTCGGCTCGGAATCACGGCATCATCCTAAACAACAGCTTGTCTAATCACCCTGCAATAACGCAGCACGCCAGGGCATCCGATCCATGGTGCTTCCCCGGCCAGTTGCACTGCCAGCGCCGTGCGCGCCGCCGGCCAATCTCCCCCTCCGCTTTCGCATCGCAGCATTGTTTTGGCGCCCAATGCAAGTTGCTGCTCCCTGCTCCATCATCATTCATCAATCTCGCTAGCTTTTGCTGTCGGGGCCGTTAGTTCTTGGGCCCAACTCGCAAAAGATCTCCTAGCATGACGTGGTTGCACTACTACACTAACTACTTTCACAAACGGGCTATCACAACCGGTTTTGAGAAAACCGGTTGTGATAGAGCTATCACAACCGGTTTTTAAAAAACCGGTTGTGATGTCGCCTATCACAGCCAGTTTTTGAAAACCGGTTGTGATGCTGAGCATCACAACCGGTTCTTTACTAACACATTTTTTGAGGGCAAATTTAAATTTTGTAAACGACTTCGGATGAACTTTTGACCAAAACGAAAGTTGTATATCTTGAAAAGTTATGAAACATTTTAGTTCACCACTTTTTTATTTGAAGTCATCTTGTCAACCGAATCTAAGTTTGAATTTTTCAAATTTGAAAATTTAAATTTTGTAAACGACCTCGGATGAACTTTTGACCAAAACGAAAGTTGTAGATCTTAAAAAGTTATGAAACATTGTAGTTCACCACTTTTTATTTGAAGACATCTTGTCAACCGAATCTAAGTTTGAATTTTTTAAATTTGAAAATTTAAATTTTGTAAACGACCTCGGATGAACTTTTGACCAAAACGAAAGTTGTAGATCTTGAAAAGTTATGAAACATTATAGTTCACCACTTTTTTATTTGAAGTCATTTAGAGCCTCAAATAAGCAATTTACACTCAGAAAACATTAATATGAGGGGAATCAAAATGGTATATAGACACAAACACACTAGTGGTGCAGTGGTATAGGAGGCTATGCACGAACGTGAGGTCGCAGGTTCGAATCCCACCGACCACGTAACGCTTGATTTTTTCGCGAAAAATGCGCGACTTGCGGTGGGTAGTGGCTGATGGCTATTTTATTTTGGTTTATTTTCGGTTTAGATGAAAACCGGTTGTGATGGGGTCATCACACCCGGTTTTTGAAAACCGGCTATGATAGCCCTCACGAACCAGCTGTGACGAGCAGTAGTGTTGGCCTCCGCGACAGCGCCACTTCGTCCGCTTCCAGGAAAAGAAAGAACAGCGCGCGCAAGCGTCGTCGCTAGCTTTTATGAAGCCGATCGAGCGCGCCAGTGGTGGGTCTTGAAAGTTTAATTGAGCCAGGATAAGCCCCGGCCGCAGCGCGTTCCGAGCGTCTGATTAGCCCTTGACAGGACGTTGATTAGAGCCCAGTTGCCGTGCTAGCTGCCCTCGCGCTAGCCTTTTGGCGTAGCACGGGCCGTGCTAATGCCCGGCATCAGATCAGGCATCATCTGCCGAATCTAACAGGGTAGACATCATGAAGATCGGGATTGTTGCTGGGGAGCTGCCCATGGAAGTTGGTAAGATTATTATTTTTCAGAAACTTTGAGAAATAGTGGGAGTTGGCAAGAAATATGATAGTGCTCTTCCTATCGCTTGAATTCTGACTGCAATTCGATGCGTCCCAAAATAAAACCAAGCACGCGTTTGGCAAGAAGTACGTACGTCAGATTCGCAGACAGACGCGCGTCCAATCAACCGACGAGGTGTTGCCCAGTTTCCATCAGACGAGCTCATCAGAACAGGGAGCTTCTCATTAATTAATTCAAGTCGACACACACCAAACCTATACGGAGTACGTATATAACAAAATGGGATATACTCCACTAATAAAGTAATAATGGATCATTACATTAGCACAGGGGAGGAGTGGGCTGATCGTGATCGATGTGACGGCCTGACGGGCATCGTTTTCACCGGGAAAGGCAACGGAGATGCCCGCGCCGGCGCCGCTGCACACGGTTGCGCGCCGCGGGTGAGTCAGCGGACCTACCACGCGCGCGTAGGCGTAGTGTAGCCGTGTAGGTGGTGGTTGTTTGCTTGGGCGAGTCAAAAGGATGTTTCTTACGCCACCTTCTAGACCCGGAAGCCTTTGAGAGGTCTGACCTTTGACCGGCCCGGTCAACGCAGCGGTCGCCGAGAGGCAGGTCATAAACTTACAGCCCAAGCCATGTACTTGTGCGTGCAAAGGGCCGAAAGGCGAGCAGCCCCTCTCTCCAACGAGAGACTTCCAAACCGAGCGTCTGGACGGATGCCCGGAATTGGATTCATCCGCAGCACTGCATACATATGCTCGCTAATTCAGACTTTTGCAGTGTGGGTGTGCTGGTAAAAAAGGAAGATTTAATTTTGACTCAATCGAATCGAATGCATGAAAGTAAATAATTCTATGCATGAGATGAATGCATGTGCATGTTCAGGTGGGTCTTTTAGCTCCTTCCTCCTGTTTTTTAATAACTTTCTTCCTTGATATCTTTTTTATTTTTCAGAATTTTTTTGGGTAATTTATCAATACAATTTTTAAATGGCGACTTCTTCATAAATATTTTTATGAGAACTTATCTGAATAAGTGCGTGTAGAACTTCTTCAAGGCAAAGTAGTTTAACTAAATTTTCAAGGAAAAAAGCATTCAACTAAGTTTTTTGTACAAAACATATTAAAATTAATTTTTCCTGCGTACCCTACCCATGTGAGAAAAGGAAGACCAGCGCGGCAACACGTACGCGTGCGGTCCAAACAAGAATCCTACTCTACCTTGCCCTTTTTCACACGAAATTTTTGTTTGTTTTTTGGACTATAAAATTTTTGTTTGTTGAACGATGTTTGTCTTCTTTCACACTTCTGAAGTGTATCTCAAATCCTTGATCTTTTAAATATGCGCATCATAATAGAAATGGAGCGTAGTCTCCTGCCCGCTCATTAAAAAAATCCACATCATAAATGAGAGGAAGCTCGACCTTCACGCAAATGTTTGTTTCTAAGTTAGTAAGTATATAAACAATTTGTAATCTAATACTTCAGTGTGTCTCGCTCACTGTCTACCCAAATATATATTAGCTGTATGTTCCAGTCTTTGGCAGGTAACATAAAAATGAAATTGTGCAGGTACTAAAATTTAGTTAATTGTTATTTGATGGCACCCCTCTCAAATGTTTCTTACCGCGTCATATTCCCGATGTCCCAACAGCGCCAGACTCAAAGCTAATTTCTGTTTTCACTTTAGATTAGACATATCGAAAGCCAATAATGTGGTGATGATGAGTATAATTTTTGCAATTTAGCCCTTTTTCGGTAAGAATTTTACATGTGGACCCTTGGCGGAAAATTCTAAAAATGGACCCCTAGCATGGCGCCAAAGGTCATGGCGCCGTTGTATAACAGCACGGCGCCACTCATGGCGCCGTGCTGTTGACATACGGCGCCATGACTTTTGGTGCCGTTCTTTGACACGTCGGCTCCACCATCGTCTAGTTAACCTATACGACGCTAAAAATCATTGCGCCATTATATAACAGCATGGCGCCATATCTTGTGGCGCCGTGCCGTGTATATACGGCGCCATGACCTTTGGCGCCGTGCTAGGGGTCCATTTATGGAATTCTTTCCGCCAAGGGTCCAAATGTAAAATTCTTACTAAAAAGGACCAAATTGCAAAAAATTATACTGATGATGATGTGTTAGATTGGGTCGCAACATAGAGGGAATCAAATCTGACCGTACAGTATATTAGTGCCGACTATGCATACAAATCCACCAAAGATCTACTTGTTAATTTGTTCGTGACTCACACGGGTGATCATAGGATCCTACTTATAGATATACAAATTGTGCGATTGCTCTGGTCTTTAACAGGCTGTTCGGGAGCTTCTTTTATTTTTGGTTTTGTTTTAGATGACTAGCAAAAGGGCACGTGCCGTAGGCACGTGTTTTAATTTTTTCTAAATTAGATATGTAGTCAATATGGATTCTTTAGATTAATCTAGAGCGTTTGATCATCATAAAATCCGACGGTGTAGGCTCAAAGGTGTAAGAGTTTTAAATTAGAGATGTAATCAACATGGACTCTTTAGATTAATGTAGGGCGTACGATCATCATACAATAAATCCGACAGTGTAGGAGGTGTAAGAGTAAGATCTGTATGACCGTCAAATTCATAAGCTCGGTAGAAAGTGTGTCGCCAATCATATCTACGTAGATGCGAAAAGAAAAAAAAACGTCAAGATATGACAGAGCAGCAACAGTATTGCCGGTGTACTACAATTGTCCTGCAAGTTCTTAATTAAAATAGAAAATTGCACTTTACACGTCTTGCCGCCGTGTTGACGCCCATTATATCCCCACTGTACCAGCTAGCTAGCATGACGACCGAGACGATCATATCATGATCATGAACTGTTCCATGACCAGTGTAAACACCCATCAGTTATGTCTTTTCAGGCGCCAATGATCAGGGAATCCCCTTGTAGCCTTGTAGGGGCCTTTGAGTTTGACTCTTGGACGCCCGCCCACCTGGCCGCTGCGTCGCTTGCCAAGCCAAGCCAGCCAGCGTTCCTCGGCGGGCGGCCTAACGATGCAAGATCCCGTAGCCAAGCGTGCATGGTTAGCGTAGCTTTGTTGCATCCGGAACATGGCTACCCTAGCCTAGCCTAGCCTAGCCTAAGCTCTAGCTCCCGATCAGAACTGACAGTGAACCGGCATTAGTTTAATTACAATAAGCACCACGCAGCGAAGAGAATAACACGCTCGCCTAACACGCCATGCAACTAACCTCCATGTATATATTTTGGGTCTCACCGTTTCTTCCAAGACACTATATTCTTGACTCTCGGATGCCTCATTGCTTGATTGGTTTATGCAAAGTCTACTGGAATAACTTGATCATGTGTTTAATTTTATTCTATCTGAAAAATATTATTTACGCCATGTCTGTGTGCTCGACTGAAAATGAACTATTATACTTCTAAATTCGTCGCTCAAATGCGGCCATATATATAATAATAAAATGATGAGGGTAGTAATGCAGTACATATTCATTGTTTTTTTTTTGTTTAATTTGCACGAGTGATGCTAGTATGTTTTTTTGACAGGAGTGCTAGAGCGAGGGTACTTTACTTCAATTGATGCACACTAATCACTCATCTAATCCTTTCACTATTTTATTTATCATTTGATGAGCTACCTAGGTGTCTTATATACTCTAAAGTGCCACTTATCTCAGTGAAACGCACGCCCAGCTAAGGCTTCTTCCCGAACGTAATGACGTCAGCATCATGTCACTACCTTTTCACTGCTGATGAGCAATTGTGTGCCCCAACCCAGAAAAGAAAAAAATTGTATGCGTACAAAAGCACAGCTGTGTGTACGTGACCGGGAGGAATCCTTGTTGCTTTCGGCTGCAGCAGCACGACCAGGAAGCCGTTATATAGATCAGCTCGTTCAAAGGGGTTTAGGTGAGGCCAAGATTTGGTCAGTTGTTTAGGTGTGGACCCAAAAGAGCAGAACAAATCAGATCCGTTTTTTTTTCCTCAGCACCTTCTTCCAGCTCCCGGAGCGGAGGAGGCTTCGTGGCTGCTGCTACGAGCGGGAGCTGCCCTTTTCCCTTTGACATTTTTTTTTTCCTGCGGTTGCGAATTGCGATCGTTTGCTATGGGCTTGGTTCGACGATTAGTCCGTTCCCGTGTGTATGATGGGACTCTTTTTATCTTTTTGTGGTTGGAATTAAGCACTAGTGTCAACTGTCAACTTGTAAAGTGTGTGCGCCGTACTAGTGCTAGTTTAATTGAGTATAACTTATTGCTGTGTTATCATTCGTAGGTGTTTTTGCATCTGAGATGTTTCGTGGTGCATTGGAAACTAGAAAATCTTCCCTTAATGAAATACTCAAATGCATTGGGAAGGGGGAAAATGCATGCTGTGCTAGCGTGGGGGAGAATTTGGCATGACAAAAGGCGTTTGTGGCCAAACTTGAATGCGTAAACACATGGTCAAGAGCAGCGAAGACAATGAATCAATGGAAGTACGTACTTATACAATAGAAAAACCAATTAGTACGTGGTAAGTCCAAGTCCGATCACTTGGCTTGGGAAGCTAGAACTCTCCACAAAAGTGCCTTTGCGTAACAAGTCACGTACCCCGCTTATAAATTTGACCTGCATCGAGAACCATTTATTCCCAGTTCCGGTGTTAATCTAATAAGAAGAGATCAAAAGGACGAAAAAGCTCGGATCGACCGGACTCTGGACTCTAGAGAGTAGAGACCGAGCCAGCCCCCCACGTACGCGAGAAGAGTTCTCACACAACCAGCATCGTTGAACTAACACCTTCCCTGTCGGCACCTACCCAGCTGCAGCGTACTGCAATAATGTCGACCTGTCGAGCCAACTCGAGACCTCGTATGAACAGACAGACACCATGCTATTGCTAATGCTATCCATTTAACAGGGAGTTGACCCGGCCTCGCCACCCATTTGCTCGGTTCAAAAAGACAATTGCTGTTGACCGATCGGCCCTTCTTTTTTTGTGAGCGGTGGTTGTTGTTGCTGGTCAGCTCGTCTGCCTCAAGCCTCCACGTCCACACACCGTGTTCAACTGCAATCCCGAGCTGGGTCGAATTCGAGCTGGTCATGCGTGAGGTAAGCGAGGACTCCATGCCGAAGCAAAACTGAACTTCCGCGGGGAGTTTCCGTCCGGGCACGCAGATCCACCTGTCCTGGCTGGAGATGGACCAGCCAGGCAGCCAGCACGGGGGGCACTCCCGTCCCCGCCGTTCCGCCGCGCCCAAGAATGTCGAGTCCCATCCGCCGCGCCGAACCGGACCCGACCACACGCGCGGCGCGGTCAACCGGCGCCGCACCCAACCATGTGACGCGCAGCCGCACCCAGCCCGCCCCCCCGGCCGCTCGCTCGCGACGTCACGGAACCGAACTCCCGTGGCTGCCTGGCCCTCTCTCGGTGCGCCCGGCCTGCCTGCCTGTCCCCATCTCGCGGTCCACGGAGAGATATGCTTGCGGAACGGGCTGTCTCACGGCACCGGGCGCCGCTCGCTCCCTGCCAAGCTAGGTCGGTCTCCGTCTCGCGTTCCACGAATGTGCAGTGCAGTGCCGCCGCGACGGGCGCACGGAAAAGCCCGGTGCCCGCTCGCGCCCGGCGCTATAAGTAGGGGCCCCCGTCCCGCCGAAGCGCTCCACAGGCCGCAGCAGAGCAGAGCAGAGCGGAACGCACACGCACGCCCACACCCACACACACACACACGCGCGCTTCCTGTGTCCCCCTCGCGGCCTCGCGTGAGCTCGCTGCCGAGAGGTACATACATACATGCACGCCAGCCTCGCCTCGTACGCGGCGGCGGCCATGCCGACCCTGGACCTCCGCCCCGAGATGGCGCACGCCCACCAGCCCGCCATGTCGCCCTCCCACCACGCCTGGGACGGCAATGGCGCCGCCGTCGTCGCCCCCACTCCCATGCCCAAGAGGTGCTTACTACTACTCTTCTGTCCCCCTGCCCCCATCCCATGGTGTCTCGCCTTGTTTCGCAAGCCGCGTCCTTTTTTTTCTCTTCTCCCCAACGGGATTTTTGGACTTCTTTTGGCTAATGCCGGTGGTGACCCTGTTTTTCTGTCGCTCAGGCTGGAGGGGAAGGTGGCCATTGTGACCGGCGGCGCGCGGGGGATCGGCGAGGCCATCGTGCGTCTGTTCGTCAAGCACGGCGCCCGCGTGGTGATCGCCGACATCGACGGCGCGGCCGGGGAGGCGCTGGCGTCGGCGCTGGGCCCGCAGGTCAGCTTCGTGCGGTGCGACGTGTCCGTGGAGGACGACGTGAGGCGCGCCGTCGAGTGGGCCGCGTCGCGCCACGGCGGGCGTCTCGACGTCTACTGCAACAACGCCGGGGTGCTGGGCCGCCAGACGCGCGCCGCCAAGAGCATCCTCTCCTTCGACGCCGGCGAGTTCGACCGCGTGCTCCGCGTCAACGCGCTGGGAGCCGCGCTCGGGATGAAGCACGCGGCGCTCGCCATGGCGCCGCGCCGCGCGGGGAGCATCGTCTCCGTCGCCAGCGTCGCCGGCGTGCTCGGCGGGCTGGGGCCACACGCGTACACCGCATCCAAGCACGCCATCGTGGGGCTCACCAAGAACGCGGCGTGCGAGCTCGGCGCGCATGGCATCCGCGTCAACTGCGTCTCCCCCTTCGGCGTCGCGACGCCCATGCTCATCAACGCCTGGCGCCAGGGCCACGACGGCGCCGGCGACGACGACGACGACCTCGACATCGCCGTCCCCAGCGACGAGGAGGTCGACAAGATGGAGGAGGTGGTCAGGGGGTTCGCCACGCTCAAGGGCACCACGCTGAGGCCCCGGGACATCGCCGAGGCCGTGCTCTTCCTGGCCAGCGACGAGTCCAGATACATCTCCGGCCACAACCTCGTCGTCGACGGCGGCGTCACGACCTCGAGAAACCTCATCGGGTTGTGAACGCCGATTCAATTCCATTGTGACGCTAATCGATCAGTTCTTTAGAGAGGGATGAGATAACGATCTCTTGTTAATTTAGGAGCCGGTGCAGTTGTGTAATCGAAGTGATTTGATTTGGTTGATTGATTCATCAACAACAGGTGTCGAGCTTGAACATCTGAGCATAGCATTTGCATTTGCGTTTGCTTTTTGCTGGTCATTGATTTCGTTTTTTTCATAGTGGTCCGGCCATGTGAAGGAGGAGCCAGGATGGATGATTGAATAGTCAGTCGCTGTCTGTAGCAACAAACCAGTAGAAATATTCGTTAGCAGTAGTACGTGGAAAAGACCACAAAAATTGGAGAGCGGCAGCATATAAGTACGACTGGACAGTACTCAGACAAAAGTTTAAGCCCTGCGCTGGGACTCTGGATTGGAGCTCATGTTTATGGTCCACTTGCGAGTGTTTGCCCTGAATTGTCGCCTCGCCCACGCATCCTTGTGCTAGCGCTGTTCAGTAGTAGGCATGAAACTCTAGCACACTGATCCGTTTGGATCTATACCTAGCAAATTGCTAGCTGCTAGTAATAAATTAGTACATGCAAAGGATCTAGACAGTGATAGCTAATAAATCAGAAGCTAACAATTAGATAGCCCAACCGAGATAAAATCAGCAAACGGGTGGTGAAATGACCAATCTACTGTTGTGACGTTATCCTTTTCATGTTGATGTACATTAGTGGCTGGATTCAAATACCCTCAGCTAACAGTTAGCCTGTCTTAAGTGGTCTACTTGTATGCTCTCTTATGTCAAAGTGGTTTAGTGAGTAAATATGAACAGCCCATGAAGTCATACCGTAGAGACAAGAACAGCTGACCTACGAGTACATGACGAACATGAAACCAAAAGAAAAAGAAACTTGTGCCGGAACAGATTCCAGTCGCAGTTACAGAACTAAAAAGGCAAGAACAAAGAAGACTTTTGGACAAAACGAACGGTTGGCTTATATGTAGATCCGCGACCGCGTAAGGGCCTCCGATCCGATACGCAACGCGATGCGGTCACCGCATCTGTCATGATCCGGGAAGCCAACTGCTCCCCCACTAATGTTCAGTTCAGTTCAGATATGCGGCAGGGGCAAAGTCATCTCTGTTAGCAGCACAGCACAGTTTTTTTTACGAGACCGATACGTGCGGTGCAATGGCACGGCTGCGTCCGACTGCAGACCCGGCACATTCAAGCAAGAGCTTCTCTGACAAATTTGTCCTTTCCACATACGCAAACGCTGCAAATAGATCAGAATTCTAACGAGACAATGCGGGATTAGAATGAGACGATTTCGAAGAAATGTTTGGTATAGGTAGCCGGATCCCGGGATGGGCTGGCTTGCGTCTCTGGTCTCGCACACACCAGCTGTGCCTGTGCGTGCCTGTGCCGCGCCACGCAGGTTTCCTTGAGCACTGCCCCGGCCTGCGGCAACAGGGTTCCGAGCATGGCGGGCACATGTGCTCGGCATGTCGTCGCCGTCCCGTTTGGTCTTCAGCTTCTCGCCACTAAACAACGGGGACGGGGCAGTGTCTGTCAGCAGTAGGATACAAGCAAGTGCGCTGTAGCATCGCATCGGAGGGAGCAAATTGCATGGGCCGTCCGGCACTCCGGCTCGAGGGACAGAGCATTGGTACGGAGAATGTGATGGATGGAGATCGCTTTTTTTTTTCAAAGACAGCGAGACAGACAAGGCAGCACTGCTGGAACTCCACATCTTTGCGCAGGCTGCTAGTCACAGAGACAAGCTGTGAAGCCTGCCATGGTTGGAAACTTTTTTTTTTATGCGAGTTTTCTAATCGGAGGAAAAAGAAACTTTACTTCCGTTCTTGCCACTAGGCACAAGATATATCGTTGTAGTAACGGAAAGGGGATGGATTGGATCCTCCAGCTGAGATAAGAAAAAGACGTCGTCTACTACATGTCTACATGAATGAGCATGCAAAACAGATGTGCTATTAACCGAAATACTACATGGAAATGTAGTGGGGGAATATATGCTCTCCTATTGGTGGACTGATGAGAGCTTCCAGGAAGCGCAGAAAGCCACGAAAATGGCGGTCCATGCATGGCGGCCGTAAACAACTAACGCTCGGCATGCATGTCCGATCCATGAGACCGGTTCACTAGATTAAGGTGCTTGTGACATGACAGTGATGCAGCGTCTCGTATTTATGACCGGGCAGATTATAATAGCGCTAGCTTTCTCCCACAGATCGAGTGTCATCCGATTTGTCTATGCCCTGGGCTCGTATAGATTTCTTCTTGAGAGAGAATATTTCGAGTAGTTTTTGTTGTGTTCGAACAGGCTAGCTTTCTGCGAAAGGCCGAAGTATCTCTTGGGTTTGTTTGTGGTTTCTTTTCTATATCGCCCTGTTTTCTCATCATTTGTTTCTTTGGAAAAAGAGGCTTGAGCTCCCTCCGTTCACGCATGCTCAATCTGGCTAAGAATATGTCCTCCACTAACAGTCTACCACTAGCGCACTCCTTCTAACCGAGCAGCGTCCCTGTTCTCCGCAAAACTGAAAATCATGTTGCTTCCAAGAAGACGAGAAAAGATGGAGCATATATCTTATCTATAACGTGACATATACTACTACTAAGTTAGTACCACAAGACAAGAACTTGCGAGTTCGAATTTGGCATTTCGGATTTGGAATCCGTAACCGTACGTCCAATGCGTGCGCTGGTCACGCAAGAAACCGAAACCATCCAAGCCATCATCATCCGTCGCCTGCATACATACCGGCGGGGAACAGAAGCGACGGACGTCTCAAGCTACGCATGCCACTCGCTCGACCGGACAGCCGGACAGCCGGACAGCCTCCCCCGGAACGCCAGAATCGCTGTCGTCTGGTTCGTCGTCGCCAACACGGGAACGCCGGAGAGGCCTGGAAGGCTGGACTCTGTGGAGGCCGGCCGGCCGGCCCGCGCTTGGTTCGGCACGACGAAACGGCGTCTCGGCTCGCTGGTCTTGTGAACTGAACATTTGTCAGAGTAGTGCGCCGCTCGGCTCTGATGACTGGGCGTACCACCGGCGGCGTTAGAATGTTGCTCTTGTCGAGGGGATCTATCTCGGGCCCGTGACAGCGCCAAGCTTTTTACAGCTGTTTACTGCAGTCTTCAGGACATGGGAAACAGCTTCTTTTTTTTTTCGAGCCGGCCGACAGGTTTTTTTATTTTCCTGCCGTGAAATCGGCCCCGGCACAAGTGCAGTGCGGTAGCAGTACAGTACTACAACCGCGGAACTGCCCTGTTTCAAGGATCGCGATGGAGGCTCGGAGTAGTAAAAATCTCTCCCCCAGACAAGCGGAGCGCCGGAGGCTGTTGCGCTTGTCCGCTTGCCGGCGCAGGAATGTGTTGCGGAGCTGCGGCTGCGGGGGTGGATCGATTCGGCTGAAGCCGGCGCGCTGATGAGGCCATGGTCTCGCGTTTCGTTTCGCTCCGTGGAAATCTCCGGCTCGGCCGGTGGACACATTTGTCACGGTGCATGCGTGGCTCCCGTTTTCTTGGTTTCTACCACCACGCTGTGAGAAGAAATGAAGAATGCAAGGGCCTGCTGAACAAACTGGACTGTGATCACTGACCAGATTGCTACCTGTCGCTGCTGAAAAGATACTGATGATGAGGTAGTGTATGACTAATATGAGTGTGACTGAAGAAGAAACCGGCCAAGAGTTGCCGAACAAGGAGAAGAACCAGCGACTGAAGATGATCGAGCGGGACGTCTGTACCTCCCCGGCGATTGCTCAATCCTGGCCAGTCACCCGGGATGGCGGGATCCATCTACGCAGCCAGCAACAGTTCTGAAAATCATACAGAATCAGCCGGCCTTTCTAACGGACCATAGGAGAGGAGTAGGCAAGCAATCGCTGTCGAAAGTTTCTTGCTTGGTAAAAGTAAAACTAGCTGCGACTGTTTTATTGGAAGTAGCATTATCCGGTGCGTGCGGCATCGTGGAACCAATGCAAGTCGTACTTGCCGATGGTACGTGACGGCCGACACAGGGGACACGGGGCGCGTTACGTCGTTCAGGCGCCCTGGCGTCCCCTACCGGGTCGTCCCGGCCCCTACCGCGCATGCCATGTCAATGGAGCAGTGCACGCCAGCGAGGAGACCAGGATGGAGCCCCCATCGGGCCCTCTCCCTATAGCTAGTCCTCTGTTCTGCCCCTCCTCGACCAGGAACACCCAGGGGGTCCAAGTAACGCGGCAGCGCCTCCGGCCGTGTTACGTTTAGCTTAGCTAGCTAGGTCGGTTTACGGTTTACCCCAATTTTTCAGACTGTATTGACCCAGCTTTTTCGAGCAAAAGAGGTTCAGAAAAGGCGATCCCCGATTGCAACGCATCATCATGCCTCAACCTGCCGGGAAGCGCCAGGAGGTTCTGCGGGTGCGTCGCGTGATACGCAAATCAAAACAAGACGTTGAACGCCATAACCATAATCGCCGGAAACTGGAAGCAGCGGCGCCGAGAAGGAATGGAAGCACTGACCTCCCTCATCGTCGCCGTCCTGCGCCATCGCATGGTCCGTGACTGCGTCCACGCCCTCCGCGCGCGTGCAGGGGGCGGGCCTTCGCCCCGTCAAGCGCACCGAGGTCACTGCAGCCCATTGGGCTGGGCACGGCGTGACGCCCGTCACTATGGTCCTTGCCGGCCCATTATTATATCTTCTGGGCCGCATCGTGATTGTGGGCCAACGACTAAACAATGCTCTACCCGGACACTGAGGAGGGTTGTAGCCCTTCCAATCTCTCATATATTAGCGTGTGCTTCGGACGCGCACGCGCGTGTATATCGTGCGTGGTGGCGTGTATTACGTGCGTTCGAAAAGTTGTACCATCTCCGAAAAAACGGCGCACGTACTCGATATACCGTGGCCAAATGGTAGCCACTTCCAACGAGCATCTAGAAGAACTCAAACAAGGAAAAAAATACAGGCCTGCTGCGTGCTCAAACTACCAGAGAGACGGATTCTTCAACAGCTTCAGATTTCTGAGCAGTACGACGCAGCAGGGTACACGTACGGGTGTTTATGCCCAACTTTTTAGTCAGCAAATTTAAGAATCGAGTATTAAACGGATTAGGCCAAAATTTTATACAAATTTGAAGTTGGAGCGTGAAGAGGGTCATGCCTGGTTACTACCCTACGTATACGCGTCGGGCACCGCGTCTTACACAATTCACGATTTCATGCACATGGGTAGAGTGACAAGACACTGCCCCATGTGTTGCGACTTGCGATTGATCTGACTCATCAAAAGCACTGAAGATTAGCCTTTTTTTAGAGCTTTGGCCTGGCGAAAATGATGCAGAGCGCGCGCCGCTACTCGTAATGGCAAACGAAGAGAAAAAGAGGAGGACAGAACGGAAGCTTTGGACGGAGAGTGGACAGGGCGGCGGTGGGAGGCTGACGGCCTTTATGTCTAGGGGTTGCTGGGGTTCGCCGGAGTTTCCCGGCTGTAGAGGAAGGTTGGGGGTGGTCGGGCGGGGCCGCCGCCGGCCGGGCGGTGGGGGGCGGCGGTTGGACAGGGTAGGGGCGGGGCGAGCTCCGGCGGTGAGGCTCCGGCGGCGAGGGCGAGCTCTGGCGACGAGTTAGGGCGGGGAGGTTGAGACGGCGACGGCAGCTCCGACGGCGTGAGCCGCCAGAGACGGGCAGGGCAGTGCCGGCAGCAGAGGCGAGCTCCGACGACGGTGGTGGAGGTCGGCGACGGCGGGTTAGCTTGGCGCTGTGATGTGTATCGCTTGAGAAAGAAGAAGTCGCTCCGAGGAAGAAGAACAATACAGATGGCCTGTTCGCTGCTTGCTCCTCCCGATGAACGCGGGCCCAATAACATCCCCCTTGGCCTAGTCTCTGTGACCAGCTGCATGGGCGATCGATCAGCTCTCGCGGTCACGGGCTCCACGGTCACACGGCCGGCCGATCGCCTATACAATTGTACCTGTTTTTTTAATACCGTAGTAGTAGGCAGTTTGGAGTACAAAAAGATTGAAATACGAACCCGTAGGACAGAGTACAATACGTACATGTGTTGAGTTTGGCCGATGACATGTGCTTATGCCTGATAAACATTGACGACCTCTGGATCGATGGCCGCCGCAGGTGTTAGTCGGTCGATCGATCGCGCAGTCGCTGATGCTGAGTAAAGCAGAAATGAACTCGCTCGTACAGCAGAGGGCACCGAAACCTCAACGGGCAGCCTTAAATATCATGCAAAGTACTCGTGTTGACATTAAGTCAATCTTGAAAAAACAGTTCATACTGCACACATCAATCTCGTGTAGGAATCAGCTGTCACTTCAACTTTTTTACGCCGTTCTACGGTATACGGGCAAACTCGGCTGTATTCAGTGTTAGGTTACATAAGTCTTGATGGTGTTTATACAATGCAAGCAGAGTCAGAGCATCTAGCTAGTCAGGGCATGTGGAGAAGGCTTAGACAAAGGCTATTTATTTTGGTTGAGAGAAGTATTTTGGCCGTCGGTGGGAAGCTGTTCGAGCTCGGCTTGGCTTGTTCAAACCGAGGGAGAAGAAGGTGTCAATGAGGAAGAAAGGAGGGAGGCGGCGCCTGGAAGGAGATAATATCGCGGGTGCGCGGTGGTGACACAGTCTACCCGTTGGCGTTCGAACCCACGGTGGGCCGAACCCCAGCAGAAATGCGCTGTATCCCGTCCTCCTGATGGTCGATGCAAGAAGAAATACAATGACACGGCGGTTTATCCTGGTTCCGGGCTGGGGCCATACGTCCAACAGAGTGTGCGTGAGCACTGTATTGACTTGCACCTGGGGTGCTCGTAGTAGGGGGCTACAAGCAAGGCGGGAGAGGAGGTGTGGTCTCCAAGTCTCTTAGCGTGTGTGAAGCGAGCGTGAGTGTGAGCGCGAGCAAGATGAGTTCGTGCATCTCGGTCCGCGTTCCAGGGACTGCCTCCTCCTTTTATAGCCCAACGAGGGACAATAACAATGGACGGCGCACAGTAGGCTCTACAGTAGTCGCGTACGGCGAGGCGCGGCGCCGAGCATATCGTAGTTGCACATCTTCTCAACTGTGCAGAGTGGTTCAACGTCCTTGGCTCCAGTAGGCGGCGTGGCGACTTCTGTGGATGACGTATGCAGCATATCCTCCCGTTTTGAGGGCTCGCGCCGTCCATCGTCGTACTTGACTGCAGCTCGTACACCCTTCGAGGGTCTCCCATGCTTGTTCGAGGGCTTTCCATGCCTGGTTAGGCAGCACAAGAGAGTACAACAGTACCAGCCTGTCCGCACAGCGCCGCACACGTCTGCATAGTGCCGGGGATGGCGATACAGTGACGGGAGTTGGCGGGCTGGACCGGGAATGGCGCGGGGTTTCGCTTTTGACTTCTGCGTCCCATCGTAGGACAAAGCCATTAAATGCTCTTGTCCACGGGCCGGTGAGGGGCTCCGTGGGCCCCATAGTCGAGGGGCGGTCTTGAGTGAGGCAGAGTTCCTGTTCGATCGAAGGTAAGAGGGTAGGCGGGTACCCTCGATCGAGGCGGAGGTGGCGCTGGCGCTTGTCACGTCTGATGGTTGTCTTTCAATTGGTTTATTCATTTAGTTGGCTTTATGGGGTGGTTTTTCTGTGGTTTTGGGAACCCCTTTATGGTTGACACCAACACTACCAGTGTCCTGATGCGCACAGCCGGCACATCGTGTGTTTATTATAGGAGCAGGTGTAAAACCCCGTGAGCCCGCTGCCTCGACATCATGGCCGCCCAGTGTGGTTTGCTATGGCTGGCAACGGGCACGGTTCAAAGCAAGAGGACAATGGTGGCACTCGGTTATGGAATGCATATCCACACGCGAGCGGTAACAACAACGCTCGCTCAACGGTGACGACAGAGATTTGCACCATGAGGCGAGGTGCGTTGGTCGGGATGTGGAGAGAGAGGAGATGTGAGAAAGGGAGGGAGACCAGACGTAACCCACATGTCAGGTTCACGTCAACGCCTAGTCACAATGCCACGTAGGCGGTTTAACATGGATTTTGGAGAATCGATTTTGGATGAACTGATTAGCAAATTTGAAAAATTCAGATATGCATTCTGGGAGTTAGACACGTGAATGACAGTCACCGTCAAGTTCGTGGGAGTTTGGGAGTTTGGGGTTCTCTCTTGACGAGACATTTTGGCAAGCAATTGCGTCATTGTGAGTGCCTTTGTGGCTGCTGCAAATCTCCTGTCCAAATCCACGGAGAACAGCTGCACGGATATCTTCTTTGCGACAGTCGATGGCTCCTGCATAATTGCTTGGATATCTTCTTATTTTTCTCTCTCTCTTGACGAGACATTTTGGCGAGTAATTGCGTCATTGTGAGTGCTTTTGCGACAGTCGATGGTATATCATCCTGTTGTCGTGTTGTGTGCCGATGCCCATGCTGCTGTAGCGCTAGCTGTGGCCATATGATAGCTTGGAACAAAATAAAAGGGCACGGGTCCCTGGAGAACAGCTGCACGCAGTACGTGCAACCATCCAATTCGGCATGCAGGCTGCACACGTGTGCGGCAGCGCGACGTAGACACGATTCATGATTCCATGCAAGCCAGCAAGCGGATAGAAGTGTGGGACTGGCCTGCCAGATATCTCCCGTGGTTGCGCGATTCCATATGGTCCAGCTGTGCTGCACCTTCGTGGCTCTGTTTCAGAGACTTTTGGCTTGGTCTGTCAGCTGGCTGCTGGCCTGATGAGACCTCACGTCAGAGTTGATCGATCACACACACAATAATTGCATATAAACATTTGCAAATAGTTTTGAATTTTTTATACAGTTTTTTGAAAAGTAGAAATAGAACGGCGCAAAATTATGGGCAGGGTAGGGCAGCAATGTATAGTTCCACGTGAGTGTACTTGGGACGCTGATATTTCAATCGGTGGGCTGCTGTACTAGTTTTGGAAGCCACATCGCACATTCGCACGCGGCCGTTTACCTGGTGGACGATGCTGTACACGTCTACCTGGTCGAGAAATGAGCCGGTATGCCTATCGTCTCGCTTTGTTCCATGCCATGGCACGGAGAAAAGAAAAAGGGCAATCAGAGAGCGGGAAACGACGAGGTGCTGTTTATATCCCTGTTCTTGATATTTCAAGATATTGTATTCAGGCCAGTCCGCGCGAGTTTCGTGAGGCTTCATGCACATTAAATAGGGCCACATCAGCAATTTTGATGATGTGACAAGAAGTTAACGAGAAAAGAGATGAAATGTGTTTCATGGGGATGAAATCATGTATGCATGGTTTCCAACTAATTTGTATTTTGCATGTGTTGCCTATGAAACACCACCATAAAAAAATGCATTGTGGAGCCTATTTATCCATCAATTTAATACATTGTTACTTATGTGGCATTCTTGGAAATACAGAAACGAAACCTTCCACCGGGACTAGCCTCGTGGCAGCTATAGTCCATTGTATACGACCCAACTCGGCTGACTCTGTTCGCTTGGCTATCATTATGCGTCGATTTAAAAGTGTTATCTGAGGAAGAAAAATCTACGCTGAATTGATAAGAGAAGTTAAGATAATAATGACATGTCGAGTTTTCCATCTTATACAACAATTCACATAATTAAATTTGGCGTCCTCATCACAGAGAGTTTTTTTGGCATATAATGGCGCCTACTTCTTCCTTAGCTTCATAGTACTGCTGCAAGTCGGTTAACGCAGCTGGAGGCTCGAAAAACCGGAATCCAGAGATGCTAGCTGCCCACAGAACGAGATACCAATCGTTCATTATTCTCTGCACCTCAAAGGATGATTTATGAAATGACAGTCCAATTCACAAAAGGAGGGCACAAAAGTGGGAAGCGCCGGTGCGAGGGGAGATGAAATTCCAAACTCGGCACTTCTGCTTCTTCCAGAGATATCGGGAATCCTGACGACATCCACGTCATCACGGATTTTAGGTTGGCAGCGTCTAAAGCAACCTCTGAATCCTCCTTGTCTCAATCGGAGCTCAAGAGCAACCTGTCAAACTTTTTGTTTAATTTTCGCAAGTTTTCTTTGGGTTTCGTTCTTGTTAAAGTTTCGTTTGGTTTTCATTCTACACAACATGCACGTGCACGTGTATGTTTTTCAGAAGTCATCTGAATCATGAATTTGAGAAGCTCCGTTCGTAAACAGGCACCGCTAGTTCTGAATCCTGAACTCCACGGGAGATGAATGTCACACGCTTCCACGTGAGTGGGTAGGTGGATTATTCGCTTACATTTTGTCCGATTTTAAAATTTACGGTCAGATTAAATTACTCAGAAGAGACATCCATCAGTACGAGTATGTGTGTGTCCGTTCGAAGTCCAAGTGACCAGGTGGACGTAAACAAGAAGAAAGAACAGAGGGGAAGAGAACACAACAAGCACACACATTAATCAATTGCTTAACCCTCCAACTCAAGCAACTTTCATTCAACCACAACATACCATCACTTCCATCAAACCATAATATACCATCACAATAGCAGCAGCAGCAATGGCAGTACACACCATAGCCCATGACTTGGACTTAGCACACACTACTAGCTCAACACACACACGCTAAGCAATGCAATGCAACTGGTAACTGAACCTCACAACACGGGAGCGGTTCGGTCAGTTCGGCTCAGCCCATACGCATGCGTCTTGACTGGTTTGCTCTGATTACCGGTACCGGTAGGCTGGTCCCTACGGCTGGCTAGAGCGAGTACCGGATTATTTATGCACTACGGAGTAATAATAGTAGTATGTAATAATTTCGGGATTTTTGCAGGACTAGTTGTGGATCGGAGGCTGGAGGGGATTTGCTGCTCTGCTGCCGATCAGATTCAGATGGCGAGGACGAGGCCCGGCAGCGACTTGTGCGCGCTGTCGGCGCGGCGGCTCTGCCACAGGCACTTGGGGCCTGCGGAGGAGGAGGCAGCGGCGCCCTGCTTCGGGGGAGCGGCTGCAATGGCTGCTGCGGCGGCGTTGGCGCCGGAGGAGAGGAGGGTGACGGTGAGGTCGGTGTTGAAGTACTCCCTGAGCTGGGTGATCACCCCATCGGGGCCCACGGTCCAGGCGTGCACCCAGTAGAGCTGGCGCGCGTCGTCCGCGCCCTCGGCGATGACGGTGGAGCCAAAGGCGTCGACGGAGCGCGGGGAGAAGGCGAAGCCCACGCCGCCTGTGGCGCCGGTGAGGAGGCGCATCATGTGCTGGCGCGCGGGCGGGCCATGGAACCACCACTCGAGGTCCGGGGCCAGCAGCTCCTGCGCCCGCCGCGCCTCGCCGGCGTTGAGCGCCTCGTACAGCCGCAGCACCAGGAAGCGGTTGCGCTGCTCCTCCGACTCCTCTCCTACCGCCAGGGCGGCCAGCTCCGCCGCCTCGTCGGGGCGCGGCGAGGCCGCTCCCTGGTCACCGTGGTGGGTAGCCAGCTCAGACGCGAGCCCCGCGCAGGCTCTTCGCTCGGGAACGGGGAGGGGTGCCCTGTCCTGCGACGGAAAGCAAGCAGAGTGTGGTGACGGAAACGAAACGAAAGGAAACGAGGGCGAGATGGGCTGGTCGCTGGTGGAGGTTGGCGAGGCGCGAGGGGTTGGTTTATATAGAGCGCTGAGCGCCCGGGGGGCTAAGCTGCGTAGATTAGCAGCTAGGCCCTCGCGGTATCTCTGTCCCTGTCTTCTTTGACCGTCGCGGTCAGGGGGTGAGATACAGAGATATCTCCGGATTTTAGAGGGGCCTAACAGCGAAATTCTCAGTCAGATACTCCGTACTACAACAAAACAGAGGATACCGGGACTCGGTCCAGAGGACGTGGCATGTTGGAGCAATGCATGCTCCTCGCTTTTGGGCTCCAGTGACCCTTGTTTACTCGCATCTGACTCGCGTTCGGTCCAATAGGATGAGAGGATCAGGCTGACGCGGCTGGCTTCGTCTCCAAATTCCAAGGGGGAAATCAGAAAATGTGCAGGCTCCGCTCCACCGCTCCACTCTAGAGGGAAGGAAGGAAGCGGCAATCCCTGGGGGAAAGCAAACGCGAGAAACTGAAGGGCGCTGGCGGGCACCCCCTCCAAACGAAACGGGCCCGTTTCTTGTCGTCAGGAAGTCACGCGGCAGCAGCTCGTCCCTCCCGGGGGTGTGCCCTTCAGGGTAGGCGCATCTCGGGGCCCTGGTGCCCGGTGGCCGAGTGAGGTGTGAGGATGAGCGCGCCTGGGTGGCTGGGTGGCCGCCGCGTCAGGCGCGTCGTCCGGCTCATCAGGAGGCGTGCGCGCGCCCCCCCCCCCCCCCCCGGGTGCCACGGCTGCTCGCAACTTGGTCTCGCTTTTTTGTCGCCGGCGATCGCATGCAGCAGCCTGTGCCCTGTGGCATATGCGACGCGACGTAGTACGTGGTGGGGGCTTTTTGTGGCTTTTGTCTCCGCTTGGGGGCGTGGCGATCGGGGGAGGCGCCTCCGTGCCGTGTTGCCATATCTCACTGGTTACCGGCCGGGAGCAGTACTCGGCCTCGCGCACCGCCGGCGCGCACGGAGCAGATCAGCAGGCGTGCGCCCCTCCCTCCCGGCCCCCTGCCATGGTTACTCGCAACTTGGTCTCGCTTTTTTTTTTTTTTTTTTGGTCGCCGGCGATCGCATGCAGCTTGTGGCATGCGACGTACGTGGGCTTTGTGACTTTCGTCTCCGTCTGGGGGCGTCGCGATCGGGGGAGGCGCCTCCGTGCCGTGTCCCCATATCCCCGTACCGGCCGAGGGCACTCGCACGAGCGCTGCACCGCACCGCACCGCCGGCGCGCACACAAGACACCAAAAGAAATCATATCTGTTTGCGCTCGCGACATCGTTTTCGATACACCGGTTGGTTGGTGCGTAAGCACGCGCCCTGCGGCTGCAATTCTTGTTTTTCTTTAATATATATATAAACTCTACTACACTCTGGTGTCAGTGGTGACCACCGTCCGCACGAATTAGACTCAGGCTCACGGCCAAAGTAAAGGTCAGTGCGAAATGCGATGCACGGATCAACGACGTGAGTCTACTTAATTAACATAGACGGTTTGAGCATAAAAAACCTCCCTCTAAAATGACAGGGTTTTTTTTGGGTAGTACGGTGGGATTAGTAGTCTTGTTGAAGTCTTGAATCTTTCCATGGTAAATATCTAACCAAAGATTTTTGAATGGCATATTTCTAAAGTAGTGTGGATCTAACCAAAGGTCTTTTAACAGTATATTCTAAAGTGTGGATCTTTCAGTGCTACAAATCCAAATTTCCCTTTGTGCAGTGTTCAGTTCAGCGTCAGTACTACTAGTAGCAGCCGTCGCTTTTTGTCCTTTTACCCCAGTGGCTTTCTCGGCTTTACGGTAAACCCCCGCTGTCAATGTCGGAACGTCCGCCGTGGACTCAATTAGCCGCGCATCAGTGCATTTACGTCTGTACTGTATCTCAGCTCAGTAATCACAGATCAAATTACTCCTTGCCTGATCGACGAGCACTACTGCTTCGATCAGGCACGTCATATATATCCCCTGCTGAAGCAAAAAATAGATCATGGATTCCACCTACAAGTAATCCTTTTCCTCACCCTGTCACCCATGCCGCTGAGTGCAGACAAAACATCCATGTCTCGCAAGGTAAAAATGCCTGTTGCTTGTAGTAGTATGCGTACAACACCGATCAGCTACACCTCCATGAAGTAAAAGTGGAGGCACACACATGCCACCCGTCGTCTAAGGATTAAAAGCGCTTTTTTTTTTTTTTTTTTTTTTTTTTTTTTTTTGCGCTGGTTGACGACGCAGCAGGCAGATACTTTGGCTACTTGCCACAAACAAAATATAAGCAGCTAGACCCGGGTCTCACTCTCGCATCAGCTGATCAGCTCATGTTCCCCCTCCCTTGTCAAAAAGCCAGCAGGCTACTATTTGCCGGCCAGTGCCGAGGACGGAAGCTTGTCGAAAGCCAGAAAGTAATTAGGCGCGCGATGCTGTCAGCTCACTAAAAACTCTCTTAAATTAGATTTATCCATGGACCATGGTTACGCACCCGTCGCTCTCAGCAGTTAGGCCGAGGCGAAGCTTTGAGACAAGCCGCGGGTGCAAGTGCAAGTGACCCATAGGGGCCTCCATTAGCCAGGGTCACCGAGGCGTCAGGCGACGAGGTCGAGGCGTGTGGTGGCCTCAGACGATCCCGCCCGTTGCTAGACGTGGCCGCGGCCACTCCGTTTCTCCGGAATCGGTAGCTTAGTCACCGAGCATGCCGATCGCCATGGCGGTGGAAAGGGGGTTTCGAAAAGGCGATCAGGTTATCTTGGGCGTCGCCACCAAAATCCCAGCCACCAACTGCGAACTACCCCCACCACATCCATCTCGCGGTTGCTGCATTTGACCATTTTGTCTTGTACTCGCTCCACCAGCCAACAAGGGTAGGGTCTATGCTCCTCTTTGCGCTCCAAGCCTCCACCGAGATTCATAGAAATGGCGATCCTGATGTCATTTCGTCCGTGCGCCGCAAGAGTTCTTCGCCGAAATGGACAGCTTGCGGCAATTGCGAGTCCTGGCGGTGCCCCCTTTCTTCAGACGGTCAGTGACGTTGGTGTTTAGCGGGACATCAGATTTAGCCACCGTCCATTTGACAATGTCCAGTCAGCTCGAGGGCGCTTTCTTGTTACTCTTCTTCTCCTGGAGTGAAGCAAAGGAGGATGACCCTAAATAACCTAAACTGGCTGCAACAGCCAACGGAAGTCATCACCGTCTACTAAACCCAACTATATTCTTGTAAAACGCCTCTGCATCTCACAAGCCCTCATTGCCACAGGTGACCTATTGAGATTATATGCTCCATAATTTTGGTAAGCAAAATGACGGAAGAAGCAAGAGAAATCAACTCTCTTCCATTCCACTCACCTCCTCGAACTGGATGATGACGGGGGTGCCGATATACGATGTTTCCCAACATATAGTAATACTGCATTCACAGAATATAATTGACACAGGAACAACCAAGTCATGCACTTTAAATTGTGACAGACATCTCTAAACATTTTTTATGTGTCATTTCTGCAAGCCAAATTCCAGGAACTCTGATCATGAGGAATCCATGTCAGCGACAAGGGACTGGAATGCAGGCGAGTCTTATCTTTTCCTCAAACACTAACTTTTTTTAGTATGCATTGAAGAAATCAGTGCTGGGAATACGCCTAATGGTATTATGACTTGCAGAGGGTACAAGAATATAATGAAGTATGTGCAGAGGACAGGTTTGCATCAGTCGAGCACAATTGAAGAACAAGTGAGATTTACTCAAAGCCTTAACATAGAAACCAAGCCAGGCCCATCCTACGCCGGCCGTCACTGTTTAGGCTGAAACAAGCGTCTACCTGCCAAGTTCCAGATGGTGCCACACTGCCATGTTTTTTTTTTTTTTTGAAGTAAAGCAGCGGGAGCACTGCTAGATCATATTAGAAGAAGAAGAATGCAAGCTAGTACAAAGTTGTGATTACAAAATAAACTGATGAACTCAAAACGCCATAGGAGTACTAACATTAAAAAACTAAATACTCTGCTACTTCTCCACACGCCTGCAATCTGATCTTCACTTCTTCTTTGATCAATGAAAGAATTCTTCTTGGGAACAGTGCAGCCCCTTCAAAGACCCTTCTATTCCTTTCCTTCCAGATATTCCAGGATGTGTAGATGAGTAAAGCAGCAACTTTCCTGCCTTCTTCCTTCGACCTTCCTCTAACAGCACCATTCCACCAGTCTTCAATTTTCTCTTCCCTTCCTGGAACTTGAATCAGCCCATTCGTCCACTGTGAAACCAACTGCCACACTTCCTGCGCATAAACACATTGAAGGCACAGATGCTGGGCAGTTTCATGCTCTTGGTCGCAAAGCCTACAAATCGGACCACAGGGCCAATGCCTAACCTGCAGATTATCAGCAGTGAGTAGTTTACTCTGTACCAAGAGCCAGGCAAAGACTCTATGTTTCCCTTCAATTTTTGATTTCCAAATGGCTTTATTGTTGAATGTGCAAAATTTCCCTCTAAATTGAATGTCATATGCTGACTTTGCTGTATAGCGCCCATCTGTAGTCCATCGCCACCTTATCTCGTCAGCTTGATCAGTTAGTTGTACATGAAGAAGCAGACTCCACAGGGAAACAAGCTCTGCCATTTCTGTTACCGAGGTCACCCTCCAAAGGCCTCTAGTCCAATTATCATTATGCAGATCCTCTCTCACTGAGTTGTTCTTTGCCTCTAGTCCAATTATCATTATGCAGATCCTCTCTCACTGAGTTGTTCTTTCTCCAGGCAATTTTGTACAAGTTGGGTGCAATATCCCTTGGCGCTCGACCATTTAGCCATGGAGATTCCCAAAACCGAGCCGTATCCCCATCTCCAATAGTCACCATGGTGCTCATTCTGAATAATTGTTTATCTATATCATTGCACGGCACTTCAGTTCCAACCCAAGGCCTTTCTGGCTCCACCCACTGATACCACAACCATCTGAGTCTTAACGCACGGCTGAACAGCTCTAAGTCAAGTACTCCCAACCCTCCTAGCTTCTTCGGTGTTTTCACTTTAGCCCAGCCCACCAGGCTATGTCCTCCATGAGCATCTTCTGAACCTTTCCAAAGAAACCCTCTACGTATACGATCTAGCCTTTTCACTGTCCATTTCTTTGGCATGAAGATAGTGAGGAAGTATACTGGCATTGATGATAGCACTGTGTTTAGCAACTTAAGTCTTGCTGCCCTGTTCAAAAATCTTCCTTTCCACCTTGGCAACATATTGGACATTTTATCTATGACAGGCTGAATGTCTGCTCTTCTCAGCTGCCTGTAATGCAGTGGGAGTCCGAGGTATGTGCATGGTAAACTGTTGATCGGGCATTGGAAATCTTGCATGATCTCTTGAAGGTTTATGTTTTCACACCTAATTGGATGCACAGCACATTTTGTGGTGTTTGTGATCAACCCTGAGGCCTTGCCAAAATATCCCAAAATTTGTGCTACAGTATTAACCTCTTCCTTTTCAGGTTTCAAGAAAACTGCAGCGTCATCAGCACACATGCTCACCCTTATGGTGGCCGCTCTATTATTCAACGAAGCCAACAGTCCTCCTCCTGTTGCAAGATGAAACAATCGCTGCAGCGGCTCCATTGCTAAGATGAAGAGTATAGGCGAGAGTGGGTCTCCTTGCCTCAAACCAGTGTAAGGCTGTCTGCACCAGGGCACTGCATCCCGCACGGTATCCGCCACGTTGGCGTGCATGCCGTGCGGGATGCAGGTTTTGGCGCTGCAGTGGAGACCTGGGAGGGGCTCGGTACCTCCCAGGCCCGGCGCGCAACCGTGATTCCCAGAGAGAGAAAGGGGAGCGGTAAGCGCCATGTGGGCATGGGCCCGCCCACGCGCACGCGTGCAACCACCAGAGAGAGAGGGGAAGAGGAGAGGGAGTAGGCCGCCGCCGCCGGGCCATGCCGGAGAAGGAGGAGCTCCGCCGCGCACCTGTGCCGGAGGAGGAGGAGATGAGGCACGCCGGAGTAGCAAGGTGGCCGGGCTCGAGGTCCTCCGCGGGATGGAGCTCCGCCTTTGGCCGGCCGGAGATGCTGCCGTCGCCGCCGGAGTTAGGGAAGGGGAAGGAGCATAGGGCGACGGTAGGCAGGGGAGGAAGTGGAGGAGAGGGCCGGCGCCGCGAGCTGTAGCCAGAGCTTCGCCGCCGGACCCGCACCTCGATCCGCGGGTCGCCGCCCGCGCGGGCCTCGGATCCTCCACCCGCAGCAGCTCGCCCCTTCCCTCTGCTCCATGGACGGCAGTGAGGAGGAGCTCCGCGGCGCTTGATCTGGCCGCCGCCGGCCGATTCGTGCCCAGATCCACGCCCGCGCCGCTGGACGTGCGGGCCTGCTCCACGCTGGCCGCCGCAGCGAGGAGGGGAGGGAAGAGGGGCGCGCGTGTGGACTGGAGGCGGCGGTGTGGCAGCGCGGAGGTGGAGGAGCGCCGGAGCTCCCTCTCCCCAATCCGCGTGCCCGCCGCCGCCATGCCCCACCTCGCGCACTCCGCAGCCGCGAAGCCGTCCGTGCGCATCTTCGACACGAGCTCGAGCAGCGCACGGGCGAGCCGCAGGGGAGGAACCGTGCAGGGAAAAGGGAAGGTGAGGCGGCGAGCTTGAGGCCAAGGCGGAGCAGAGGGGTGAACGACGGCGCGCGGGCCCGAAGCGCGAGCTCCGCCGGCCGTTGCGCCCCGCACGCGAGTTCTGCCGGCAGAAGAGGTGGGGAGCTCCGCCGCGCTCCCCTTTCGGCCGTCGTGCCCGCGCCGCCGCAAGCTGAGGATGGAGGCAGGGACGGCGGTGAGTGAGCTGGAGATGGACGCTGCGAGCTGGAGATGGAGGCAAGGACGGCGGTGCGCGAGCTGCAGATGGAGGCAGGGGCGACGTGCGGGCAGAGGAACCGAGGAGATGGTTCAGGAGAGAAGGAGAGGAGAGAGAGGGGGGGGGGGGGGGGCGACGGATGAAGATGGGGGGAGAGAAAATAAAGAAAAAAGAAAAAGTGTGGGCCCCATCAGCTGGTAGTTGGTATAGAGGTTGAGTGTAAAGGTTGACGAGTGCGGAAGAAAGGGATTTAAAGTAGAGAATCTCGCTGACCAGGACAGAATATTCCTTTTAAAGGTTGGTGGTAGAGATCCACCAGTGCAGATAGCCTAATGCTTAAACCACTGTCCCCTTGTACCAATCAATAGCACTGCAGTGGAGCTGGAGGATAAAAGAATGGAAACCCAAGCTCGCCACTTCACTCCGAAACCTAGTTGCTCCAACACCTCAAGAAGATAGTCCCACCGTACACTATCAAATGCTTTTGCTATATCCAACTTTAGGAACAGCCCCGGTTGCTTTTTTTGGTGCAACGATCTAATGAGATTTTGAGTATACAGAAAGTTGTCTTGAATGCTCCTCCACTTGATGAAGGCACGTTGGGCTCTTGATACTAATGTGTTTAACTCAGGCGCCAATCTACATGCCAGTAGTTTTGACATCAACTTAGCAAAAGAATGAGTCAGGCTAATGGGCCTGTAATCAGCTATGCATTTTGCATCAGGTTTTTTAGGAATCAACAACAGATGGGCCTTGTTCAAGTGGTGAAAACGGTGTCCATGCTGATGGTAAAAAAACTGGACGGCATTCATCAGATCATCCTTGATAACCTCCCAGCTATGCTTGAAAAAGAGGCCTATAAACCCATCCGGCCTGGGGCCTTATCTCCTGCCAGATCATGTATCACATCATGAACCTCCTCTTCTGTGAACATTTCTCAAGGTGGGAAAGATCATGTCTAGGAAGTCCCAGCTCCTGCCAATTCAAAGTGAGATTGCGCTACTCAGGCTGACCAAAATGGGAAATGCTGAAAATGGCTTGTTCCTTTTCCTCATGTCGGAATTTATTTCCTTGTTCTCTTTGCAGATACTGAATAGTGTTCTTTCTTCTTCGGCCATTTGCATGCAAATAGAAGAGCTTTTCATTCGCCTCAGCCGCACGAATTCTCACCATCCGAGAAGATTGTTGTGCGCGGAGTTTCTCAACCGCGGTCAACCCAAGGAATCGTGCTTTCAGATCTCGTTTGAACTTGATCTCCAATGGGTTGAGCTGCCTAAATTCTTGTACTACATCCAAAATCCCGATCAATTTTTGTACAGCACAGAGTAGAATTTTGTTTTTGCCCAACAATCCTCTTGCCCACTTTCTCAAGGCCTTGCTAGTTCTCTGGAGCTTTGTATGCATCCTTATAAAGGGATTAGTTACTTGTAACTCTCTAGTCCAGGCAGAAGCTACAACCTTAGAGTATCCCTGCAATCTTGGCCGGAAGGCTTCAAAGCGAACCACTAAACTTGTTTACTGTTCCATTTCGGCAATAAGAAGTGGGCAATGATCAGAGGCCCTAGAGGAAAGTGCCTGAAGATGAACACCTGGCAACATGCAGTCCCAACCAATCGTGCAAAAAGCTCTGTCAATACATGTATGTGTACGATCATTAGTCCATGTATACTTCCTGCCTTGCAGATTTAATTCCTTCAATTCCAGATCATCAACCACCTCCTTGAAGGCCCCCATGATTCGTCTATTTAGATTTGCATTGCTCTTATCACAGGCATTAAGTACCATGTTAAAATCTCCTATGATTAACCACTTATCTGACACACTATGCTGCATCCATCTTAATTCACCAAGGAACTGTATCTTCTCATTATCTTCTTGTGGCCCATACACAGCAGTGACATCCCACTCCAACACTCCTGAGACAGCTGACACCTTGGCAGTGACTGAATGTGCCCCCAGCTCAGTGCGTATAATTCTATAATGATCCTCGTCAACTGCCAGCATTATCCCTCCTCTTGTTCCTGCGGCCGGCAACACCACATAGTTGTCTGCAAATCTCTCCCCAAGTACTTCCACCACCATTTGTCGATCTACCAGATCCAACTTTGTTTCTTGCAAAGACACAATAGTGGCATTTGTATGGGCCACCAGATCACGCACTACCTTTCTCCTTGCTGGATGGTTCAAATCCCTGACATTCCAATTCAAAAGCACACACTGTTGTTCTATCATTGATAAACTAACATTCTCTCATGTTCTGACTTGCAGGCAGAAGAAACCAAGCTGTCTCATTCAGGCTCCAAAGAACAGATAAGGTAGCCGACACTCGAAATCAACAACACTACTGCAAGACTTGCACTTAGCAAGAAACAGCAACACAACACAGAAAAGACTGACAGCTCAATTAACTGACAATACATAGAAAAGTAAGATACACAAGCTCTTCCTGAGTTCCCTCTCATGTTGTAGACCCCCATCATTCTGCGGATTCAATCACCAGGGCATCCAGACAGCCTGAACCCACCCCCCCCCCCCCCCCCCTCATCATTCATCCCCAGCGTGGCACGCATGTCCCCCACGAAATCCTGCTTCAAACCATCCACAAATTTTTCTCCGAACTTCTGTTCAGCCAGATCAGTAACCTCTTCCTCGTCTCCAAAGCAGAATGCGTCGAAGCATGAAACTCCAGGGAGGCAGGGATCAGATGGGTCAGACACACAGGCAGTCAGGCTCAGGCAGGCTTTCGCCTGGAGTGATGAGTGTTCACAGTCATCGTGTAGTTGTGATAGCTCATCGTCTCATGTGAAGCACAGAGACAGAAACTGATTTCTCTGAAGTTTACAAAGAAACAGCCAAGGCTTCGTTTAGAGTATAATATAAGGAGAATTGATCAGACTCGAACGGATTCTGACAGGATCAGGCATAGCTCGGTGTAATTGGGTCGGCTTAGACGTTTGCTCTCACCAAGGACCAAGGTAAAGCTCGGCCTTGATCAGGAAGTTCCTAAACTAGCAGTTTCTGAAACCCTGATCCTGCATAAGACGCCTTTTGGCCTCTTGGGAAAACCCCCCCTTTTTTAATTAGTCGGGAGTAATAAAACCCAAACGTCTGCATTGCATCTGACTATTACTGGACAAGAACCGAGCAACCCACCAGGTTCAGATTTGCACCTGCAAATCTGACCTTAAAGATCAGGCAGTGCCCTCCAATCTTGTTTTTCGTCTGCCATCCACATCCTACCCAATAAGTGACAAGCCTGGGCTGCAACCCGAGCCGAATGATGCAATGCGATCAGCAAATAAGTTGCCTGTTGTTGTTAAGGCAAAACATTGAAATCACACAGACAAGCTGAGACAATGGCGTTGGCATGACAATGGTGCCCAGGAGTTGACAGAGGAAGAAGTTGGCCTGAGAATGAGAAGAAGAGGAACAGACGCTGCCACCTGCCAGCCAGTGCCATCCGCGAGCTATAGGCTCCATGCACCCTCACCGTCTCTGGCCACTGCCGAGCTATAGACTAGACGCCAGCCAGCGCCGCCGTCGGGCGGCGGCTAGGCCATCGGTGTCCGGCGGGAACCAGCGCAGCGTCGCCGGATGCCATTCCTGTCGCCGGTGAATGTTTTGCGGAATAGCCCCTGATGGTTGCAAATACCCCCCAGTTTGGATCGTGATTAATGACCGCGATCCGAATATTTGCAAATTGCCTCAAGGTATTTACATAAAACCCTCTAATTTGGATCGCGATGGATAATCGCGATCTGATTATTTGCATATTACCCCATATATTTACAAATGGATCCCTGCCTTCCACCGCCCACCGCGGCAGCCGCCGCTGCCGTGCTCCCGGCCGGTATCGGGAAGCTCCGTCATGACCGTATCAACCCCGAGCGTAAGCGCTACACTCCGTTGCTCTTTTTCTTCTTCTTCTGTGAAGGCCTGCCTCTGACCTCGCCAGCCTCGAGGCAGCTGACCATATGAGCTCGGCGTGACTGTGACTGTTATGAGCATGGTTGTACTCGTACCCGTGGCTGTGACTGTGATGATGTGATCTGTGAGACGCATAACTGAATGCACAGCGGCATCAACGAAGACCTGAGCATGGCAGCAGTATAGGAGCCGGCTGAGCCCTTGTTTAGTTTTCACCCGAAATCTTTTCACCCATCACATCAAAGGAGAATCTTAGATGCATGAAGTATTAAATGTAGACGAAAAAGGTGAAAATTTATATGGATGGGCTGTAAATCGCGAGACGAATCTAATGAGCCTATTTAATCCATGATTTGCAATAGTAATGCTACAGTAACCATCCGCTAATTATGGATTAATTACCCTCTAATTACCATCGTTAGATTCGTCTCGAGATTTCCAACCTATCCATATAACTTTCCACCTTTTTCGTCCACATTTACTACTCCTAAATTGATAAAATCAATATCCGAAATCTTTTCAAAAAACTTTTCATCAACTAAACACGGGCTGAGTTCGAGATTCTAAACTTTGGATTCTAATTGCAGGCTCCAAAGCATTCTTGCAAAAATTTCTATGTTTGCCTTGAGTTTACAGCCCTACTTTCAGAAATGACAAAATGATCCTAACTACTACTGCAGTCTGCATTTCAGATCAGCAATCAGCTGCTCTACATAAAAAGGTTCACTGAAACTAAGAGGAAACATACCTACTGAAGTGATGCCAAGGAAAGACCCCCACAGAAATACCAATTGTGAAAACAGAGTTCTTAATGTGGGCATCAGGCACCCGGTGCAGCCTCTCGATTCTTTCTGGCAGCATTTCTAGCAAGGAGCATCGGAAAACATGTAGTGGACATATCTAGCAAGGAGCATCGAAAAAAAAAAGGTGTGTAACTGAAACTGAAAGCTCCACAAAATTTACAATTTATCTCATTTTGTAGTTGATAAAGCCGCAGATACCCATTCTCTGATTATTTCCATTTCAAACAAAGTTGTCTGAAATATATGTTAGGTAGATGTGCATGCCAGCAATAAGATACCAGATTACCAGACTACTATAGTTACAAAACCAGTGGATGGTCTCCACCATTTTGTTCTGTGTTCTACAACTTCAAAGCTAGATAGAACAGCTACATGGAGTTAGCGTGTACAGTACTACATTGAGCAGCAGCATATAGCAGACTGTTCATTGTACAACTCTTTCCCGTATATGCATCTTACCCCCAACACAACAACAATATGTTGTAACTCCTAAAAATACCTATCAATCTCGAACGTATCTATGACAGCTGAATTACCCTGTTGTCATCAAAATGTCAATTCCTCTTCCTACATAAGGTAACAGCCACATAATTTCAACTACCGATAGTCAAGACCAACACAATATAGAGAAGCATTGTAATTGTCCAGTAATGGCCCAGCCGCGGCAACGCCGCGCATTGTTTCTAGTAAACTGTAATGGTTACGAGCGTCCGAGTGGAGGGAAAAAAAATCGGACGGGCAGCACCCACCATCCGGCCTCACCATCATAGTTATCTATCTACCGCTCTTCTCTATCCACTGTCTTTTCTCTGCTCCGTCCAGAGACTCTGCAACAATGGAGGGGACGCTGCATGGGAGGTGGCACTCCAGCAAGCACGGCAGCGAAATGGGGGCATCGTGAACCGGGGCGGCGCTGCGAGCTCGAGCATGTGCGACGGAGCTCCGATGATGTCGCGACGAGACGGCAGAGCACGTCGAGTTCCGTACGGCAAGCTCGGCCACCACAACGCGACGAGTGAGAGGGCGATATGCAGCGAGTTCGTGACCTCGTCTTCCTCACGGAGACCGCGAGCTCCTCTCCCTCCTCCCATGGCCGGTGTCGTGAGCTTCGTCTTCCCCATAGACAACGGTAAGATCATCTTTCCTCTCACCATAGTCAAGGCGGCGCGAGCTCCCTCTCCCCCATGACCAGCGGCAAGAGCTTCTCTCCCTCTCCACCATGGCCGGGGTTGAGCTCCCCCTCGCCATGGCCAGGGTCGAGCTCCCCTCGTCCCCATGGCGCGGCGAGACCCATGGTGTTGCAATAGAACTTTTTCAATGTTGCAGATATACGACATTGATGTTGCAATAGCTTTGTTTCGATGTTGCATGAAACATAGCTCCAATGTTGTAACGGAAATTTTTTACTCCCCTATGTCCAGATGTTTCACTATGTTTCAATAGAACTTTTTCAATGTTGTACTTGTATGATGATGTTGCAATATATTTTTTCAATGTTGCACAAATTGTACTATATGTAACGATGTTGCATGCAACAGAGCTCCGATATTGCAGCGGAAATTTTACTTCCCACACCTAGATGTTTCACTGTGGTACAATTTCTATAAATAAATGTTTGTAGAAAGACGGAGTAGGCGTCCTAGGGAGATATGATGAATGAGAAGACAGGTTCAACATGCCTCTTGGAAGAGTACATGATCATACGCATGGTTATTCATCCTTCTCCAGCGGTGTTACTACGGGCTTCTCACCTTGCAGCAGGCAATCTTCTAGAATAGCCCAAGAGGGCTGTCCGTATGCCACCGCACGGGTCAGCTTGTACGCAAGAAGATAACAAAACTAGTGTGAACCCCGCGCGTTGCCGCGGAACGAATTAAATTCAGGTTTCAGAGGAGGGTTCACAGTATGAAAATTTGAAACAGCGCTTGCTGACATTATATTGGCAAAGTTATAATAGCAAGAGGGTTGAAATAACAGGGAGACCCCATGATATGTGATCATTGGTAGACATTGTAATCCATGAAGCTAACTGGATATGTCGTATATGCAATAGAACGAAAGAAACCATCTTATCAAACTTTACGTACAACTAATTCAACAAAAAATGACTAGTTGTTTCACTCGGCAATGGGAACTTGCATCGATCTGTAGTACCGAGGAGAGATAATTCTTGAAACGCCCAACAGGACAGTCAGGGAGACAGAAGTGAGGGGTTGGCGATTGTGCAGGCACGGAATCGGCAGGTAACGGAGTGCATGGTCAGTCGTTTATGCATCTCGAACCCATAAAGCAGTACACATCTAATAAGCTGAATAGGCAAACTAATAAAATGAAGTGGCAGCGCACAAACGGAGCTGAAGGTAGGAGTAGAACACATCCGTATAGGGAAAGAGGTCAGCGATTCGTATCGCACCTGACGGACGTCGCTGGCGTCGAAGCTGAGGTATACATGTGCCGGAGGAGAATGCGGAGGACCCAGACCGTGGCATCCCTGTAGAAGCGGCTGAGGGAGAAGTGCTGCTAGAAATCCTTCTTCTCCGATAAGCTGTGCAATTATGGCGCGTTAGATGGTGGCGGCCCTGCTTGTCCGACGGCTCTCCACCACTGATCCCTGCATGGGTTCAATCTTCAGAGGCGTTGCCGTTCGTGGGAGACGGGCTCCACGAAGGCTGTGGCATGGAGGTCGGCGCTTGGAAGGGGTTGGAAAGGTCGGTGAGGATGACGATGTCGGAGGAGGAAGAAACAAACTAATGCGGTGGCGTGTGAACGGGTGACGAAGAGATGGCGGCGGACTACTACAATTTGGCTTCTGGATCAGTACGTGGGATGCGTCCATACGCTTGAGTACAGATCGGAGGGTGTAGACACGATGGGAACTGTCACTACTACAGAAAACATTTGTAGGAGCTAGGTGTTTTTAGGGGCGGACTAAAAGGCGACGCGCCCTTAGAGAACGGTTTCTAGGGGCGGAGCATGGGGTCAACCGCCCCTGGAAACGGCTATCATTTCAAGGGCGGGTGGCCGCATCGTCCACTCCTGAAAATGGACATTAGGACCGTGGGATCACCCGCCCCTAAAGATGGTACACTTTCCAGGGGCGGGTCACCCCATGCCCCGACCCTGAAAATACAATAGCAGCTCCACTGTACAAAACCGAGCCTTTCTTCCCCAACCCGACCAGGTGCACTCAAAACCCTAAAAAGAGAGGGAGGTGCTGCCCAAATTTTCGAAAAAAGGTGGGGAACAATCCCCTCATTAGGAGGTAAGTTGATACTTATCCTATGACTATTTTTAAGCTTATTGCATTGATTAGACTCAATTAGGGCTTGTGTTACCTCTACCTAGATCTAGATCTTCGTGGTAGTACATGGCCAATTTGGACCCCAATTTGACTCAACCTTGAGTATGTAACAAGGTTAGTAAAGTAGGAGAAGATGATTCTTCCATTTGCTTCAATTTTGACTTTGAAGCCTCATTCATGTATGAGGAAATTGCTAAAGCCATGGAGGAGATATTTGTGTTTTTAACAACAAGCGTGCATTTGTTTCTTGCATTTTCAACTTTAACATCATCTAATGTCTAATATTTTTTGTCATGGATGTGTCTAATTTTTATTTTGGAAAAAGTCCAAATTACTCCCCTCAAGTATAAGCAAAGTCTAGATAACCCCTTAAAGTATGTTTTGGTTCAATTTACCCCCTAAACTATGACATTTGGTTCAACTTACCCCTTAATACAATTTGTCTTTTTTGTTTCTCCATGTATAAGTGGAATTTTGAATTCAAATTTTGTGAGATGACAATAGACATCATAAAAAATATTTAAAAAAATATGTCATGAAATTTTTGTCATTATTTACATATGGCAGGATATTTGATAATAAATTAATCATTGAGATACAAAATTATGTGAAAAATAATGACAAAAAATTATAATATATTTTTTGACATACATTGCGATGCCAACTACCATCCTGTAAATTTTGAACTCAAGATTTCACTTATGTATGGAGAAACAAAAAAGACAAATTGTATTAGGGGGTAATTTGAACTAAATGTCATAATTTATGGGGTAAACTGAACCAAAACATATTTTAGGGGGTTATCCGGACTTTGCTTATACTTGACGGGAGTAATTTGGACTTTTTCCTTTTATTTTTGATGGATCTACATGTTTAATTATTTTTTTGTTAGAAGATGGATCGGTCATGTATGTACAATATATTGAGGCACGGTACCTCTTTTCGTGTAGAGCTTGACAAGTTTCTTAGAGTCACAGAGAATAATGCAAGGGATGAGAGGACAAACGATATACATTGCCCGTGCAAAATCTGTTAGAACCATCGTGTTTTCAACGACTTGGTTACAATCCGATCACATGTGATGGTGAATGGTTTCGTGAAGGATTACACATTATGGACATAGCATGGTGAGAAGGATACTGACGTTGTGGACCTGTTACCTAGACGCTGAAGCCATGAACAGCTATTTCCAGGGTTATGATGAAGATTATGGTTTAGAGGATGACGAAATGGATGATGGTCTTGACTTTGGAAGTGGTGGTGATGGAGTCAGTTGAGGTGAGGACATTGGTGGGGATGATGGTGTAGAGGACATTGTTGGGGATGAAACTGGTGATGGCAGTAGTTGTGATGAATTAGAGGACAGTGATTTCTTGGGTCACTTGTTGCATCATACCAAAGCGGAACTATTAGTTGGCAGTGCGAAAGGCACACAAAATGTTGAGGCGTTGAAAAAGGCAGCTCAGGAAACTGTGTACGAGTGTGCAAAGGTGTTTGCAGGGGCAGATCATGCCATCGCCCGCCCTGGAAAGCTTTTCCAGGGGCGGGCTACTAACCCGCCCCTGCAAATAGCTATTTGTAGCAGCCAAAAGCAGGGGCGGATTTTGGAGCCGCCCCTGGAAACACCCGTTAACCCGCCCCTACAAACGTTTTCTGTAGTAGTGTGTTGTATCAACAGTCATACAGTAGCACGGTAGGAGTCGTTAGATGCTTGTATCCAGCAGCTGCGACAATAGTCTGGTACTGTAGGACTGTAGCAGGAAAAGTGTACTGGAAAACTAAAGATTTGATATGATGATGACCGGAAGCTCACTACCCAACTCAGCGTGCCGTGCCAGCCTTGACAAGTTTTGACGAATAAGCTCATTGCAATCACAACGCAAGTTCATCGCCATGTACATCTCGACGGCAAGATGAATAAGCTCGATTCGACCACAAAACTATCACAAATAGCCACATAAATCACGAGGAAAGTTCACCGAAGTCTGTCTCAAATATAGATAACAAAGCACAAGTTCCAAGACTGACACACAGGGTAGACAAGGGGAGGGTAGTGGAGGGGGCGCTCACCAGATAGCAATGAGGAGCCGAGCCAATGCGCGGAGACAGGGGACATTGATCATATCAGTCATGACACAATTGCTGCAACTCAGCGGGCACCCCATCGTTGCACCTGGGACGAATACGTGACCAGGCGACAAGGACCCCCACACGACAAGAGCCAACACCAAGTGAACCAAAGCTTCTACCTGCTTTCTTTGCCTTGAACTGCACCCGATCTACTACCCGATGAACTGTCGGACCATCCAAAGCTTGGGCAGATACTATAAGCTCTCCCGACTGCTCAACGGAAACAACATGGCGCAAATGTGTCATGTTACCATCACCTCTAATAGACTCGCCATCACGTCCAAATGCAACGAGTAAGACTTCGCCGGGTACTTCGGGGATAGAGGCAACAAAACGACCCCGGAAACCAGCCGGCCATGTGCCATCAATGACCCTCAAAAATACTGTGGCCTCCACACAACTGCGAAGTCCTTCAATTGAAATCTCCAGTCTGCTACCATGTGCGCCGGTAAACCAAGCACGCCGATAATCAGTAGCATAAGGACATGCTACTATACTAGTCTCAAGAATGAAATACTCGTCCTTAGATTTATCTGCGCCCTTCACTTTTAACTCAGCCTCGATGGTCACAAGACCATTCAGCCCAACAGCACGTGTAGGACCCGTCAATGTCAAATATGGTTCCTGTGCAACGTCATTAGATAAACAGAGTAGGTAAGCTGAAAAGTAATAAGGAGTAAAGTGCAATAAGGAGAAAAAAAAATCACCAAGTCGTTAGAAAAGGGCACCGCTGCCAAGAATTTACCATTTTCTACAAGGGCAGGGAAGTTACCAAAAGAAACAGAAAAGCATTGTTCATGAATCAGGAAAACAGAAACAGTACAATTCATGGTAAGATTGCACGGTTAAAAGATATCCGATTTAAGTTTATATAATTAAACATTACATAGCCATTGGCAAAGAGCTCGCTGTTCACGCTGAACTCCAGTTTAGAGGTACACGTCAGTACTACTATTTATATGCAATATTAGCAAAATTAGTAAGCAAAACAAACATAGCTTCATAGTCTCATGGCAATCCATGATATGTCATGATTATTGACCTTTCTGCATCCTAGTTCTCTTATCTGTGTAATTTGCATCCCTACGGGCTTCTTTGTTGGGAATAGGGAAATTGGGAATGTCTAGAAGAATGCAAAAGTTGACTGGGGTCAAAATGTAATTGTCTAACAATTTTTGATATGGGCTGTCAAATTGACGGTTTTCAGAATAATTCTGCCTACCCTCCACAAAGAGTAAAAGCTAATTTTTTACCCACAGTTTTTTTTGTCACAGCAAATCTTTTACTTCCAGATTTGATACTGTTGATACGTATTGTTCATGAATCGGGAAAACGGAAACAGAAAAATCATCATAAGAATGCAAGGTTTCACACCATCTCATTATTTTGTACAAGAAATGAAGGTACGACCATGTTAAAAGATATCGGATTTAAGTTTATATAATTAAACATTACATAGCCATTGGCAAAGAGCCCACTGTTCATGCTAAACTCCAGTTTAGAGGTACAGATTTCAGGACTACTATTTATATGCAATATTAGCAAAATTAGTAAGCAAAACAAACACAGCTCCATGGTCCATGGCAATCCACGATATGCCATGATTATTGACCTTTCTTCATCCTAGTTCTTTTATCTGTGTAATTTGCATCCTTACTTGGGCTTCTTTGTTGGGAATAGGGAAATTGGGAATGTCTACAAGAATGCAAAACTTGACAGGGGCATTGCTTTCCTGACCCTGTATCTACGAACAACAGTCTGCCACTTATCATTGCTTGCCACAGATGCTCCAAGTATTTCTATGATGTTTATATGGAGAATTGTATTGTGATCGTCAAACAATTTGTTTTCTTCTGAAAGGGATATGTGCTGTCAAATTGACGGTTTTTGTTAGAAATAGCAGCAATTATAGGATGAAGATCTAGGATGCTGGGAAGCTAACTCAGTTCTTGTTTGCTGAAGTGCTAGCTCACACCTTTAGATTGCATATGGGTACATATATATACAGACCCGCTGCTTGCTGTCTACGGCAGCTGCTTGACTTATTGAATAAGCTAACTTGCTGACCAAGCTAAAGCTAACTTACAGACCAAGGAAAAGGGAAACTGACCTCTTTTGTAAGGGTTTGACAGTCATCCCTAGTCTCGATTGAAGATCATGTTGCGCATTGAGTCAATGTTGTCACGTGCAGCAACCACGCCAAATACTTGAAGCGGCCACTGTAAGTCTGCCGGAGTTGTTCCAACCATGATCTTCGCATGATAAACCTGTAGACTATCAGAGCTGCAGTAGTACACATATTTGGGCACAGGTAGATTTGTGTAGGTCATGGCCCAGATCGTTGCTGCAGGTAGTTGACAGAGATAAGAAAATGGATTAGAATCAGACCCATTAGAATCGGCTATGGTATTCCTATACTAATATGCATGCATTTATTTTCACAAACATATATATATATCGATGCATTTTTCTCTTTTAAAAGGGTTTTCTTCAGTACTCCATTATAGAAGTTGACTATGACTAATAGAACTTGTAACCAAATTGAAAACTGACGAGGGAAAAAAATTGAATATACTAGTATGCATGTATTTTATTTTCAAAAAGTGTAGGTTACACCCCTAAACTCATGTCGCAGTGTTGATTGCCCCCTTGAACTATCAAAGGGTGTGCATTAAACCTTAAACTCTTTAAATCAGGAAGATTAAACGGTGTGCATTAAACCATGAACTCTTTAAATCAGGGAGATTACCCCCTGCTAAGCCTTAACCACTAGTACTCATATAAACCAGGGAGATTACCCCCTACTGAGCCTTAAACCAAACTGACATGTAATCACCGCGACATGAAAAAATTAGTACCACATGTTGGCCTGATAATTCCTACAATAATGAAGATGACATAATACTGTGGAAATGGAATAAATCTGGGAAATGCACTACCAAGTCGGTTTATGACAAGCTGACAACTGAAGATGATGGTCCTGGATACAAACACATTTGGAAGTCGAAAATACCTTACAAAATTAAAATTTTCTTGTGGCTATATGAAAACAAAGCAATTCTGACAAGACTCATTGTGGAGAAGTGGAGGGCGACCCCTCATGCTACTTCTACTCAAAGGCTGAAACAGCCGAGCACTTGTGTTTTGAATGTCCAATTGCAAAAATAGTGTGGACTGTGGTTGCCCAGAGCCTAGGAGCTCATAATACACCTATAGGTGCATGGCGCAAGTGCTACCATGGTTGGAAACTTGGCTCCCTGGTGGGAGGGATATGTATGTGCTAGGCCTGGCTGCCATATGCTGGGCATTATGGAAAAGCAGAAATAAGGCATACTTTGATAAAAAGCTAATAAAAAATCCTTTTGAGGTGCTAATCTTTGCTTGCTCCCTTATAAATCATTTTTTTGTGACCGAAGTCGGCAGGGAAAGCCCCAACCTATTTTTTTGTATATTTTTTATTTCAGACCCATTAATTCGCTCCCACAGGGAGTCGAACCTGGGTCTGCTGGGTGCTACTCAGGTGCTTTAACCAGTAGGCTAGAGGCCCTTTTCACTCCCTTATAAATCATTAAGCAGGTCTATACAAGCCGGAGATCAAAGCAATGATTCAGGAAGGAGTCACGATAATGGTGACGTGCGCGCAAAAGATGATGACTCAAGGCCAGGCTGGTCCGAGGGTGCGCTACCTTCCTGCACCTCCTGAAGCAGAAGATGGAAGGAAAGACAGGCAGTAGAAGGTCGAGGGCCTCACAGGGAAGCTCAACTTTTAAAGGGAGAAGAGCTCAACAAGAAGGTTTTGGTGGTTCCAGATGTTGTCTCTAGCAATGCTTCTGAGTGGAAGTGTTGGTCTATTAAAACTTGATGTGTCCGTAGATTTTGTAAACCTGGGACCCCTCTCTCTTATTTCCCTGAACTGCAAGCCCTAGTTCTCACATCTCACAGAGGCAACCAGACAGATGTCCCAGTGCAGCGTGTAGGATTCAGTGATTCAGAAGGCCTAACAAGCTGGTAATCTCCCTGGTTTAGGGAGTTTAAGGTTTAAAGTACAAGTCCAGTTGGAGTTTAGGGGGAGGGAGGTGGGGAGGGCGGTAATGGACACTTTTTTCTTTATTTTCACAAACACATATATATATGGGGCTATTGCATTCTTGCCTCTGTTTCGAACCTCAGTTGCGATTTTACCATCATTTTTTCTCATTTTGCATTTTTGCCCTTACTGTTTGGAAATGAAGCCTCCGTTTACCCCTACTTTTGACTCTGTTACCAACATCTGGAATAAAACAATTAGAAAAGGAACAAATCCCATGCGAAAAGATGAAGCTGTCCCTTATCTCCTCTATCCTCCACAGACCGGCCGGCTGGCCTCCTCCCGTCGTTTCTCCTCTGCGAGCAGCGCGGGCGCGGCGAGCGGCTGGCAACATGGTCGCTGCGGTGCCGGTCGCGAGGCGCCGTCAGCGGCGCAGGGCTGGGCGCGAGCTCCACTGGCGGTCTGGCGCACCGCGCTGCTGTTCTGCTTCGATTTGGAGAGGAAGGACTCGAGCGGCGCTACTGCTCGGCTAGCTTGTTCAAGGAGCAAATCGAGCAGTATAGGAGCAAGTCTAGCAGGAAAGAGGAAACTGGAAAAGGGAGATTGTGGTGGCCTGCCGATTTCGGTAGATTCGGAGGCAAAGCTGATGCCACTGGTTTCTTCAGAGGGCAAATGAGCAGAAGTGAGATGGCGATGATGGTGCACGTTCTTGCGATGGAAAATCAGACGAGGGACATAACTGATGGTGCTCTGATTTGCTTATTGTGTGAATAGCATAAGGATGAGGGCTGCAACTTAAATTCGATTGAGGGAGAGAGAATTGAACTTATGCTAGATGTGCTCTTGTTCTGCGCTTGAGCTTGCTCGGCTGAGAAAGGAGCAGAGGGCATAGCGGCTTGAGCTGCTGCTAGATTATGTAGGGTATAATCACAAATTTGTGTTCATATTCTTATTCAAATGCTATTGAATATGATGTCAAACAAGAGCATAATCACAAACCTCTAAAAAAGTAGGGGTATATTCGTAAGGGCAAAATTGTCATGTTTGACACCGTTCACGGAGTAGGGATAAAATGAAGCTTCGTTTTGCAACAGTAAGGGCAAAAATACAAAGCGAGAAAAAATAGGAGTAAATTTACAATTGGAATTCAAAATTATTCCAAAATAAGGGTAGAAAATATATATATGTATATAATCGATGCTTTTTTCTATTTTAAAAGGGATTTCTTCAAGATTTAGGCTGCGCTATACATGCTAGTAGGGACTAATAAAACTTAGAACCGAATTGGAAACTAACAAGGGACGAAAAAATTGATGTAGTGGAGAACTCACTGATGTCTTCGAATTGAAGGCGAGGATGCATTTCAATCCAGCCCTCTCGGAACATGAGATAGGACGTACAGTCCGCGGCATATTTGCGGTAGCACTCCATCAACTCGTTGTGCGCCTTTTCTCCAGCTTTCTTCTGCGCCCGTTTCTTGGACATACAATTCTTCAAGTTCCAACATTTTCTTGCGCTTTATCAGTAACGTGATCTCCATATGAAGTTTCAACTCGGAGGGCTTCCAACGCGCTCTAATTTTCTTCTGTTCCTCTTCTCTCTCGCGATTTTCCTCCTCGTGCTTCTGCTCCGGAGGAGTCTCCTTCCATAGGAGAAGGAACTCCTCCGAAAGATTCTCCATCTCGCACGGGGCGGACACAGGCTACGTGATGCACCGCCGGAACCGCTCTGGATGAGGAAACGATCTGTTACGCCGGCACCGCTGTGAATATCGGACCTGAGGAGGAAAACCGCACGGCGGCACGGCTTTAATGAGGGGCTGACGGAAAAGTAAATAGGCCGAACTCTGACGTGCGGGGCCTCCTATCTATCGGTCAGCCCAGTTCGGCAAGCCATGGAGCAGCGAGCAGCCCAACAAGGCACGCGCGTTTTTTTTTGGAAGCCCCTTTATAAAAGCCTGGCCCAAAAGATGCAAACAAAAAGGGAAAAAAGTCTCTCTGGCGCTCTGAACTATTGCACGAGTTCGATTTGTCCCCTCATCACCAAAACCAGGTATTTGACCCCTCTGAAGTCCTGAATCCGTTTGTTTTACACCCCTTAGGCCTCGTTCGTTTCCGGCGGATCGGCCCATTCCTGGCCTCATTCCGGGCGGAACGAATGGGCCGGAATTAGAATCTGGTCCGGCGTAAAAATGTTGTTCGTTTCGACTGGGTCGGAAATCAAATAGGCCGGGAATGGACTCTGTCCATGTTCAGTAGGCCCAGAAAACGAAAACTCCCCCGGTAACGGATTCCTGCGAGACGGCGGCGCGAGGTGATGGGGTGGCGGCGCAGTCGACGGCGACCGTCTCCGCCGCCTTATCGCTGGTAAGTGCTCACCTCTCTCCTCGATCTCCTTCTCGGCCTAGGTTTCTTATTCGATCTGTGTGAGGGCGCACCGCGGCGGCCATCGCTGGGGGTCTTGAATCAATCCACCCCGGCACCGTCGCTGATTTGGGCGGTTGGCTGATTTGGGCGTAGATTCTGCGTCCAGAGCTGATTTGGGCAGTAGATTCTGCGTCCAGAGCCTGTTGCGTGCGTTTCAGATGTTGTTTGTGAGTGGATTGTATAGCACGGGCAAAATCTGTATGCTTTTACAGCGACAGATTTCAGTTACTCCCGTTAGCAATGTACTACTGTCCATACCCAATGGGTAGAGATTTCTGTCCATTAACGTACCCGCGGGTGAAGATATCTCTCCACACCCGCCTTCTTGTCGGGTAAAACCCGTCGGGTACTCGGGTGTACCCATTGCCATATTTACTCCTACCTGATATTTTTTTTGTTATGATCACTGTCTCGTAAAAAGAGAAATACAAGTAGACAACAAAGAACTTGGTGCTAGTGTTCTGAAACCTCGACCATTAATATTATTTCTGAAATGAGAATACCAAAATGGTAAATACCCACAATGTTTTCTTGTTTGCTCCAAAGGCTACATCTAGCCCATTATTGGTTACTACTTATAACTGGTTGCTTTCTCAGTTTGGAGTATGCGTCATTGTCCTGTGGTGGACATCAATGCATGCTGTTGTTTTCTGATTGGTCCCTTGTGTTGTTTTCTTGCAACTAAACATTTTCCTCATGAAAAATCCATCTTGTACTACTGTCATTTAATTAAAAATGTAGACTTCTGATGCTCTCGTTAATTGGACTATGTAAAAATAGCATTACTGTCCCATGATTCTCTTTACTGCCTAATGTTTGATTATTGTCCCATGATTCACATTACTGAATGAAGTCCTTTGTTTCTCTTCAGAAATGCCATGTGAAGAACAAGGGTATCTGAAAAGTTCCTCCATTTGCAGATCCCTGTGCAAATCCTAGTGGCCTGCCGGTTTGAAAAACAAATTCGGTGGCTCATTCTCTCTGGGGCTGGCATTCAGGTCACCGGGCTTTCAGTGTGGATTCCTGGTGGTGACAGTTGCGCTTTATGGCTGTCAAGGAGAAGACGACTCGCGTTTTATTTGAATGGCTGTAAGACTTTATCCTGTTAATATCAATGATGTACCTCCTTCATTTGTGAGAAAAGGGAATTGGAGCATTTGCACAGTTGCTCATGCTCGTCTTTTATATCAGTCTGTGTTGAGCTTGAGCATGTCTGTTGCTTCTTATTGTTTCCTTGCTGCAGTTTCTCCCAATTGTCATAACTTTAGGCACGCCGGGGCTTGGGTGGGTCCAGAGTGGCTGGTGATGGCATCTAAACTACCTTGACGGCACGTAGAGCGTCTGATTGTGGGCTTGTGGCCCTTCCCGCCAAACTGTTTTTTATCTTTGTGTTTTATCCTGTGTAACCGAACAAATTCTCTGTTTTTGATCCTGGCTGTTTCTTAGCCTGGAACGTTGATGGCCAGGAATGAGTGACAGACCATGATCCACCTGATCCTGGCCTGGCTTGGAACCTGGCCTGGCTTGGATCCTATGTAAACGAATGGGGCCTTAGGCTTTGTTTAGGTATCGGAAGGTATTGGACTGTATTGCAAGGTATTTTAACTTGTCAGAGATTTAATACGTCCCAATACGACCCAATTATTCTCAATACGACTCAAAACGAACAAACCCTTAGCGGTTTTTTCCAGTGAAGGTGGGGCCACCTGTCAGGTAAAAGGTGGCAGGTCCCACTTGTCATCTCCATCCTCCTTTCATTCCTCACCTTCTCCACTACAGGCGGCGCCCGACCGGGTCTGACTATGATCAAGGCCGCCGCCCCTATCTCTCTATGCGGATCTAACCACGGCTGCTGCCTCCGTCCCTCCCCCCAACCACACGCCGCCGCCTCCTCCTCTCCCATCTGTACTAGCGCCCGAGGAACTTGAGCTCCGCAGCTGCACAAGCTGGCAGGCCGCCAACCATCACCTTGGAGCTTGAGCTCCGCCACTGCAACCGCCACCTGGTAGTGGGGGGAGGGGGGGTCCTAGGCCCCAAGCTCCGTCGCCTACTCTCCTGCGGCGGTTGCGCCCTCACGTTGGCGCAAGCGGCGAGCAGCTACGGTCCAGGCGGCTAGATGGGGGCGACGCCGACGGCCTCTGCGCCCCGGCATGACGCGGTGGTGGGAGGGGTGGGGCGCGCCGTCGCGGGCAGGCGGGCGGCTGGAGGGCCGGGCCGCTGTGGCGCGGCGGCGCGAGGCCGGTCACGGCCATGGGGCCCCGCGACCGCAGGAGGCCGCGCGCGCGTCTCGCCTAGTGGTGGCCATGTGTCAGTGAGAGATGATGGCACAGAGGGGTGAGGAAGTTGAAGAGGATAAGGATGACAGGTGGGCCCCGCCGCTAGGTATGTATAAACAGCCTGCAAACCCGTTGAGGGTGTAAAATTAACGGTTTCAACAGTTCGGGATATCAAATATCCGGTTTTGAAGATGAGGAGAGAGAATCGAAATAGTGCAGTAGTTGGGGGGTTAGAAGGACTTTATCAAAAAAGAAAAAAAGATACTTCCCCTACCTGCAGGGACACAGATAGAGACAGAATACATGAACTGTGCTTGCTCTTAATTTAAATCTCAATAATGAACCCACCTAAGAGCACATTATTTGTCGGTCGATCGATCCCAAGAACAGAAAAAACTTACAAAAGAAGCTAATTAAGCTTGGTATAGCAGTAAGAAGTAAACTGTGCTCTGTATCATGACTTCATGAGAAGCAATGCTACCTGAGGGCTTGCTGCACTGCCCTGACGAACATTTTGAGCGGGGTTATATTAGCTGCTTCTCAATCCGTGCTCATGACGAAAACAGAAGAGTGCTCTGAGGAGCGCCGTGCAGGCCGTGCGCTTTAAATAGACCGACGTGCAGTGCTCGCTCGTCGTCCACGACGCGCGCAGGGCCTCCTGTAGATCGAGCTGAGGAGGTAGCATGGCGTTAGGCTACCCCGATCGAGCGAGCCGCATGTTCCCGGTGGCGCTATCGTGATGTAACCGTACGTCACGGTTAGGAAAGCGTCGGCGTCGATTCTTGGCATATGGCCGCAATTCAGGAGGTCGATGCTTTGGAACGGCCACGTGCCAAGTATGCCGGCCAATCATTCCTCTGAAATCTCATGCACATGATTGATGCTGATCTGATCTTCCCCCAAATCCATCCTCCGCCGCAACTCGTGAGACCGAGAGTCGAGAGAACAGGCACTTTGCTCGCTCGAGGCCCGTGGGGAGCTGTGGCACATTTGTATCGTCTGTCCTGTGATGAGGCCCCGCTGAAGGTGAAGGCATGCGCCAGCGCCAACTGTGTTGTAAGTTTTTTATTTTTTTAAAACTAGTAGGGAGGCACGTGTCACAGGCACGTGTTTAAAAACCTACTAAACAGAATTCACATATCAACATTCTATCTATTTGCATGTCACAGTGGCAATGATCCCACAAAAGCAAAGAACAGGGCCTACATGTAGTACTAAACAATTGAAAGGCTTATACATTCGAGAGCAGCAGTACAGTGCAATATATCATGGAGATTTTCAGCATATTAAAAACGCACTATATCTCAAATAAATTTTCCGGCCTCTACCACAAGCGTGCACAACCTTCAATTACTACATCATCCACCGACAAAGCAAAATTAAGCCTGACAAAGTCAATTATTACGCTTTAATTAGCAACGTCTCTAAGGCTACCATCGCCAAAAACGTGCTCGCCTTCAAAAATATAATTAAATGGTCATGAGAGAGTGATATTTGACTCATGACGTGAGGAACTTATCAAATATAATCAGATCCATTCACGAGTCCCGCTATACACAAAAAGTACCAATTCAGTACCAGAATCTGAATCATGCTTGATGCATAATCAGATAAGATAAGTGCATGCACACGAACCATGAATTTCAAAATTACTAAGATTTTTGATGTGCGTGGTTGGAAGGTGATATCAATTCCTTTTAAGCATTTCTACATGACATGATCTTCCCTTTGATTTGCATTTCTCTCATCGTTCACCTAATTGTGTGGCAGGTCTGCATATCTCACCATTCTCTTTCTCGCCGGTTTGATATCGGCCTCACCGTTATCGTCATCCGTGACAACACACATGATCGGATCCAATTGCAAATATGAACAAAACAATATAAATTACCACTCACCTTCACAAGTACTGGCTCGTCATAGGACACTTATTATTGTGACGTGAACGACGAGATGTGGTATTGGCCTGTAAAATCTCCAAGAGGAAGATGTTGGCTCATCACAAATACAGCGATGCGAGCAGATTAGAAACAAAGAGAAAATGAGGTAAGCGTATGAGGAACAATGAAGGGTGGCACCACAGAGCTGCCCCACAGATCTCACCATGGAGCTGTTCTCGTCACGGAATCGAGCAATGAATATAGGACTACAAAAACAGGACACATTTCCTAAAGAACAAATTTATGCAATCCTATATATGGAGCCAACACCAAAGAGCTAAGAGGTTATTCCTGCAAAACTAATATTTTTTAGAACAAGAACTATATACAAAGCATGCTGCAGTCCAAATATGACGGTCTTAAAAGCTTTTGTGTGCTGAAACAGCAAGACGATGCACCGGACGTAAACTCTCTTCAAATACCAACCCACACTTGTGCAGAGGCCAGCAATTCCAATCGTTGCCAGCCGATCACAGTAGTAGTAGCGATTAGCAAATACTCGCACCCAAGCATGCATGCTCAAGTGCTCATTGTGTCCGTGTTCACCACTTCGTGCACCACGGTGTGCCGGGCCTCCAGGTTGGGGCGGCCGCCAAAGTGCAACCCCTGGCGCTTCGCCGCTGCGCCCCGGCAGTCATCAGCGCCCTACCTGTGCACGTAACAGCAGGAACACCCGGCTTGTAGATGCATCAATTCCCGGAAGGGCGGGAAGGCGGGAGGGAGGACCGCGCGCCGTCTTCCGTGTCCGGAGAGTCAGGTGCGTAGTAGGTCTGGTCCTGTGCGCCGTGCACATGTTGTGGAGGCGGCGTGGATCGGGATACGTACGGAAGGCGGCGAGCGACACGGGACGAAAGGACGCCACGTCATGTACTCAGGTGCAGCGTGTCGAGGGACCACAGGGCGGCAGCAGCGCGCGCCGGCGTGCCCAGCCAGCACGAGCCAAGCCGGAGGTGTCAGGCTGCACAACACGGGCGCAACGGAGCAAGCTTCTCGGATGGGCCTCCGGCGAGTTGCGCACCTCCGGCGGCGCGAGGCGCGTTGCCGCGGCGGGCGCAGATCGGCCTCTGGCCAAGGCGCACACTAGTTGAAAACGGGCATCAGTTTCGCAACCGGTACTAAACTTTCGAGACTAAAGTGGCTGATCGTTTAGTACCGGTTCCACAACCGATACTAAACGCGACACTTTAGCGGTACTTAATGACTTTGGACCGAAAAAATAAAGGAAAAATATTTGAATGCACTAGGAGGCCCGCACACGTCACGCGATTTTTTCACGCGTAAATGCGCGAACGCGGTCACGAGGATTCAACCCACGACCTCCGGCCTCGCGCGTACCTCCGGCTGCGCGAGGCGGGTTGCCGCGGCGGCGCAGATCGGCCTCTGGCCAAGACGCATGTCGACGTGGGACACGCCGCTGCCGGCCTGGTTCGTGGCGTATAGTGGAGGCAACCACCCGTAGTTCACCACTGCCGCGGAGGCATCCTCGGCTCCTCGCTGCCGTCGAACTCGTTGGCGCTGCTACCTGGAGCAATTTCTAACGTGGCCTTGAATCTCCCCCTCTCTTCACCAGTTCGCTTACATCAAGTGGACCCAATGTATCCTGTATGTGGGGTAGGCGTGAAGGGCAAGGGTAGACTTTTGGGGTGAAAATTGACATCAATTCTTTTGACCTTTATAGTATAGATAACTGTGTTTTAAGAGCATCTCCATGAGTTATTTTAAACTCACTCTTTAAATCATCATTTAGAGAGTCTTTGCATAAAATCGTTTTCTATATCTTCCTGTTTTCCAACAGCTCTTCTATATCTTGCATGCACTCTAAAGAGCTATTCTTTTTTCTATATTTGGCTAGCGAAAAAATCCGAAATAGAGAGTGACTATGTTGAATAACCAAATAGAAAGACTGTTGAAACGTACCTTTAATCAAATTCTTTAAAACTAGCAAATAGAAAGGATTTAGAGAGTCTCTTGAAGTTCCCTTCCACGTGGGTCCCGATAATCGATGAAAACCGAACTCAAACTCTGGTTGTTGGGTGTGCAAGCAGAACAAAGAGGCCCATACGCCCTGTTAATTTGGCTGCTGAAACAAGCCAGCCTACACACTGGCTGGTGCCGCTGCGGCGGACGCGCTCGGGTCCGCCGCCGCCATCGGACTTTGGTCATTTGGCGAGCTCCACCAGCTGACGGATAACCACTTCAGCTAGCTTCCCAGCTTCCCGGCGGAGCTCCGGTTCTTGCGCTCACATCAGCAAATCAGTCCCTTTTTTTCGAGACAGTGAACATAGCTATGTTCAGCATTTTAAGGACAATTTCAGTACAAGTTCCATAAGCATTAAATAGACTGTCATGTCAGCATTTTTTTTATATGGCAGTGCATTAATAAAGAGAGAGGAGAAATGAGTTTTATGGTGATGAAACTCTCTCTGCACATTTACCTAGATAGCTTGTGTCTTGCACATAGTACAAAATAGCCGGCTATAGCTCCGCTATCTCCCGCTATAGCTGATTTTAGAGATGTACCGCTATTTGCTTCTACGTGCAATTTAGCCGCTATTTGACGTTATAGCTCCATTTAGCCCGCTATTAGCTGATTTTGGAGACCTTCCGCTAAATGCCTTAGCCCGCTATTTTGTACCATGGTCTTGCATGTAACCTAGGTAACAACATAGATGAAATGCATTGAAATAAGGTGTTTCGTCATAATTTCAAACATGTTTTAGATGATGTGTCACTTTAGGTAACTGTGTCCATGAAACTACCACCGAGACTGGCGAAAAAAATGCATTTTAACGATGAGAAAATGGTTGAGGACGCGTAGAGCACACTCATTGTCTTCACTGCCTCACGTGACTTGCCTACTCCCTCCGTCCCTATATGTTTGTCGCCGGACAAAAGAAACGCAAACCAATGCAAATAACAAAAGACTCTATTACCCCTACAGTTTTCTCTCTCTCCCTCTCTTCTCCCAATTCCTCTCTCTCTCATGCGCCTAGAAGGAGCGGCGGTGCTCCAGGCCGGCGGCGGAGATCGAGACCGGCGCGTGGGAGCAGCGGCCAGCTGGGGCGGGCGCGCCAGATCGAGGCCGCCGCTCGCCAGGCCCGCAGACCGAGACCGGCGCGTGGGAGCCCGGCCAGTTCATGCCGCCGAGCTCCTCGAGGCCGCGGGGCTGCAGCTCGGAGGAGCTCGTCGCCGCCCGATCAACGCCATCCTTGCCGCCCGCTGGAGGCCGCCATGCTCGTCCCGTGCAGCTTCGCGGGCCGCCCGGCAAGCCCAACCGCGGGCGGCCTCGATCCATGGCAAGGAAGACGAGGAGGCCGGCCGGCAGGCACGCCGCGTCCCCGCTAGCGACGACGCGGCGCTAGCGGCAGCACTGACAGCGGCGCAGCAGATGACGTCAAGCGGCGACGGCAGGCGCCTGAACACCTCCATGAGCATGTCGTCGACCCAGCGCCGGCACCGCCCCGGTCTCGACCATGGCACCACCACCTGCTTCGTCTCCGCCCGGGCACGTGCGCGTGCAGCCCGCGGAGTCGAATTCGCGCGGCAGGGACAGGCGGAGAGGGAGTTGCGCTAGAGAGAGGGAACGGAGCAGTCAACGGAGGCCTCGAGGTTGGGGATGAGTCTGTGTTTTTTAATTGGTAAGCACAGTTTGTGCGGTTGCGTGGCCGCGTGGGAATGGGATAAGGGAATGGATAAGGCAGCATACGCATTGATGCGGTCCAGCTACAAGCGCTAGCCAGCGACAGACATTGCGGGACGAGTGACTGTTGCTTCCGCGACACATAATTAGGGACGGAGGGAGTATCGAGGGCGATAGATTGTTGTCTAGCGAAACGACAAACAACTAATGGGCGCCATGGTAGAGGCAAGGGCGCCAGGTAAGAGATTAGGTCTCAGTCGCGAAAAAGTTTGTCAAAGACAAGAAAAATTCAGTCTATGTTCTAACACGGTCGATCACTCGAATATGGTACCATCGTCCTTGCCACGTGCAACATGTTCAAAGGCGGGGGCCACTGTTCCCGTTATAGCTCTCTATCCGGACAGAATCAACAATCATCATGAGAACACACATACCAGACACAAGCCCAACACCAACATTCAGTAGACATAACTTTCAATAGACGAAGTCAGTGAGCCAATGAAGAATGAACCCTGGTACAGTACTGAATCGTGACCAGCCCCACGATATTGAAACAAACCAGGAAATGCTACATTGGACCAGACAATCCACCTGCAAGAATCTCAATAAGCATAACAGAAGTCTAGAGAAACCACAGTGGACGTGCAAAATCTGTGCCAAATGGTGGTTCCTCCCAAAATAGGCGGGTCAGTCTCAGGTTTGCCATAGATCTCATGAATGATGCGCATATTTGCAACATGAAACGCCGAAAAGAACAATAGTTTCCAGTAAGTTTCCAGTATATGCTTTTTTCTTCACGAAACTTCTGTAGAGGAACAGAGAAAAATTGCTTTAATCATATGAATCATGGCACAGCAATCAACTAATGTGTATCAAATATCACAAAACAGTAGTCAACAACCACTAACTAATCTGTTGATTGCTAGATCATGTCAAGATAAAAGTGCACATATAAGCACGTTTGGTGCCAAAACCTGGCAGTGATGGCAGCTCCACATTTCCCAGCATTGCCTCTTATTGTGCTAGACTAGCTAAAGACTGTAGCATAATACTGTGTTCAGAACTAAACGCCACCAACCTTCCAGCAGGAAGTGTTATCAGAATTTACTCGTCCAATGACTAACAAAAGAAGATGCAGACCCTATTATTGATTTCTAAATACGATTATCCATCACTATTACTAAATATTCCAATCCTTAAAATGCTACACAGGGAATAAACATAACCATTCGACTGCCCTAGTGTTCAGGTTAGCAGGTTAGTGCCAACAAGATATAGTCGGAACTTACAATGTAGCTCGCAGAACTATATCAAATAAACCATTTTCTTCTTTTCTTTCTTTTTTCTTTTTTGCTTCTACTACTACAACCGAAGCATAACAAGACAAATAACAGACGGAACAGGATTATAATCAGAACTATGCTGTCTACACACACACACACAGTACGCGAGAGAAGAGGGGAAGGGAGGGGAGGGTGATGTGATTACCAGGCGGCTGCTGGAAGGGAATCAAGGAACTCAAGGTAAGCCTCATCCTCTTCCTCCCTGTCCCTGTGTCCCCTTCCTCTTCCCCTTCTTCCACCTTGTCCTTGCTCTCTCTCCCTGTCCCTGCTGTCCCTTCTCTTCCTCCCTCTCTTCCTCCTGCCCTTGCTCCTCTCCCTGTCCTTGCTGCCTTCCCTGTCCTTGCTCCTCTCCTCGAAACCTAATGTTTGGAAACCATCCTGATTTTGCCAGTGCAGCATCCTCCAAAACTTTTCGTACTTGCGTTCCTAAGGATAATCTTCGCGTCGAGCTTTGCAATCAGCAGCTCACCCTCTGGACCAATCATTGTTGCATTGTCTCGAATTGAGAACACCCCTCTTGCAGCAGGCTGACAAAGGTTGGTTCTCAAGGAGAGTGTGATTCAGCTTGGCCGTTAGAACTTCACCTGAAAAAGATCCCACATATTCTTGGTTCTGAATTCTAGGTCAGGGAAGTGCAGATGGTTGATCACCATCATCCATCCTTTGGAATACCAGATTGGCGCATGCCACGACTCCTCCTGACCTCACAGTAAATAGCAATGATACTCTGAACTGCAGCTGTGAACTCATCGGTGACAAACGGGATGAGCTCATATAGAGTGAACAGGTAAAAGATTTAGTCAGCCAGTCTGCACTCGCCACTACAAAAATATTCCTGCAATGAAAGAGAGAACTTGTAAGCCACTTATATGAGTATGTGAGAGCACGCACAACAAACTAGAGAAACAATTAGCATGGCACTTACCCAACATATGAACTGGGCAATTCGACTTCAACAGTTCAACTGCATTGATGAACGGTGGTAGAGAGTCTTTCTGGTCAGAAAAGCAAACGAAGTACCCGGACCAGTATCATCGCCACCTCGGCTTCCATCCAGCAGCATGACATGCCGGCGGAACGCGATGAAGTAGAGGCTATCATCCTTATCAGCAGGTCTAGCTCATAGAATAGGTCAAGTGAGCTTCCAAAGGCGATGATATGGTGGCTGCTGAATGTGGTGGTGACCTTGGGATTGTTTCATAATTGTTCTTTGGATCAGTAAGGGGTTTGGTAAGGGCAGGTAG